>CM022544.1:16035870-16635870 GCA_012273795.1 Dendrolimus punctatus
AACTGCACGATTCAAGTACACGTCTTGCTTGTATCGTAATCCTTGTTTGACTGCCGATCTCTTCCGTGGGCCATTGGTGCACCGATACAATATGGCTGCCAACCCGCATAGACTGGATTTCCTAGAACCAGTTTGACACACCTGCCTAATGACTGCCATAGAAATGACAATTCAAATGCGGGAAGGTAATAAACTGCACTTTATGACAGGCTGGTGTGCGTTCACTTTTTTTGGCATTTAACAATATTTTTGTTTTACTTATTTTTACACGTTAGTAGAGTATGTTTAATTTTAAGGACTTGCACATATAATAAGAGAAAGATATTTAAGAAACACCTAACCATCTTTCCCATCCTTCCCATTTTTTCCTGGGCTGCCATCTTTTCCAGGAATACCGTCTCTGCCGTCTTGTCCTGGGGCGCCATCGGCTCCATTGCGCCCTGACATACCGTCTAGCCCTGGTTCACCAGGCACACCATCTCGGCCGTCAAGCCCAGGGTTACCAGGAAAGCCGCGTTCACCTAAAAATTGTACAAAAAAATAATATCTACCGAATTTTCTAGTATTAGGCTCCGATCTGTCTATTTTAGGGGAACGGACTGTAAATGATAAAAAAGTGCACGTGCGAAACATAAGACCATTTTAATTATTATTTTATTAGGGTTATGACTTGGCAGCTAGGCCTTCAATCCAGATCTTAATTTGCAATATAGTTTCTTCATTTCCTTAACCCTATGTGTAGCTGAACTGTAGGTAATCAGCTAGTGCCATTCAACGGAGTTCTTGTGACAACTCAAAGGGCCACATTTGACTATACAGTTCACATTTCTCACAAAACACATAATTACTACTCAATAACTATCAATATCCTACAACTATTGTTCATTTTAGAGTAATTTTACACATTTTTAGAAAATAAAACTGCACAGCACCACATCTCGTTTCAGTTCCCGCCAAAAACTCCAACGATTTTAATGGAGGGAAACATATATACAGATAAAACATAACAAAAGAACATTAGTGTTCCATATTTAAAAATAATGTATTGTGGCCAGTAACAAGCGTCATCAGCCACAATATAAACTTTTTGGTGGAGATTCAAACACTTCCCAATCCAGTTTCGAATCTGTCATTTGAGACGCAAGTGCGTTGGTTACCTTGGCTTTTTGCTGATCTATTTAACAATTATTATTCCATCCATAGGAATTTTAAAATCTAATGAAGAATGAATAGTAGCTATACTATAATAGTTAATTTCATAAAATGTGTATTTCATTTAATTTGGAAAAAAATGAGCGTTATATATTTTTTTCGCCGTCTACAGGCTTTAGTAAACCAGGAGTGAATCTAATGCTTTGCCAGCATTTGTGCTGCCTGTCCATTAAAGCGGAGCGCGGTTGCGGAGCGGAGAATCGGAGAAATATTTACCAACAGGATTGGATGCCTGTCCGTCAACGCAATTTATATGCAATCCTATTTCCTTCATTTATTATTTGGATTTACATTGCATTACGTTCATGTATTTGCCGTGGTCTTTAACTGTGCTAAATTATATATCGAAAAATTGCTGGATGAAACGTGACGCAACAGTTAATATTTTAGTTCCTCCGTTTCTCCGCTCCGCTTCCACGGACGGGGAACCTTACGAAGGGATAGGGGAAGTAAGTCATGGGAACTCTCACTCATCGTACGACACACCTTTACCTCAAGGCTAACAGTTTCACGCCAATACTCTCTAAGAGCGTGGTTTCACATCAATCGAACTGGCCGTAAGAGATGTAACCAAGATTCCAGCATGGATCTTTATATTTAGTAGTCTTAGTCTTCTTCCTCTTTAGCCATTAGAGGCAGCTAGGAGGTTGGGGCCTTGAATAAAACCTCTTTATCCCGGCTTCTACTCGGCAGGCGACTACCCATCGGTGGTGGGGTTTGGAGCCGTTGAAGCGTTCCCGTAAAACAAGGATGTGTTAATGACTCTCGCTGGTCTATCTGCGGTATCCGATGGTCTTCGCGGGCTTTGCGTTGGCTACGTCTGCGGCTTTGTTGGTCATTCATCGGCGTTTGATGGCCATCTCGGGCTTTGGGTGGCCATGTGTAGCGTCTGGTGGCCTATCAACGGCTTTATGGTCTTTACGACCTTATAACATTATCCTGATCAGGCGAGCGTATAAGATCTCAGGGGGTCGGCAGCCAGGTGCGTTGATGGTTCGGTGGCTGCGAATGTAGGGGGAGCACGGCTCGATCACGTCAACACACAAAATGTATGCAACATGAATATTTTATTATTCAAACAAAACAACAACGAAACAAAAGTAAAAGTGACGATTTTTCTAAGGCTTGAACATTTTAAGAATATATCGGTTTAAAAGAAATGTGAAACCATAAGAAAATGTCTATTGAACGGGGCCCTTCGTATACAAAAAGCTTCCGAAGTCTACTACCACGTACACAATTTTAAAAAAAATGCTACTGACCACTAAATGCTATTATAATAATAAACATGTTTTTTTTTTTTTTTTTTTTTATTTCAGGAGATCAGCAGACAGGCAGACGGCCCACTTGATGGACAGCGGTTACCATCGCCTATGGACATTTGCAACACCAAAGGTGCTACGAATGCGCTGCTGCTCTCTTTAGGGAGCCTGGAACCTGGTCACTAATGCCGGAACACAACACAAGGTTGTTATGGCGACATACTCTAGACCAGGGGTGGTAGCCATCCAGTCGGGCAAATGCCCTACCACCTGGCTGTGGGTTGTTTTGTCGCCTCTTACGACAGGCCGCCGGGCCGCAGGAAATTGTATTCTTTCTCCGTTCCTGCACGGATAAAATGTTTATGGACGATGAAACATTATGAACTGACATAAATATATTTGACACTTTATTATTTGTTCATGTGTCACATTCATGTCACATGAACAAAGTGTCTTCTCCTTAATAAAGACAATAAGAAACGTGTTATTGGACACATTCTTAGTTTAAGTTATATCTAGTTATTTTAGGTCAGATTTAAATTACTCATTAGTCTTTTTTCCTAGATTAGATTGTAATTTTAATGTTGTATCACTAAGGTGCATCATTTATTAAAAAAAAAAAACTTTATTATTTAGATTAATTAGAGATTATTAATATATTGTATGTCTTTTTTAATTTTAATTTAGCACGCCCAATCATGGACAGAATGCATTGATACTGTAAAAACCGTAATATCTTTGTACATGCATTACGCAATTCTATAAGAAAACAAAGTGCTTAAAGCTTAAATTCACCTTTCGGTCCCGGCGGACCCATAGGTCCTCTTCCACCAGAGTGTCCTGGAATCCCGGGAGCTCCTGGCTCTCCTCTGTCTCCTTTGTGTCCTGGTAATCCAGTCGGGCCTTTTGGACCTTGCACTCCTGGCGGACAATAGTCTTGAGTAGCTTTACAAAACCCTTGAACTACTTTGTACTGCAAAGAAAGAAGACAACATTGTTTATGAAACTAGTATTTATGTAGAAGTGTGTGCCTCTTTAGTAGACACCCGGATGAGGTGATTAAAAGACTGTGGAAGGAATCAATTTTTGTGTGTGTTTGAGTGGTTCCCGGGTGGTCTGTGATCGGGATCTAGAATTTTATTTTTTCAGAGAAGGATGACGAGTTATTTATATATTTTGAATTTTTTACTTACGGGTACTCTAGAATAGCTCGTCAACCATACCCAAGTATCGTCATTGGGAGCAGGCCCTTTAGCTCCAGTTCTTCGCATTTCAGCAGCATCTTTCTCCTCAAGCTCTGCTCTCATACTTGGGTTAAAGAACTCCACGTGGGGAGTCACTGAATTGTCTTCTTGGACAGGCGACGGTTTCTGGGGTAAAGTCATAACAGTAATAATAATCGGTAGACCAAAACATATAACTCTTATGTTATGGGTAATTTACAACAAACTACTCTAGTACTCTATACATATATATATATATATATATATATATATATATATATATTACTATTATATTAATATATTATGTATTAAATTTATAAAATAGTGTAAGTATGTATATTAAAATTGTACAGTCTTTTTTGCTCCACCTACATCGCCAGATTAGTTAAGAATTTCTTTTAAGCTAGGTTGCCTGGAAGAAATCGCTTTTAGCGATAAGGTCGCCTGTTGTTTTGCCAAGAAGTATTATAATTATGCATTTTGTTTTTGTTTTTTTGGTGAGTAATTTATTACACTTTAGTGTTATCTATCTATCTACTCTAGGGCTGATCTCAGACACCCAGACCATAATTCTAATAAGAAAAAATTCGAAATTTATCATGACAGGAATTTATGAATTCAGATTATAAAATATATTCTGCTGCCTAACGGTTTTAAGGGTCTGTAGCCATTTTGAAATCCAAAACCCTTAGCGCGAATTTACACGACACCGCCATCGCGTCGCTGCCGCGCTGTCATGACAAGTGGGCATCAGCGCTAAGGCGGCGATGTAGGAGGGCGAACAACGTTCACATATTTAAAGAAATTCGCAAAATAGTGGCGCAGCGGCGGCGGCGTGTCTGCGGTGCCACATACATGGACGCTTATTTTTTAAATTTTATTTATAATTTTATTTCAGGAAATCATGTCCCATAGTATAAATACATATTAAATTACATTACATTATTCAGATTAAAATTAACACACACAATTTAAAAAGTTACACATACATATTCACATTCACAATTATTCACATATATATACCACAAGTTATAGTTTGGCTATAGAACTATTATGCATACAACAACGAAGGTACAGTCTACCCTCTCGGCAATCATCAGGCAGGACGGCGTTGGTGCCGGTCCGCACGCAGCGCACCAGGGACGCGCACCGATTCCTAATGGTGGTCTGAAAGCAATCGGTTCGCGTCAGGGCAAACATGCCCGAGGCGATGCAGTATCGGGGTAGCCCCAACACACACATTATTGTATTGGAAACGAAGGGCCGTGTAGCTTCTCTGTGAATAATTTGCCCACAGACTGCACGTGTAGAGAGATGTACAAAAAAGGGTTAAAAAATACATTCAAGGAAAACTAATTTGATCAAGATCGCTTAGTGGTTTTTGAGACATTGAATCGATGTCATCCATTCGCAGTACACTTCTGGACTTGAGTTTAATCAAAGGTGCACCAGACAACCCAGTCCTCCGGGTTTCATATAGTCTATCAGACATTTACCGTAGGTCATTGGTCCACGAGGCTGAAGGCCGTCTGACCTTATGTTTACCGAGATATGGAGTGTTTTAGATAACATAATTTTCTATGGTTCCATAGTCTATATCTAGACAGTTAGTCCCAACTGTCTCAATTCCATCAACGTTTCATCCCTTACCAACCATACCCAACCATAACCAACCTATACCCAAATACTTCAAATAGTTACGTAGGAACTTATTTACCCAACTGCATGATCTAGTATCAAAACAAGTTGCTTCACTACAGTAGAAAGCATGTAAAAAATTTAAAAAACAAGTAGTTAATAAACCAGAAAACTTTTTTCTTTTTGGAAAGTAATAAATTAATAGTTAGAAAATTAATAGATAATGAGATCTCTGTCCTGACCTATGATGGAGACCCTGGCAGCAAAAAAAAAAATTTCGATATATTTATAAAGAACATTCCAAAATAAAATGGAAATAACCCGAAATATTTATCTGACATTGACATTACAACAAGTACAAAGAGTTTGTATAGTGTAATATCTAAAACATTTTACGTCATCTATTTGAACCCTATAGTTTCGCATTTTTTTTTGTTTATGGCTCCAATGCACTTGGCGTTGATTTTGCCTAGAACCCTATTTTTAGGAGGTCAGTAATACTCTGGGTGTTAAACTGCACGACATAGAAATTCACTGAATAACTCTGGCAAAAAAAAATTGGAGGACTTACCAACATGGCTTCCCTTATTAACCGATGTGGAATATTCTCAGTCATCTTAGTCGTATAATCCTTAATTCGGCCATTTATTATGTCATCTAGATTGATAAACAAGTACACGTGGACTAGTAATGATATGATAGCACATATACAAGCAAACACTGATAGTTTTTTGGGGCAAGTTTTCTTTGAAACTAAACTGACGTAATCGGTCTCTGATAAATTTCTTTTGTTATTCTTCATTTTGATATAATTTACATATTTCAAAATAAGTCAAATAATTTTTCAACGATTCATAATTTTTTCACTAAAATACATATTTTTATATCAAATTTTTCACTGAACGTAAATATGAAAATTGTTCAATTAACTATCATTAATATTTAAGTGGTATGTTTTACTTGAATATTAACACCTCACTATCACGGAACAGCAAATGTCTTGAAAGCAACAATTAAAACAATTCTCAAATTAAACAATAATACACACGATATCACTCCGTTAATCTTTGAAATTGAATTTGGAGCTATTCTAATTAGCAGCACGAATAACAATATCACGGTCAAAACTCACAGCATCACTAAACAAATTGATAATGTATCAGTTGAAGACGAGTTATCAGGACATAATCCGAGGCAATGTAGAGTATCCGGCGAGATACGGGTTGTGCAACTGGCTGGGACGCCGATAACCCACAATTGGATGGACCATTAGAGCGACCAGCTCAATCAGCCCATCGACAGCCGTACTACGGGGATTATTTTTAGAAACTTCATATATAGTAACCAAGAATCGGAATAGTAATATAACCTGCTTTTTATTACAACATAATTTTTTAATTCTTTCAGTGCTCAAAGATAATTTAACTAGGTTCCTAACTGTTGACTAAGACATTCAAACATCATGAAGGAGTGTAAATGATAGCAAAAATAGTGCGTGTTTTGTAACTGAATGATTTTCTAAGGAAGAAAAATGTATGGTAATCGATCAATCGCCAGATTAATTTAAAGTATTATGTAAGTTATGGTAGTTGGAAGAGCGATAAGGTCACCTATTGTTTTTACCAATATAATATTGTGACCGTGTATTTTTCTAATTGCTTATTTGGTGAGCCATAAAGTGTTATCTATCTATAATACGTGGTTTTATATTCTAAGAACAACGTGTATCTTACATTTGGTCAAAACTTATATGCTTGTAGATAATTTATTTACAATATCAGATATTATTCTGTGCTGTGAAGAGAAAATTGTGTAAAATGATAAAAAATATCATTTTTTTATATTTTATTTTTGGGTTCCTAGAAATGTTGACAATTATGGAATATTTATGGTTTTTTTCACAACCGTCGGTGACTATTTTTGCACGTTTCAGCCATATTTTTTGGGTCTTTGTAAATACAATACAATACAAAACAAATAAGGGATCATTTCTTAAAATTTTGAGTGTTTCCTGTAAATGTTGTTCCAAGCAGTACTTCACCCCGCGACAAAAACTTCGCTTCACATCGAAAGGCTCCATCACATTTGGAGGAAGGAAGGAAAACATCTTGATGACGTTAAGTTAACACTTAACGTCATCAAAATCTTTTCACCGTCAGCACGTGATGGTTGTAACAAAAATATGTTCAAGTAAGAAAACTATCTATCTGGTGTACAATTTTGCTGGTCAAGATTCGAACTTATGTAATATAAAAAAAAAAAAATTTAAAACAAAGGCTTATTAATTATTTTCTCCGTTTCTATAATACAGAACAGACGTTTGTAAAGTAATGTCAAAGTGATGCACTTTCTGTATTTTTAAGTAAGTATCACTAAATAGAGATTCTTCTTGCAGGAATGTTAACAGAACACGCTAAAACATAAAGCCGGTATTAGACTGTTCATTTCTATCTTTAAATTTAAATTCGTCGTTCGACCTTTTAACCAAATTGAAGCAATTTGGTTGGTACGTCCAATATTTGCATTACGAAATCATCAATTCTGGTTCTAAAGTATGCCCATAATATTATAGTGTCTAATCTTTTGGTTTTAGCCACAAATTGTTAGGTATATACAAAATCATCCTTAAATCAATCATCCATGAAAACTCCAAACAAAGGACCCACCTTCGAAGTTCCCACAAATAATTTCACGCATGCGCCAAAATCTGTGTCAGGGTTGTGACCTGACTGCCCAAGGTCGCGTATGTTTAGCTACTAATTCTGTCATTCCATGTCGTGAAACTGTGGAAGAAAGTCGTGGAATTATCAGTGCAAGTAATGGATTTGGTGCCACCACTAACCTCAGTGCAGTGTATGTTATTATCCCTTTGATACATTCTAAATCATTTTCTACATATCGCTATTGTGTACCCCATCTTTTGATTTTCCTTTGATTCATGATAGAGATTGTTTGTATTAGTGTCTGTCTGGCTACTTAGTTATTCTATCACTGTTTTAATTAGATTCTTGAAATTATGTAAAGCTTTTTATAAATTTACATAAGCGCAAGTGGTAGATGTAGCACCACCAGTTAAGTATGTGCAGTGTATATTATTGTAAACCTGTGTAATTTTTATATTTATTTCTTAATCATCCTCAACATTGTGTTTTTGTTTTTGTGCTTTGCTTTTTGATTTGATACATATAGGGTCCACTGTACCATAGTTGGCATCCTAGTAATTTATTCAAAACATGAAGTTATCTAAATATTTTTTGTTTTAAGGTATTCAATGGTAGCAATTATAATGGAAAACAGTAATCTTTTTATTATGCCAATAATGGTTTAGTTTTCCCCAGCTGGAATTTGTTTTTATGTAGTTTGTTGAGGCTTCGATTTTCGACTCCACTCTTGCAATTGTGTATTTAAAAAAAAAAAAGGTTTCGGGATGAATTTAGTCAGCTGTAGCGGTGGGGTATATATAGTTATAGGCCGCATTTATTTTTTATGGACTATTATGATCCGAACTTTTTTACTATAGGGTAGAACATAGATTTATATGTTCGTGGTTATTTTTATAAAACCACCCAAAATTCACTTTATATCTCCAATATTAAATAAATGCGCCTTATAACTATATCGTTACTACTAACTAACTATACAACTATACCTGAATATTTTATGTGTAGGAAAGGAGAAAGAATTCTTACGGCTGAGCGACCTGTCGTAAAAGGCGATAAAACAACCCTCAGCCACGTGGTAGGGCATTTGCCCGACTAAATGACTACCCTTGGTCTGAAGTATGTCGCCATAACATCTTTGAATTGTGTTCCGGCATTAGTGACCAGGTTCCAGTCGCCCTTAAGAGAGCAGCAGCGCATGTGTAGCACCTCTGGTGTTACAAATGTCCATAGGCGATGGTAACCGCTTACCATCAAGCAGGCCGTCTGCCTGTCTGCTATAACAACAATAACAGCCCATAAACGTCCCACTGCTGGGCTCGGGCCTCCCACTAAAGGGGAACGGACAGTAACCCGCCACGCTTGTCCAAGGCGGCTTGGCAGGTTAGACACATCGGTTATCTCGATGTGCAGGTTGCATCACGATGTTTTCCTTCACCGTTGTTAGCACGCGGTAATTGTAACAATATGCACATTGGGTCAGAAAAATGCCTAAGTGGTGCATGCGTTGAGGCCAGGATCGAACCCGCGCCATTTGGGTTTGGGACGCGTGCGCTAACCATTAGCTACCACGACTTCACTTTCTGTTCTGTCTACATGTTTGTGTCTGATATACTCCAACAATAATAAAAAGCCGCACCCAACTGTAGATTGTAGTTATATGTTATTTGATTTGATATTTTTTTAACATTGTTTTATTTGATGAGTAATTTTGTTAAGTAAATGATGTCTGCCACCTTGTATTGAACACTGGTCATACGATGGAGTAATATGTATTAAAATTATTAACTCCATAATTTATGATATTATTGTTTTACCTGTGACTATTGTTGTTTGAATAATTATACATTGTTATTTTGAAATTTTCTATACATACACATGTCTTGTTTTTTATATACTTTAATACATATAATCATGCCTTTTTTGTCAGTTTTTTTGGGAACACACTATTATCGAAAGTTGTAGTAATTTTTGTTTGTAGCTCCACTCCAAAAAATATCAGTTCACCGCTTCCAAAGCCTTTTCATAGTATACGTATCAGGTTTAGGTTTTGTTCGTGCAAATATTTGAACCCCATTTTCAATATTCTAATTAACAATCATTAGGCTTATATCACGATTTTGCAAATCTAAACTCAGCTCTTGAAGAGCACCGCACATTTCGTATAAGACGACGCGATAACTGCTGAGGAAAGATAGATTAAATTTTGTATTTGAGTAACTTTCATCCAATAAAAAATCCATATTTTTTGTAAAGGTCTCCAGAATTTTTTTTTTCAAATTCTTTCGTTTTTTCAGTTTTTATGGCAATTTTTCGATATTTTTGAAATTTTCTTTAAGGGAACCAACTACTTGCTTGCCCCCACAAAAATGCCCTGCATATAATATATCGCTTCTTTGCTTCAATAATGTGTTATCTTGAAAATAGAAACATTAGAAGACTCTTTTTAAAAGTTGAAAATATAATTGTACCGAAACAAATGCTTTGGCATCTGTGAAAATTCATTTTAGATTGACAGAAAAAAGTTAATGATACGCTTCGATAAAATTACATCTTATAGGCCTAAAATGCTGTTTTCTAAAATTTCTATTAACAAGATAACACATTATTGAAGTAAAGATGCGATATGTTGAATTGTTTTCATCTAAATTAGAGCTTCAATTTAAGACATTGATATTCGGATCAAAGACAATGATACCGATGTGGTCGCGCCTTATTAATTTTAGTCGCCTAGCGTTTTCAACAGTAATTTATCAAAGTTCATTAGTTGATCAAATTGGCCTCTTTTATTTACTTGCCAGTTAGCATTTGGTATTATATTTGTAATTAGTTGATATTACGCAATTCTAAATGGTGATATTTTGAATTAGTTTATATTGTACGACGAATTACAAACAAACTGGGTATGGCCGATGCCAAATGTGGAAACGTTAACTGATATTGTTATTTTATCCGTGAATTAGATTATATACTCTAACTTTTGAAACGTACAAGATATAAAAAGATATACATAGAAGGAAATTTAAGATAAAGATGTTGTTTTAATTAATTTTTTAATTGAAATGCTTTAAATTATTTGAGTTAACCTTCAAGACAAAGAAAAAGTTTAATAAATAGTTAGATATTTCCTTTGACAACTGGTAGACATACACAACACATATTGTATGTATATCCCCAAGTTAAGCTAGTTACCGTTGTGTCGTGAATAATATAGTACAATGGAACACTCTGGAGCCAATCCCACCTCACCTAGACCATAGTTAATAATGGAAAGTTCATAATTAATCCAAAGGCCCTCTCTCTTTTCTTTCACCATATCCCAATTATATGGGGTCGGCACAATATGTCTTTTCCTTCCATACTCCTCTATTCTGACATACATCTTCTGTCACACAAATCATCATATCATCCTTCACACAATCCATCCATCCATTTTTGGTCTACCTTTACATCTGTACCCATCCATCTTGTAGTTTAACATTATTTTTGTCACGTGACTTTCGTCCCCCCTCATTATATGTTCATACCAATGCAATCTCTGCGCTGCAATAAAGTAAGCAGCATCCCACTCAACACACAGGATACCGTATCAATCATTATTACTTAAATTTTGATATCTATTATGAAATTATAAATTGAGACTTCCACAAATTAAGTGTCACAGTCATAACGGTCGACGAAGAGTGACAAGGGGTGGGGGAGGTCCTAAATTTTACGTCACATTTCAAAAACTAATAAGCCTAAGCTTATTACGGAAATCTTGTTTCAATTTATTAATTTCTCGATGTGAATTTGCAAAATGTGACGTCGCACTTGGGATGGTCACGATTCACGGTCACTAGTCTCACGAATGTGACCAGCTATGACAAGTATGGGGGGAGGGGTAAAAAAAAAGTATTTTTTGTGACGTCATTTGTTGATGGCCCTATATTAGTAATAGATGATAATAGGAGATGGAGATAAACATATAAAGTTGATATTCTTTTATTATACTACAAAAATTAAAAGTTTATCGGTATGGTGAGGTTCTAGTAAAAAAGAAGTCTTTGTTTATATAGCATGCAGTGTACAACCTTTAGAAGACTACGATACCCCACGGGCGCCCCTGATGCGGCAGGTGTCTCTGGACGAAGAGCGTCTTGATGACTGCCAAGGCCACTGGAAGGGGCCCCATTTGCAAGGCGAAGAAGAGGAGAGGGGAGTTAGGCTGTTCAGGGCTTTACTGTTGCAACATTTAAGGCTAGAGGAGTTACGGCCACCACCCTGTATGATGGCACCGGCTAAGCCTGATCAAAAGTTAGTAATGTTATATTATTATACGAAGACTAGATTTTATATTCTATGGATCAAGGCCTCAATTTTTAACGTGCCCTTTGAGAACATATTTGTACTGTAGTCCACGTTAACTTCGTATGAGCATCTTGATAGATATTTTCAAATAAAGACAGATTATATTTCCAGAGGCTGGTGGATGTACTGGCGTGACTGGCGTTCTTTAGAACGAGCTGCTAAAAGGTTCAGAGAGACGAAAGCACAAGCTCGATTGGCTGTGAGAGCGGAGCATATACCACTTTTGAGCTTAGACGAAGTTGAGTTCGAAGACATTATGCAGGAGGTGTGTCAGGTAAGACATAGTGCTATGTTTGATAATGCAATCTCATGATTCATTTTCCATTCCTGGGTTCAGGAATTCTTATATAATTATTAGGAAAGCAGTTTCAGAAACGGTACACATTAGTGAAATATGTGGTAATGCCATATCGGACTTTTGTTAGTGGTTTCTTTCACCATAAGGGATAATTCTAACAATATTTACATAAAATTGCCATTTATTAGTATTTATTCGAGCTCACTGGACAATTGTATCAACTAGACAGTTTGTCTGGGATCCCTTACAGGCATGTGTTCATACGGAGCAGAGAGCTTTGGTAGTTCTCGCGTTCCTTTGCGAGGTTTGCGCCAGAGCAGTGAGGGTCGGAGGTTGGTGCAGAGCTGCGGACTGGGCTGCGAAGCACGTCGCCCAATGCGCCACACCCTGGGCGATTAGGCATGGTGGTTGGGTAAGTCGTTATCGTCCTTATCTCTCTTATACTTAATCTTAAATTTTTCAGTGACTGGACCCCAATCACTACGAATTACAGCGCCATTCATTGAATAATATAGATAGGACAAAGAAGAGAGTAAATCAGTTTGTTGTTTATAAAGATGGATGGATGGATGGCTTCACTTTAGGCCGGATCTGCGAGTACAATTTTTGCATCGGTTAGAATTACAACTGGTGTCGTACTGAAGAGTTTTGTCAGCGTGAGACTGGCTAGCTATTCATCACGCTGTGATATTGGCATTAAACAACCCGTTCATCAATTCTGGATTGGAATATTTGTAAAGCCTAGATAAAAAATTACGATGCAATCAGTTTCTGATGAATACTGAATGAAGTATAATACAGTTAAATATTTTTCAATACTTCTTAACTTTGCTGTTTACTGTCCATATTGCGCTGTTTTTACTTTTTTATTTAATTATACCTAGACATGAGATCGCTTTCAGCGATAAGGCGGCCTTTTGTTTTGCCGTAAATTTATTGTTTATTTTGGTGAAAAATAAAGTGTTTTATATTTTAATTCAAGACGTTTGTATACAGATTTGAAGAAATTTTGTTTATTACAGAGCACGGTGGTAGAAAGAGCTGGCGGGTACCGGCGAGATGAAACTACACTTCTTGCTGGTGCAGCTTTTGCGGCTCTTTTAGCATTCATACTTTTCTGCCGTACACGATTACGGCATGCTTTAATGTAAACGTACCTATATGATTATCATATATTTAAACAATATTACACACAATACCTTACAATGTGTGCTATTGAAAGTGCATTTATAAGAAGGCAAGATATGCCTTCTATAGGTTTTAATATCTATACCACTATTTGGAATTTGTGACTATACGTGAATTTATTGCCCGCTGGGGAGAGAAGTGGCTGATTATCAGGCAAACGGTCTTGTCGAAGCGATATGAGTGGAATTGTTCATGGTTACAACCAGAATTATTTCGGTTAATCTTTGTTAATTTTTTAAAACAAGAATTATTTAATTTTTGTTGAATCTCAATTTTTTAGACAATTATCTTTTTGAGCTGATACAGCCTGCCACTGCCAAAAAAGAAGTGTCTGATATGTCATATTAATAATCTATGAAATTCTAAGCAAACTATTATAGTCCGATCAAAACTTAAATGCGTCCTGGAAGTAGGTACGCATCATTGCGCAGTACATAGTTACGAGGTTTACAGACAATCTGTGAATTTTGTGTTCTCGCTCGGATGTTTTCCGGACTCGCATGCCATCTCTTTCTCACAACATACCATAAAATGTAATAAATGTTAACATTTGACTGCGTAATCACAGAATTAACTTCACTCCAAGCGCATTTAAGTTTTGCGTTATATTGCGTCATATGGGAAAGGAGTTTATAAATGGATTAGAGTGTATTTTTGGCAATATTATAAAAATGTCATTGATGTTAGTACTATTTTTTCAAGGTGTCAATAGTTTATTATCTATATAATATAATCTTTCAATTCATAACTGGTTTTATTTCTTAGCTACGTGCTGAGTGCTTAAAAGTAGTGTCGGACGCCCTCCAACCCGATGGACCGACGACCCATGCAAGTTCGCCGGTAGGCGTTGGCCGAGGAAAGCGGAGGACATGGATAAGTGGCGCCGCCTTGGGGAGGCCGAGGTCCAGCAGTGGACTGCAAATGGCTGACGACGACGCTATGTGCTGAGGATATTATAAATTTCATTAATATCATCGTCGTGTTTGTTTCACAATATAAGAAGGGCCTCTATATACGAGTAGATTGGTATGACAGGAAGGTTTTCACTTTACTGTTAACCAAAATAAACTGAAATTGCACGAAATAAAACGAAAAATAATTGCAATAACTTTATGGCAAAACAAAAGGCGGTCTTATCAACTAGTGATCTCTTCCAGGCAACCTGATGAGAATTGAATACCTGATTCTTTCGATCTATTTATCAAAGCGGGCGGGCCTATGCTTTAGACCAGTGCTTTTTAATCTTTTTGAATACGTGACCCCTTTACAGGTTCAAAAGGTTTGGCAACCCCCTTGGGCCATAGACAGACAAAAAGTTAGTAATTCTAATGACTACGTTTATGTCTTTCCCTATTTTGTTACTTATATTCATTATTACGGCCATTACTCTGCGAAAAGCTGCGGAGCTTAGAAAGTACTTAAGTATGAGGTATAAACTGAAATCGCCTTTTCTCTTAAGCCGGTGACCTCCAGAGCAAGGCTTTGCGACCCCCTTAGAGGTTGCGACCCACGGGTTAAAAAACACTGCTTTAGACCATTGCTTTTCACTCTTCTTGAATACGCGACCACTTTAAACGTTGACAAATGTTGGTGCCTTAGACTTTGGACAATTAGACTAAATAGAAAGACCATGGACATGCATGCTCGGATCATTGGATGCATATCGACGGTTAAAAGGTAATAGGGTATAAGCGAAAAAAACTAAATTGTTCAGGAGAGCAGTTTAAAATTTCAGAAAAATGGAGATTTCTTTTTCATTTCTTGTCATATCGTGAAAATGGAAACAGCTCCAGAATAAAAAAAATAAAAGCATTAAATGGTAGTTTTATTTATTTGATTCCACGTTGTTTTATGTGGTTTAATGTCGCTTAAATCAATTGATCTTATTTTCTTTATGGAGTAATTCGGCATAAGTTACATCTACATAAAAAAAACGAAGGGCAGAGTAGACTTAGCTACATTTGACATCCTTATATCAAGAGGTAATAGGGCATAAGTCACATGACTGCAGAATAACATAAAAGGGTAAAAAGTATAAGTGGTAATTCTCATTATTATACCAAAAGGTAATGGAGCATAAGAAAGAGTGTAGCAAAAAAATCAGTAGGATGTTTGTAAACTTAAACTTGTAAATGGTAGTAGGGTATAACTGACGCTTAATGTCTTTGACGACAATGGTAAAGAGGCATTAGATCCAGCTTTCAAAACAGTTAAACAGTAGTATGCGCCTGGAGCCTTTACGGTAGTAAAAAGTAAAAATGTATTACCGACTATAACCTAAAAGTGATGCCATTTTTACAGAGGTACAAGCGCCTTTAGAGTAAAAAAGGCCCAAAATTCGGTCGGTTAAATGAATTGACACTTCAAAAACGCAGTTTTTTTGCTTGGGCATAAACGACACGAAAGTCATCGTAGAGCCATGGGAGTGAGCGCATTCGAAAGAGCGAAAACTTTAAGTAGGATGGCATTCATAACTCATTTTCGACCAAAATGTCGATATCATCCCTTACGACATTAAGTCAAAATGTAATTTTCTTCTACCGGGATCTAAAGAATGTACGGGACATTTGTTCAATGTGGATTGGACCTAAGTTTGATTAAATAAAACGCAAAACATCACTCACTATTTTATTATTTTTATTGTAATTTTTCATAATACCGTATTCCGCGACGCGTGCACACGCCAATTGCCTTCTCAGCCAAAATCATACAAACATTTTGAACCAACATAATTTGTAGGTTTAATTAAAACACTTTTCAGATTGTGAAACACTGTAAGTAGTACTTTGACGGGTCTTAAGCACCTGCCCTATTCAATCTGTGGTTTGTGGCTGTCTGCCATGAATCGATTCAATTTTGTATCCCTATGTTTGTGAACATTAATTTCTAAAATGGCTGAACCAATAATTGAAGTATGGTTTTCAGATATGTATTCACACACACATTGGATAACATTAAATGTATAGTTTTTTCAATTCGTTAAATAATATAAAAATAGGTACCTATGCAAATTTTGATTTACTATGCGTATTGTAGTTTATGTAAGATCCTTAATTCTATACAATTTGACTCATAATCTATGCTGGGTCAGTCCATACACCGAAGGCAGAAGTATTATTATGCTTCGCTGGCACAATGACCTTAGGATAATATATGTTGACATCTTAAGGATACACGGTGTATCCTACATACGTACTATAAACAAAACGTGCTCATATGAATTCACGGGAGCATTAATAATGATTCCATATTCAAAAAAACAACATTTTTTTACTGTGTTCTAAGAAAACAAATTACTATTTTAAAAAGATGAAGGTAGTTCCATATAAAATTAATATTAAGAAATGACAATAATGCAGTCAAATCGATAATTGTAACCCACTGTCATCACAGTTGGCGACACCAGTCCATTGTTGTCCAGTCCTAACAAGCTCTCTTCTCTGTTTCATGAATATACAAAATTGAAATAGAGATAATAAAGACTTGCAACAAATAAAGTTATCTATACTAATAATATTATAGAGAGGTAAAATTTGTGAGTTTGAATGTTCGAGGCAATCTACTGAACCAATATTGTAAATTCTTTCACCAATGTAAAGCTACATTTTTCATAGGCATATAAACATAGGCTATATTTGATGGTGATTACAAATATTTTTTGATATTTTTTTTAATGACTCCCGGTGAAGTGGGCAAGGGTCTACTAGCAAACAATAAATGTTGAAGTTTTGACTGATATTTTCATAAGAACAAGAATGAATTGCTCGTAGCAACTATGATTGGAACACGTGTTACGAGTTGGTTTTTACTGGGCATAATTGTCATTCCTTAGTCTCCCATGGTTATACACAGAGTGACCTTATCGCATAAAATAATTATTGCCTACTTTCAGGTTGAACTAAAATTTAATTGTGAGTAAAAATAGTTACTTACGATATGTTTCATTTGGTAAATAGAAGCGAAAGGTATTTTTATATTTACATTAAAAAGATGCAATGAAAAGTGTTCTAATTAAATCAATACGCAAATATCATCTGTACGCAATAGGTACAACAATTTTAAAGTATCACATTTTAAATATTCAACAATCATTAAAAGCTTTGATAGTAACAACAATAAATATAAGAAATATATCGTACTTTATGAAATTTGTCGTATCCCAGGGCAAACGAAACCAAAATAAGATAGTTGAAATATAAATACGATTAGGGTATTTAGAACTGTCTCTATATTAGTTGAAATCAGCAAACAGTCAGATGCGTACGCGTAATCACACTAGCAGTGGAATGATGATATTAGACGGTTCATTTCTGCAATTTGGATGAAACAATCAAAGTGATCCAAATAAATATAATAAAATCCAAATAGAAATGAAATAACACAAATAACCAATATATATATACAGATATAATAAATTAAATTAAGCAATAAAAAGTGGCATAAATAAAATTGAAAGTAATATATAGATATAAAACAAAACATGTGAAGTTAGATTAAGAAAGTATGTATAAAATAGATATGTAAACATGAAAATGTTAATATAACTGTATTGACACAAAAAACTGTAAAAAGAAAGAAACATAATAGTAATAAGTACAGAAATGTAAAATAGTAAATAGTACATAATGTAATAGAATAAGTATTTTGAAAGTAATAAAAAATCCCTACCCATCCCTTGAGAAATTAGATTCAAGAAATAAATAAAAAATAGAAAAGAAAATAAAGACCTCTGTCTTATCACACGACGGAGGAGAAGGCGTTAATAAAAAAAATATATATATAATCTTGAATCTTGTCATTGACGACCCTCATAACCGTTTAGTTCAATGCCTTTTAAGTCAATTAATTCATATTGGTTGACTCGTATTCTATCCATACTACTTACTGCTAACTACTGAAAGTATTTACTTTACCATCGCTTCCAAAACAATTTTATCTGACTGTTAGGCCAGATGTGCATTTGTAAGTTTTGCTCTCGTAGACATCTAAGGCCAAGCACGCGATTGTCAATATGGGTATATTAATATTGCAGGTGAAAGGCCGGGCTGAAAGGAAAAGAAGCGGCACAACAGCTTTCCTTAAACTAATTATACGCGTCTGATAGTTTGCTGATAGTTCTAAACCTGTAGCAGTAAAACGGGTCGTTATGACAACACGACAGAAGAAAGGATAGCACTTACAATCTCCCTACTGCAATGCAGGGGTTAAAATACATTAAAGTTCTTGCAATTCACGAAGGCAAGTGGGCTTTACGTATGGTAAACACATATCAAATAGTACGTGAAACCAAAAGCAGGTATGACTGGAGTGTGGATAGCATGTTTATAAGTAATCGTTCGTTCATACACGCACCAAAGTCTAGCGACACACTCGCCGAGAGTACGGCGTTAAAATTTCTGCTAAAGTGTTTTTAAGTAACCCAAGGCTATGACACGTCAGCTGAAATTATGTGGCGTTCAGAGTGTTGTCGAACCTTTCATCTAGCGCTGTTCGTGAGAACGCATTGAATTCATTCAAAGTAGGTATATCATGCGATGCGTTACATGTCTGAAGAAAGTTCGGCGAACGTAATCGAAGAATTTTATGTACATGTTCCGATACTTTTACGGATTTAATTTCACTTCTTTATATTCCTCGCATAATTCCAACACTGATAAAATTAATGCTTTAAAATAATAGGTAGGTTTATATAATATAACAAGCGGGCCCTGCAGACGTTGGCCTGTCTTCAAAAAATACAATTGTGTACCCGATTGCAGCACCACCTACCGGGTCCGATTGTGAATCTAAACCATCTACAACAAAACAACGAATTTTTATATAAAGATAAGATGCTCGGGGAAATGTTTCGTGCCGTAATATGATTTTGCGCCGCGTAATTCGGAGAGTTCGGCGTGTTTAGTGTGTCATGCTAGTCGAATATTAAGACTCATCATTCAGTCGCCGAAACATCGGCACCGTGCCTTCGACAGGTGTGTCGTTACACTACTACGTGCAGGCACACTTTCCAATCACGAGTTAACTTGGCTTCGCTTTCGTGGAATGCAAGAACTATACGGACTGTTTGTTAACCTTGCTTGCTAGAAATGCGAAGTACAATTTTCACAACTATTTTATATACTATTACTATTTCCAATTCTAGAGATTCTAGAGTCTAGATTGGCTGACGATCCACCTGATGAAAAGTGGTTATTATCATTTATGGATATGTGCAACTTTTGTCTGTATACGTCGCATTTCCTTAGAACCTCAATATGACTTCATCATCAATCAACTAAAATTAAATAATAGCAAACTCATATATTAAAGTAAGCTCAAAAATTATTACACAGTTGTCAAAGGCCTAATCCACCAAGAGCACTGCACCTTCATCCGTTTTAATTCTTTACAACATGATGAAAATCTCTAAAACTTATCTACATTTTTAAATTAATAACATTTTTTACTTAGTTTGTCATATCACTATTAACAATCTACGCTGGCATCTCGATTTAAATGACGTAAGATTTTTGTGCTAATTTAAACAAATAAAAAAACTTTTATAAGTAGCTTGCTTTAAAAGTAATGATTATATGTGGACTTATGCATTTAGGTAGAATGTTTTTTCAAATAAATAAATGAGAGCGCTTTTAAACGCATAGTATAAGCCATATTATCTATGGCAGGAACATACTGGCTGTAGCTATCAAATTGATGGTTTATTATTTCTTTATTGCCCAATATGCTTACATTCATATATATTAGAAACACATTTGACTGTGGCTCAAGATGACAATTGCTATTCGGTAATCTCGCAAAAACTCAAGAACGGCGGGGCTGATTTGGCTAATTTTGGTTTTGCATTATTTGTGGAAGTCCAATGAAGGTTTGAAAGGTGAGCAAATAGAAAAAAAATGCTTGGAATATAGTAAAAACAACAATTTCGCTTTCCCTTAAAAACTATTCCTACCTGTCAAACATTTGATGTTCGTCCCGTCGTTCAGAAATTAACGTTATTATTTATTGATTCTGAGGCGGTACAAAGTTTGCCGGGTCAGATAGTAACTAAATATATAGTTCTGACGTGGTAAAAGCCGGGCATAAATCATTATATTAACACTCTCTCAGAATATCAGCGTGAAACAGCATTTAGCTATGTTTTTTACGAGAAGTGAGAGTTCACCCGTATCAAATGTTCTCTATCTCCTTTCTCCTCTTCGATGTACCTCATTCCCGTTATTCTAACCTTCTATCATCTCCTCCTCTTTTTAAGATTATTTTATAACCCCAACAAAACTGACAAACAGAAGTAAACGCATGCACTTTCAGTTTTATCGTCAAATTAAACATTGGATAATGACCGACAGTAAATTCGCATTGAATGGGCTATATTCAATGTCTTAATAGTGAAATCCTCATCTTAAAATTAAAGCATTTTTTTATTATTAAGATATTTTGACTCGTCATTACAAATCGAGATAAACCAGCTAAATAAAATCGAGGACTAATAAATCCACTCCACTTTTCTTGACACTTATTAAAGCTGAATTCGAAGAGGGAAAGAGTAAGACAGTTTTTATCAATAACATAATTTACATTAATGGTGTTCAGACGTCTCGTGTCCAAAAAAAGTGAAATAGTGATTTCATTATCTGCAATAATTTAATATTTTATTTTTATATAAAAAACCATCATCACTCTAATAACAATTTCTACCAGGATATCATAGTTTCAAATTTTTTAATAAACATTTTTTTATACTTTAATCATAGCGTTTAAGCCTAATTTCTTAGTCTACGAAGAAAAGGATTTATTGTAGAATCTGCTTTTATAACGCCTTTTTGAAAATTTCTCATATGAAATTCTCGAGCAGATGTATCAATAATTATAATACATACATCTGAGGCCATTATAAAAACGGATATTATATTAATTAGTTTTAATATATTTCAATAATTTATTAAACCTATGGAATATTTCGATTATCTCATAGATTCTAGGTCTAAGACGATATAATGAAATCTAGCTCGGCTGGTGCTATTTGGTTTTGAACAAATGCAGTTTTTAATGTAACTACGTGAGACAGGGTTAGTTTTATCTTTATACACGTATATATTTAAATTATCTAAATGGTATGTTTGTATATGATTAAATATTTAAAATACTTACGTACACAAAGACAGGTTTGATTTTTGCAGCGTTATGTGTTTGGAATGTTGTATTTAAGATTTTTGTCATATTGGCTTTATTGCATCTCAGAAATGGTCTTGAAATTTATATATCTATTAAAATTTCTATAATCATCTATTAATTTATGATTAAGTAAATTAAATAAGTCAAGGGGTCTCTACGACTTGGCTTTCCCATTGCATGGGGCAAGCCCTACAAAAATCCGGGTCATTTTTATCAATAATTTTTTTAAATTTAATTAAAATATTTATAAATAAAATGTATTAAGCGTTAATATAAAACATGGCAACGTCGTTAGTCTTTCGAGAACGTTCCCGACGAATAACAGTGGTTTGGGATCAATATTTTATCTTTAATAATTGTTATTTCCTTTTTTATTTGTTTTCATTTTATTTAGTTCTCGTTTTTAATATAGTCTAGTACTGTATTTTTAATTATTTAAAGTAATTATTAATTTAAAAAATACGTTGCTCATATTCTGCTCCAAATTTAATGGCCATTTAATGAGAAGGCTCTGTAGTATCTAATTCTTAATAAAAATTGTATTTAATTCAAGAGGTGTAGATATATTTGCTCGATAAATCATAACGTGTATCGCTCCTCTCTTACTTTTGAACGGTTAATTTTGAAAAGTTGGAGGCTGCGTCAAAAATTTTTTAAACTAAAAGTAGTTACAATAAAATCTATTTAGTAGTTTTTGTGTCATGGTATATTTTTTATTAAATGCCAAATATAAAAGCTAAACAGTGGAAGTTCGTCGCCCGTACCTTTCATTATACATTTACAAGCTTTGAATAACGTGCACATATTGCTGCAAAATCATAACCTCCGGAACGTATAGACTTAGAAGAGATAAACAAATCGATTATATTCTTACTAACTTATACGAAACGGTGTTCTGTATACCAAGTATATATATCGCATCTTTAAACACAAACTATTACTCAATAAACATAAATATAAAATTTTATAGGAAATCAATATTTTTTTCTCAATTTTTTGTCTTGCAGCTCAATTGTGCCATTCTAAAACCTAGCCAGTTCTTCGTAATATATTTTATAATACAGCACCATAAAAATATTACGAACTTCAAAGAAATGCTATAATATATTAATTATTGACAGTTCTGTTATATATCGAGGGCTTCATAATAAATGGTCGAATATGTAAAGGTGCCATTTTTTTTGTTTACTCAAATCTATGCATGTTACAATTTAGAAAGTCTTACCGGTATGCAAGTGTGCCTAAATAGAAGGGTATTCCAAATTTCAGCCCTATACAATCAACTAGTTTTGTTTTATTCACAATGTTGTCCCTTGTGTAAAACTGCACTTTTGTCTGTACACCCATTTGTTATGAAGCCCTCGATATTACATATATATATATATATATATATATATATATATATTTTATACAGTGTTTATATGTTCTGTCGAACAAAATACAATAGCAAATGCATGACAAAACAATGAATGCACAAACATTTATTTAGAAAGGAATGTCAGATGTAAGGTTCTGATTTTGCCCAGCTGACCTGTATTTATCCACATAATCAATCACCAGTCGTTTAGGCTTTCATCATTACTATTCAACAAATACTTTTCCACTGGTATAGATATAATATAAGTAAGCGAATATATTTTTCAGTAACGGAAAATTTTAGCGCCATCTACATATTTATACAGATTTTCAAAAGAAGGTAAATTTATACAGCTTAAGTCATTTTAAGATAGATGGCGTTATGGAAATCTTGAAAATGTTTATTTAGTAACGGTTTTTCTTTAAAGGCGCATAGTAAAAATGTTTAGTGTACAGTGGTTTTTTAATTAATTTGGGAATTTATGCATCTTAAAAATATTGTAGCAAGCCTAGTTTACAAGCGTTACGTTTCACTTCTCATGTTACATTTATATACTCTGTTCAGTAAAAGAGCTTTCTGAATCTCTGATAGATTCATGAAGAGATCAAAGGGCTTATACCTTATAAGTTAATGTTGCCATTTTTCTGGACTATCTATGAAAGAATGGTGATTTAGACTCAATATTTTACACATGATTAAAAATACCTTTTGTGAATATATGCTATTACAAAATTTAGGTTTTTAATGTTAAAACATTATTTGTGACCGACCAATATTACTAAAATAATTCGTATTAAGTGTAAATAAGGCGATATTTTTAATCTGTCTGACAATATACTTGTATACAACAAAGAATATTTATAATATAACCGAGTTATTGGCCACCGGGTCTCATCCATTGATAGGCCCCTAAACCATAAACAGAATAATGAACCTTGTAGGTGAAGTCAAGAACCGTAACAATGTGATTTTACTTCATATCTATATTATAAATATTGTATGTCGATCGTAGATACCAGCCCTCTGATCACTTGAATAGTATATCACGATCTTCAAAAGCTCTTCTAAGAACCTTATGCTTAACTGTTTTTCCTAAATATTCGAAACCGCTGATGATGTCATTAATAGAATGCTTACAAATTGTAAATATTTGGTGTGTACATTTCATTACATTATTTAAGTATTATAAATTCCTTTAATCTGTCGAAATATTATCAGAATATGAGGGAAATATTTTAAAAATATTGGTTATATTGTTTTAATTATAATTTGTGGAAATTTACTTTGAAATAAATTATCAGTTAAAAATTCGACATATATTGTTATTTGATTTAGAGCTATTAACATTACTAGCAGCCGTACGCTGAGCATTCTAAATAATACTATCAAATCCAAGCTTTGTATTATATTGATTAGAGAAGAATTGTAGATAATCGCTACAAGCAATGGGTCGACAAGTAAACTCTGCTTTTAAAACACGGCTTAAAAATCGTCATTTCATAGGCAATACCTTTTCTCCCTTTCCCTTCTCTGTTACGACTCCGACAGTTACGAGGTTCGAGGCTGCTGGACCTACATCCTCAAAGTTAGTAGTAGTTAGTCTATTTGCAACTGCCATTATTATTAGTAGTCCACGGTTTCAGTTCAGAGTTTAAGTATAAACTCTAAAATTTTCAGCGTTTATATATTTCGTTCTTCATCGTATTATTTACTCATATGTTATTATTAGAATGTCCACCAAACAGTGTCTAGGTATTTTTAGTATAAGTGTAAGTTTTTATCAAATATTCCCTTTGCGTGAAGTGTGATATTAAATTCATATGACAGTTCATTTATGTTTTAAGTAATGTCCTATAGTAACAAGATTTGCAAATTTTTGGTATTTTACGTGTAAATTAATAATTTTCGTTCTCAAAGTTTTAGTCTAAATTCATCTGTCGACCCATAGCTATCTATAAATATGTCATAAGCATGCCCTTATCACAGATTATTATCTAATATTTGTCCGGTTCCTACCGATATGTCGTTTTTGTCTAATGCCACATTGTTACCCTTGAGTTTGCTAATTGCGAACCTACCACTATTTCAGCTATATTTTTGCTAAAATCTATTGAAATTTATATAGACATATAGATTGCTTTCCTTAATTCATCAATGAATTAAATTAATTTTTGAGAGATATGATATATTTCGTGCTGATTTATATGTTAATATAGAATAAAGTAAACATGCAGCATCTTATGTTATTCATGTCTAGCACAATGTTAAAAGAAATTATACAAAAATATCCGAAAGTGCTTTTGTTGCTGTAAAACGTTAACGATAATCAATTTTTTTATTTTTTATTGCCTGAGTTCAGCAGACAGGCAGACGGCCCACTCGATGGAAATGAGTTACCATCGCCTATGGACATTTGCAACAGCAAAAGTGCTACAAATGCGCTGCTGCTCTCTTAAGGGATACTGAAATTTGTTGGTAGCACAGGAAATTAATTAAAATACTATATTATATACCAATTATTATTGGAGAAATGTAGATGAATTTCACCGATGAATTAAACGAAAGCAATCAAAGACACAAGCCAATTCGAAGAGACGTAAAAGGGGACTCTTTTTAATGTTAATTCCATACCAAATTTATGAAGGGTATAAATTTTATATATACACAGATATACAGATAGATATATATACAGATGCTAACAAGAAAAATTAAGGTTGATTGGTGATGAGTAGAGAATAATTAAAAGGAGATAGACAAAATAAGAGCGTAGGAGTAAAATGTAAAATTGATGTTGGTAGACCACATTGGTATTACCACGAAAAAATTACTGAAATTCTGCGGAAAAATCAAGTAAAATGCACTTTTAGATGTGCAAGTAAGAAGATATTAACCAAAGTACATGAATATACTTCATGAATTAAGTATAAAACTACTTTAAGCTACGACACATTTTGTTTCTCCCGTTTGGCTTGCGCATAAAAATTTCGGTTAGAAGCATATTCGCAATTTTGTAATGATCCATAGAATTGTGCGTATTTTGTATTGTAAAGAGATATCAGCAAGATCATTAGCAAAAATTTAAAGAAGACACCGAGGTCTATTTTGATACAGCTTATATATTATATTTTTATACCTATTCTATACTATTTATTGCTATGTCAAATAGGCGGGTTATCAATATAAAACTTTGTGGGATATTAACAATTGAACTTACATCGTTTTAATTCTATGAAGACGACGCTCACTTCAAATTTGAATAACTACTGCAGTAGCTTTATGCAAACCAAAAAATTATACATAAAAATTCAGGCCGTTTAGAAGCTTATTGCTTTTGTACATTATAACAGCTACCGTTGAGATATTCAAATTAGATTGCGTCCAGAAGTTGTACTAAATTTTTGCCGCGAAGTAATCGGCGTTAGAAAATAAGTATTCAAAGCAGGAGTTAACCAAAACCTACGGACGGCTCTAAAGACGTTGGCCATACATTCCGTCGATGGTATGTCAATATCTAACAAACTTTATACATTAACATCAAACCGTGCCTTTTTGAAAAATGTTTAAAGTTATCTACATGAAGTAATATCAGAGACATTATTGATATCTTTATCAAGCAAAGCGAATCAAGTAGATACACGAAATTCAAGTCGACATCATTGCAAATGAAAAAGGAATTCGGACACTTGGTATTTTGTCCTTGGTGGACTTTTTATTAGTGTGGATGGGCGCTTATTTTTTTTTTTTATCTTGTCCTAATGGTTTGGGAGCTACACAATAGTACTTTCTTATCTCTACTTTTTTATTCTGGTATATTATGTCATCTAACCCACCACAGAAGTTCATGACATCGGCCACACAATCTATCTACCGCTTTGTTGTTCTACTTTCATTCTTATACAATAGCAATAAATTTTCCAGTTAGGTGTTTTATTTTTTATGTCTTCTTTCTTCATAACTTTTGTTCTCAAAGATAGAGTGCAACTTTCAAAGATGTTATGTACTCATTACTTATTCAATTCATTCTCATAATACCACACATCTATTTCAACATTCTTGGTTTATTGCTTTAGTGTTAATTATTAGTTCGTATTAGATTTTTTGTAAAGTAGAAGTTTAGTAAATAATATAGATAGATAATTATTTACCCGTGAATAATATTGGATCTAGTTTTGCTCAATATCATACGTGCACATTAATAATGAGTCACATTATTGTTCATCGCACGACGTAGAGTGTCTGTGCGGCTCTTACTTGACACACGATGTCGCGTGATGGATTCAACGTTTTGTATACAATATATAAAGTATTAAAGTTGCTACCCAGCGAAGAAAGTACTTGTGGTATCGAAATAAACGTATCGACTTTCTTGATATCCTTTCATACATTTTCTAACACAAGAAAAGTTTTGAATTTACCTTTCTCAAATACACTCCATGTAGATATAAGTGAATTCCCAAATGTTTAACCGCTTAAAATACAGAAGACGTAACTTTATAAATTGACTATAATTTTAGATGGAAAATTCAATTTTCTTCGAGGTTACAAGTAGACAATACAAAACAAATAGTATTATTTCATGAAGTTATTTAACGTTATAGTGTAAAATTTTAACTACCGCATAATTATAGAGCGGGACACATGCACCCTATATATAGAAGAAGAAAATTAAGCCGACACGTCGATGGTTTAACATTAGATGATTATTCTAAGCCAAGCTAAGAAATCGCTCCGTCTCAGGTCTTGTTTCATTATCTATAATAGGTAGGTATTATAATAAGCAGTTTACAAACTATATGAAATATCGTTTGGACGGCTATGGTATCTACAGACAAACAAATAGTAGTGGTTGAAAATATTAGTTTAATATTATAAACCATCGACGCATCGACCGATGAAAGATTTTATTATTGTAGATCTAGGAAGATTATGAAGCTACGCGTAATATTACAGAGCTACTAGCTCTTAGGCACCATTTATGGGATGACTATATTTTCATAACAATATGAGCTTTCACATTTGCCCCGCTCTTATCTTTGTCTCCCCCTAAACGTGTATGTACATTACATCCCTTTTCCCTATCAATTTGTGCAGACGACATCCACTTTTATAGGTTATACATCTATCCACAACGACTTTTGTTACAGTACATTAAAATTTAAATCATACAACCCCATTTTATAAACCCGTAATCGACTGAATTTTGATTTGAATTAGCGTTTGAGGAACAAAAACTATTTACATTAGTTAACCGGTCAAATACTGCAAGTGAATATTTAGATTTACTTCAGTATTTGATCGATTCTAGCTGTTAAAAAATGATACACGTAACGTAGTAAATGCATTTAGTAAATATTCTATATATACTGAACAATCTAACATTCATATAAATAACTACAATGTCTATCATAACTAAATATTACACACAAAATTTGAGATACAAAAAATATTTTGTATCGTCATTTACAATTCTTAAGTCTTCTTTATCTGTATCAAATTCAATTCAAGCATTACATTTATTGTGACTTGTAGAAAGAACCGAATTATTTTATCTTCTTAGTTTATTGCTGCTTTCTCTCATTCAAGTTTTACACTGAAAAGCTTTATTTAAAAACATCTAAAAAAATCTACTTTAGCAAAGCAATCACAACATAAACAAGACTTTTGAGCAACATTTTATCTGTTTGTGCTATGACATTCAAATAACTAAAATACTGAAAATTATTGTTTGTTTTACATGATTATCTCTACATAACTATATTGTATTATGTGATACATTTAATTTAGTATCAGTGACGTTCAAATTGTTACGTTGACTAGTCATTTTAGATTTTGTTTCGTTGTATATTCAAAATTCATTAACTTTCACATGACCATCCATATTCATATCCATTTCATAGTTAGCTACATTTTTAAACTGTACATATTTGTATTCTTTATAAATCTACCATTTGGTAACTATTTCATCGCAAATTTCAGTATCGTAAAGCAAATAGTCAACGTAAGCTGTTATTATAAGATATGGGTCCGTTTGTTAAACCAGTTTATAGAGGTATGTGGCGTCATACTTTTATTCCGCAAAGTAAGTCAATTTAATTTGGACGCTTATTCACTGGGACAATGTAGATAACCGTATTCTAGACCCAAACTAACCGCAACAAAGACAAAGTATAATAAAAACATTGTGAAACCAAGGCCTCTGTTCATTTTCCATCGGAAGCACGCTATGCTAAGGATGACGAAGATCAACATTGCGAAGAGCAGGACGATGCTGCACATCATGCCTTTCGAGTTGACTTGGACTGGTTCCCCGTAGATCAGGCCGTACAGGAGCCAGGGGAGGGGCAACCTGGAAACATGAAACACAACTATTACATTTTGAAAAAAAAACTCAATTAAACTGTTGTTAAAATTTCAGCTTGCATGGCAACTCCAAGATCTACATTTCACTAACCAATTTAAGATTTTCCACAGAATACATGATTTTACCCTGTAATTACTTTCAATCAATATTA
Source organism: Dendrolimus punctatus (assembly GCA_012273795.1). Taxonomy (NCBI): domain Eukaryota; kingdom Metazoa; phylum Arthropoda; class Insecta; order Lepidoptera; family Lasiocampidae; genus Dendrolimus; species Dendrolimus punctatus. The sequence goes on from CM022544.1 coordinate 16,065,743, forward strand.
TAAATTTAAAATAAGACAAAAATTGCGCTACAAGATTCCTCCAAAAACTATATAGTTGTTTTGTTGGTGACTAAATTATCGATTTATCTCGCTAAAGCAGTAAGCCTTTTGTTGGAAGTAGACGACGGTATATTTACTCGTATATATAGTCAACGGTATAAAGAGATTTGGGAAATTATTAAAGAAGTAGTAAGTGCTCTCACCTGCTGAGTAATATAACTAATATTAGCTCAATAGTTAAGACGTTTGCGCCTCATTATCATATCACATCATGTGAGTTTGAATAATGGTAGATACGGTCTCCAGATTGAGTTTTGAAAATGTCATCAATTTGATGAAATTATTTTACCAGAAATGACATGATATAAACTTGATCATTGTTACATACATTTATGTGCTTGGTACGAAGTTTCACATACCAGAGACAAAATATTAAAAATTTTTGGGGAAAGGAATATGAATCTGTAAATCTGCAAATCACCAGATTGGGGATTTTTAGCTCCAGGTCGACGCTTGACCATTGCAAACAGGGTCCTTTTTGCAATAGCCAAGCGTCGATTAGGGAACTATAATAATAGTATATTCGTAAAGCACGAAGGAGCGAGCGCCATGTAGTGTACATACTGTTCAAACTATCAGATCCTTACGAAGAAGGCAAAGCAGTAAGGAGCCATCCATAAATCACTGTATAGCATTGTTTTTAAATTATTTAAAAAAAAATTGTAAACAAAATTAATTACGGGACTACTGTTTAAATTTAATAATTTCTTGATGTAAAATTGCAAAATATGTGTTATCATACTAAAGAGAAAGGAATCTCACGAATGTGACCAGCTGTGACAAGGTGTTAAAAATCATGAAATATATCTGACGTAGTTTGTTAATGGCCCCTAAGAAAACCCGCATAACGCTATCACCAAATTCTGAAAAGCGGACGGCCTGGCACGCGAGGCAACCGTTTCTCTAGAAATGGAGGAGTCTGAGCAGAGTAATAGATTGTCGAATGTGGACTCATATTTTATTACTGTTCTATGAATAATGAAATTGCTGGGAGTATCGTTCAACAATGAATATAAAAATAAGAGAAAAATCGCGGGGGGATTGGGGATGGAATTCGAACCGACGATTCCGAAAATGTAACTATTTAAATTTTTGTCTGTCTGTTTATTAGAGCATCGCGTGAATACTACAGAATGGATATAAATGAAATTCGGTTCAGAGCTAGCTTACATCCAGCTAGCTTACATCTACATTTTGGCATACTTTTTATCCCGTTATATAACGTTGTTTCCATGGAATAGACGAATATAGCTGAAAAGGTGGAGCAGTAGTCGCGTCTTTCGGTGCCGCCCTTGCAATTCGCTTTTTTTTTATTGCAGGAGATCAGCAGACAGGCAGACGGCCCACTTGATGGACAGCGGTTACCATCGCCTATGGACATTTGCAACATCAAAGGTGCTACGAATGCGCTGCTGCTCTCTTTAGGGAGCCTGGAACGTGGTCACTAATGCCGGAACACAACACAAGGTTGTTATGGCGGCATACTCTAGACCAGGGGTGGTAGCCATCCAGTCGGGCAAATGCCCTACCACCTGGCTGTGGGTTGTTTTGTCGCCTCTTACGACAGGCCGCCGGGCCGCAGGAAATTGTGTTCTTTCTCCGTTCCTGCACGGATGGAAATAATAATATACATGTAGTCATGGCATATCTTGCTAATATTCCATAGGTAAATATACCTATGGAATAAGTATTTAAGCGTAATTAAGTTATTAAGATAGATAACGCTTAATTACTCGCCAATATAACAATTACAAAAATGCAAGAGTACAATATTGTTATGGTGAAAACATTAAGCAGCAATTGTCGCTTAGCAATTTCTTCTAGGGAACTTAACTGAAAGCATATTTTAAACTAATCTGGCGATGTAAGTGATGCAGAGTATTAGATGGATTATAACTTAAATATACATACTTAAACTATTTTCTCAAATCAGTAGGTACACATAAACATGTTTATAAGATATATATTTTTTATGAGTTAATAGTATAAGAATTTAACAAATTAACATCAACGGCGAGCGTATCTCTCATCTCCGTTTCGCCGACGATATCGCTGTCTTTGCAGAAACTTTGGAGGAACTTGCTGAATGAATGAATCTTCCCGACGAGCCGGTCTCGGCATAAAGTTTCGTCGACCATCCCTCAATGCTTCAAGACGAAAGTCTTCGAGCGGTGCGTCCTCCCCGTCCTGACCTATGGGGCTGAGACATGAACACTGACGGCAGGATTGGTCCACAAGTTCCAAGTCACTCAACATGCTATGGAGCAAGGTATCTTGGGTGTCTCTCTTATGAATAAAATTAGAAATGAGGATATCCGTAAGAGAACCAAGGTAACAGACATAGCTCGTAAAATTAGGAAGTTGACGTGTCAGTGGCCCGGTCAGGTCTGCCGTAGGACCGATGGCCGATGAAGCAGACGAGTCCTGGAGTGGAGACCGCATCTCAGTAAACGTAATGTCGGAGGCCCTCCAGCCCGATGGACCGACGACCAGCGTAAGATCGTCGGTAGGATGAGGGAAGTCAGTGGACAGGGATGAGTGGCGCCGACTTAGGGAGGCCTACGTCCAGCAGTAGACTGTGAATGACTGACGACAACGAGCATTAAGCATAAGAAAAAAGCAATGCTTTCTGAGTGAGTTCCATAAATTTATCTCTTGTACGACAGTAATCTCAGTAATTAAACAACAGGTTCAGTTTATTTCTAACACATTCATAATGTTACAAAAATCTCATTAAAAATTATAGCAACCAATAAAAAATAAGCAATTTCGTTCAATTACAACTCGGCTTGTTTACGCCGTATTAAATATTACTTCTATGTTAGTTGGCATTTCTTTGACCCAATATTTGGAGCAAGGTCTTTCGCCGAATTACGTTGATAAATATCAAACTGCTTTTTATCCGTAACCTCCAACCTTAGGGAGGTTATGAGTAAGTTTGAGAGACTAAAGTCATGCTATTGCGCCGCTAACACGAAAGCGGGTTGCTTGGATAAAAGATTAGGTATTATGAGGAAAATGTGTAGGTTCAGATTATGGTCTTGCTTTGGAAGTTAATTCGACGTTTTTGTTTATTAAGAGTTTAAAAGATTTACATACTATGGTAACTGTAGTACCATATTTCGTTTATCCTTAGGACGTTGTGTGAGCGAACCTTCAGCCGTGGCGACTGTGTGCCAACTAACTCTGCACAAATTTACTGTCGCCTTATATAATCGAAAGCATTTTCAACTACCCGCAAATACACTATAGCATTATAGTACGTGTGGTTGGAGATCCTTATTAGGGTTTTGGATTCAATAAATAGAAAGCATAGTACCTGAAGGTCAAGATAATGGCAGATATAAAAGCTTACTGTCTTCTCTAGCTCGGTCACGTAAATAATGTGGGAGAGGATCAAAGCGTGAAAAAAGCATTTTTAAGACGACCGGTCAACCCTATAAAATATAGCTCGAAAGATAGAGAGAAACATGATCTGTGTGAGATTTAAGCTTGCTTGAAAAAAAAATTATACAGGAGAGAGAAAAGGGACGTGTTCTCATCCCGGAGTCCGAGATACTGTTTGGATGGATGATCTAATGGAGTTGTACGAAAGTTGAAATAAGTTGAGTTTCTTTACTCCCGCTGCCCACTTCCCTCGCCACCGTCCTGGTTGCTGCCTTGAAAGTGGGTTGTATGAAAACCAGGCATATTTTAAAAATATCCTAAACCGTACTGTATTTTGCACTATAAGTCAGTCGAAATTGGAAAATATTAATATTCTTCCGTTCAGTTAAATATTCAGTGTTCATTATTGTGTTAATGTACAGTCGCGGAATGAAAATAGTCCTCTCCTTAAAGTCGACTTATACTCGCAGGATCACAAGAAATAATACAGCCAATATTTTAATAAATGTTGCGTTTATAATATATAGAAACGTGAAAAAAGAAAAGTGCAATGTTGATAATGACAGACACTGAGATTAACAATAAGAAACAAAGAGGATATAATCAATACGCTTAAGGTAAATACTAACATCAACAAATATGTTTTACATGTGTAAACAATCTTCTTAGACGAGGTAGTAAAATCAAATAACTTTGATCTCAGTAGTTTTAAAGTTGATTTCAAATAGTTAAACATAATTTTCTGTGGAACAGTCTGTTCTGTGACTTAGTTTGAAAAGATTGCATGTGCTTGCGGAACGTTAAATGAATCAATCAATTCAATCAATTGAATAAACAACCAAATATTATTTAAAAAAAAATGTATTGACTCCTTAGGCACCGGGTTGCCTGGAAGAGATCGCTATAAGCGATAAGTCCGCCCATTGTTCTAATGGAAATGTATTTAAGTATATTCAATGTCTAGGTTTAAGTTATGATGAACAATAAAGAGTTTTCATTCAATTTAAAAACTGATGAACATTTTCATGCCACGACTGTGCTTCTTTGCCACTGTACGTGTTTCCACAAGTAACGCCCGCTTCCCCTTCGTGAATTACAAGAGCTAAAGATATATCCAGGAAAATAAATAATACATTTTCATTCTGTTACTAAACATATACCCAAGATTCCGGAACTAAATTCAAATCAAATTTATCTTGAAAACTTACAGCACCGAGCCATTCGGAAACTGTGAAAGTTTCCTAGCACCTACGTTTTGTTTGTACCCACACAGAATTTTCTACTGTATAACTACCAGCTTAAGGTTTAGTTTTGTGCCCGTGAGTACGATCGATAGATAAATGCGACAGAAAGTAACAGACTTTGCACATTTGTGATATCGATTGTTAATTTTCTTGCAGATATTTTAGAGAAAGAATTCGAGGCTTCTATTGAATCTAATCCGGAATGCTTTAAGGATAAAATCATTGAACCGCGCGTCTTATATTATAGCAATATATATACAGCTGTAAAACATTTATAGTACTGTATAGCTTTTATCTGCAACATGGACCGTGCCTACCTTTAGTAAATTTATTTGTGTAAAAAAGACACGCTATTGAATTTTTCAGAGTAACGGTATCATTTTCGTCTATCACGTTTTATTACTATCTCATCTTCTTCATCCCATTCCTTCTACATATCTCACTCCTCCCCTATCTCGTTAAGCTAATACCAAAATCTGATAGCGCGTTGGCACCATCTTTAGGGCCCAATTCTGCTGTTACTATCGCATCAAAATCGCCGAGAACTGTCGTCTCAAACGTAGGTTTTCCTGATTTTGGTATTCTGTTAAAACCAATAGCGTACCCGTGGCACGTCAATCTACAAAGGTTTTAAATTCTTGGTAGCTTCTCAATATTTATATCGGCTAGCTCAATTTCTGCTAATAGTAACACTATTTAATATTTTCTTAAGTTTTCGCGACTTGTAAACATAATAAAACTACGTTTTAACGGTTTTAAGCGCGATAATTTATTTGATTTTGGTTTTGATTTTTTGACTAAATAATTAAAATGAACAAGTGGGTGGTAGGCTGAATAAAAACTTTCACAATACACGTTAGACAAATGTCATCTTTGTCTTCCGTGACCACGGCCACTGAAAAGCGGCCGAAACGTCGGATAAACCAAAAACAAAATTAAAACTAAATAATTAAAATGAATAAGTTGGCGGTAGGCTGAATAAAAACTTTCACAATACACGTTAGACAAATGTCATCTTTGTCTTCCGTGACCACGGCCACTGAAAAGCGGCCGAAACGTCGGATAAACCAAAATCAAATAAATTACCGCGCTTAAAACCGTTAAAACGTAGTTTTATTATGAGTAACACTATTTTTTAACCGATTTCAAAAAAAGGAGGATGTTCTCAATTCGTCGGGAACTTTTCTTTATGTATGTTTACCGATTACTCCGAGATTTATGATTCAATTTACGTGATTCTTTTTTTGTTCGACGCGAAATAGTTGCCATTTAGTCCCCAAAAAATTTGACATAGTTTGGCCCCTTAGTTTTAATTTTATTAATTTTTTTATAAAAAAAAATTCCACATGTACACCGATTACGCTAAGATTTATGATCCGATTTACGTGATTCTTGTTTAGTTTAATGCGGAATAGTTGACATTTGGTCCCCTAAAAATTTAACGTAGTTTGGCGCAGTAGTTTACATTTTTTAAACGAAGTTTTTTTCTACTATTATTCCGCCGCGACGATTTCGAATAGATATAATGGATTTAGTAGAATACGAAATTTTGGCACTATGGCAATGGACTCGTACTTCTAATATCTACACAACGTCAGGGTATTGAAATAGCAGAAATGGGCCTCTGGTGTAACAAGCGTCTATGGGGACTGTAACTACTTAATCTCCATTAGGCGGGCCGTTTCGCTGTTTAACAGCTTTACCAACTTTCCCTCTAACTACGGCTTTTTGTCCTAAAACTATATACAGGATTTTATGGCATTCTTTTCATTTACGAGGGTGAATCAAAAAGTTCTTGCTATCAATATTTAAAAAAATGCAGAACTTTAAACATAAATATTGTATTTTTCTACATAATCTCAATGCTAAGCATTTAGAATAACGCATCTCTTTTTCATTATTCCTTGCGAATAAATATTTTTCTTGAGTCGCAAAAATCTCCTCTACGGCAGCCATAACCGCGTCATTATCATGAAATTTACTTCCACGATTTTTCTCTTTTAATTTTGAGAATAAGTGAAAATCAGTTGGGGCTAAATCCGGAGAATATGGTGAGTGGTCAAATAGATTGCAGCCAGCACAGCAGATTGCGTTTAGCGCAACTTGCGATCGATGAGCGGGAGCGTTATCGCGAAGAAACAACACGCCCAACGGACACTTTTCCACGACGTCTTTCTTTAATCGCCTCACGCACTTTCGGAATTACATAATAGGGGCCAGTAATCGTCTGCCCTTTTGGCATGTAATCAATAAAAAGGATTCCTTCACTATCCAAAAACACTGAGGCCATAACTTTACCAGCGGTGGGAGCAACTCGTAATTTCTTAATGAAGGAAGAGGATGATCGTTTCTAAGACATGCTTTGTCACTTAGTTTCAGGATCGAAATGTTGGACCCAAATTTTATCCATGGTGTCAGGGCGAACGGCAAAAAATATCCTAATCACGCTGGAATATTTTCAGATTACGCATAAAAAATTCCAAACGTCGCTTTTTGTTTTCGTCGGTTAACCTTCGTGGCTCCCATCTTGCAGACACTTCTATGAACTCTACTCTCTTGATAGATTGAACTCTACCAAAAGATATCTTTAGGATCTCAGATTTATGTTTTATACTTATTCGTCTATCTTCCAAAACAAGATTCTCAACCCTTTTGACATTTTCTTCCATAACGGTGGTTGGAAGCCGCCCAGAACGAGAGTCATCTTTACACCTTGATATACCTGTATTAAATTCAGCCACCCAGTACGCAACTGTAGAATACCGTAGAATTGTGATCAATGCGGGTACTAACCGCGGGCAGTTTTCTCTATGAAACGGTATAAGAAAACACCTATAGTAGAATTATTTTGTCCGTGCCGTTTGGGTCATAAATCACAGCTCAGCCCTCAACCTGGCTAAGGCGGTGAACATGTTGCGCGGGCGCAACGCCATTATCGATAAAAACTAATTTTTATCAAAGAAAGATTATCATTCTTATACATACATAACTTCACGCCAGGTCCCTTGCGGGGTAGGCACGAACAACAGAGCGCCACACAGGCCCATTCTTACACACCTCACTTGCTTCTTTGACATTCATAGCTCTTGTTCGCGCTCGTCTGTTCTTAAGGCTCCTAACATCACCTTCTGCATCATTCTTATAAAAATAATTATTATCATTTTTGCTGTTAGTTTTAAACTTAGATATAAGTATTTATATTTCTTTTTAATATATCTTGTAACATTCTAAACTTTTGTACTTATAGTTTTTTAATACATAGATACCTAATTAATAATTGAATATGAATCATTATTATTTTTATTTTAATAAATACGTTGTTTTATCAATTTTTTTCTTTCATTTTTATCACTAACTCACAAAATGACAAAACTAAATACACTATCGATAACGCTTATCGAAAACCATAATGCGCATCACTATGCCCGCCCATAAGGCCCGTGAGTGGAAGAGAGAGCGAAATACTCGCTTCACCGCTCCGATTATTTTATGATCTAAACTGCACGGACATAATTCTACTATAGCTCGTGGCCGCGTCGCTTACCACCCGCGCCAGGTTAAGCGTGACTCTGAAACTAGCCTATAAAATTTTGACGAAATTATACTTATCAGATTAATACTATGTATATAACTTATGTGTATATTTGTATATATAGTATAGTTATATATTTATTAATAAAATTTAAGTAATCGTACAATAATTATGTATACCACCGTCGCCACTTCAAATCGGAATATTCTTGCCACGGGTTGTCTGGAAGAGATCGTTTTTTAGCGATAAGACCTCCCTTTGTACCCTACTATAATAATACTAGTTCGTAAGCTTTTCTGTAATGGTGTACAATAAAGTGTTATCTATCTATCTATCTATCTATACTGTATACTTTGTAAGATAATAAAAAGTTTGAGTGAGAGTTATGGAAAATCACTCAGTATTCCACTTTATTTCAGAGCACAACGATATTGTTGATATTACTTTCAATACTTTTCCAAATGCTTCACGTTTACGATAGAAGTACTTTTTTATATCGAAGTGTAGTGGTAGTTTTACACAATATAGTGGACAAATTACAACCTTGCAGCTACGACATAAGGTCTGAGATAAAATATTACAACATAACTGAAACATGTTTCATTTATGGCGTTACTGAACGAATAGGTCAGGTTGTAAGTTAGTATGGTAGGGTTAAGGTATATAAGGTATAAATTTGCTAGATTTTGTTTGGATAGTTCAGAAGAAAATTTGATGAGGCCAGCTAGCTATTGATGTCAAATAACTTAAATCTTGCATTCAGTTTATAGAATCGACTACATTACGCACAAATAATTCTCTGTTTACAGCTCTGAGACGAATTAAAAAATCTTGCACTTAAAAATGTTTTTTCAAATTCTATTTTTTACCCTTACGTATGAAAATGCCCATAAAGTTATTAAAAATGAATTTGACATAAATACTATTTCATCAAGGAGTCCGTATTTTGGCATGAATATGTCATTAGGGCCGAAATAAAGTGTCTTTGAGAGAAAAGCACCAGAACGCTCGATTTGCATTGCCGCATTCCGCTTGCTCGACCCACTTTCTTTGCGGGCTACAACTTCACTCTAAATTCACTACAATAGACAAAATTGAGAGGTATTTAATTTCGCTGGGCACTCTTGAGACGATACTGTAACAGTTTAAATTTACATCATCTATATTTATGTATTAAACTGCATTACAACTGTTGGAGTTTGGCCAACAAAAGTAAACGCTTGAATTATTCACAACCTTTTAACATGACGAGAGGAACGCAAAGGAAAAATGTTTGGACATCTACTACAAGATGACACTTTTCTCTGTAAGATAATAGAAGACAAAGTGGAAGATAGAAGAGGAAAGAAAAGACCTACGAGTGCGTTTATCTATCAAATAGAGGAAAGGATAGGTATTAGAGGATTGGAGGAGTCTCCACCGATAAGAGCTAAGCTTTTAAATGCTGTCCTATGATGCATGCCCGCATTGTATCAAACAGATGGTAGTTCTTTGTATAGAAAGTAACACAAGTGCGAACACTGATCCGCATCGCATGGAGCACAGGAATCTGCTCATCGTCATTGTCGATGCTTATGCTCCGATGGGCAACTTTTACGATGCGTACCTATGACGTCATACGAACTTTTAGCTTTTTTTCCTTTCCTGTAAACAAAGAAGCAACTACGACAAATTGCTCTTCTTCGCTATCCTTCATTATCACACAAACACATTCCGCACGTACGCTCACTACGAAAATTGAAATACAAGAGGCATCGGTAATCCGATTGCTGGTGGTTGCGTTGTCAAATCTGATCAATGCCGATACAGTGGACGCACTGTGAAAAACTTGCTGACGCGGTGTGTTCGATGCTAACGATACGGATATGTGGACGCTTACCTTTAAATGGCAATGCTGATACAAATGTCATTATAAAATGTAACACATTTAAAATTTGTAGCAATAAGTTATTTGACAGTTTGGCAAATATGAACGAAGATGGAAATTAAATGCACTGAATAGTTGATATGCGCAACCACAGAGGCTGTCAAATAGAATAAACTTTAAGGAACTTTGAACAGATGATTAAACTCCTGTAATCCTCAGTTACAACAACAATAATATTCTTTATTGTACAACATGAAGGACAGTAACACATTTTCGTGCCTATTAATTAAGAAGGTAGTAGTACAATGAGCGGCCTTGTTGCTTAAAGCAATCTCTGCCAGGCAACTTAAATACATGTTTACTAATACGGCAGAATTGTGGCATGCATTACCAGAGTCCGTGTTTGCCGAAAAGTACAATCCGGGTATCTTCAAGTCTCGTGTGAATAGGTACTATCTGGGTAAGCGTGCTCCATCTTCGACCACATCATCGTCCGGCATTGGACGTGATAGTGGTCAAACGCAAACTATTTAATATAAAAAAAACATGTAGGCCGACTTTTATCCGTGCAGGAACGGAGAAAGAATACAATTTCCTGCGGCCCGGCGGCCTGTCGTAAGAGGCGCCAAAACAACCCACAGCCAGGTGGTAGGGCATTTGCCCGACTGGATGGCTACCACCCCTGGTCTAGAGTATGTCGCCATAACAACCTTGTGTTGTGTTCCGGCATTAGTGACCAGGTTCCAGGCTCCCTAAAGAGAGCAGCAGCGCATTCGTAGCACCTTTGGTGTTGCAAATGTCCATAGGCGATGGTAACCGCTGTCCATCAAGTGGGCCGTCTGCCTGTCTGCTGATCTCCTGCAATAAAAAAAAACCTCAAGGTTTGTTCTTGCAAGATTTCTCTACAGCATTGCAAAACGATATTAATTACATACTCATCCTAAACTGTACTTAATCAGCAGTAATCAATATTTTTGGGTTTTCACTTTTTTGCAGAAATGGTATCTCAAGACTCTATACATAAAGCTCGATATTCGAAGTAAAAACTTCCGCGTTGGGCACTTTTTGGTAGGGGAAAATCTTATGGGTTCGCGTCACCGATATGCTTATAGCAGTATATCTGTCGCTATACAGCTGACGTATTGTGCAACAATAGTTCTGTTTATATCTTATAAGTGAAATTAAATGGATTTTGTGAAAGGTTCAATGTGAATATACTGTGTATTGTTGAACATTGTGAAATTTCAAATTATAATACCAAAAGTTCTATGTTTTCACTTCTATCGGCAGTCTCTATAACTGCCAATTTTCCTTTATGGTTTTTTACAAAAAAAATATAACATGGAAATGTTGTTTAGATATCCAAAAGTATTTTAGCCGCGTTTTTCCCAAAACTGTCATTTTGCAAGTTGCTATAAGGAGGGCAGAAATTTCATCCATATAATCATAGATTCCTTTTTTGCCAAAATTGTTATAATGGTTTCACTCTAAAAAGAAGTCAGCAAAAAATAAATTGGAGAGTGTTAGATCTAAGAGTACTACACAACAGTATCTCAATTCGATAGATAAGGCTCATTTCCTTTCATCGGGCAATGAAAGAGATCTTTATTAAAATTTCGAGTGTCTTGTCAGCGCTGTGATCAATTTTGGGGATCAGAGCTTTGAAGTATTTTCGAGTAACAATTAATTTAAGCGTATTTGAATTATGTAAAATAATGATCCATCGCTTGGAAAGCGTTGGAAGAATACATTATTAGTTCATTGAAATCTTACAATTTGAGGACCGAATATTGCATTTTTTAGAGGACGTATTTTTATTTTTGGGACATGTGTGGGGGGCCGGGGGGTATGTCAATAGAAGCTTAACCTCAAGTTTGTGGGGTCGCCACCCTTGTCCCCCGGCCACCATCTTCATCAAATACTTTCTTCGCGATATCTCGGAAACTATGCGTCTTACAAAAAAAATGTAAAATCATAATTTGTAGCAAATTGTTTTCCCCCAGAAATATGTTTACGTAACTTTTTGCCCTAAATTAAAGATTAAAGAATAAAGTGAGATTTTTTTTATTCATTCCTAACGCTTTTCTTTGCCATAGAACTTACCAAATTTAACTTTCGAATGTTAAGCAGGTAGAAAAGGTCCCCCGTTTTCCCCGCCACCTATGAGGTAGAGTCCGTAGGCGCGTTTTTTTATGTATGTTCTGGCGAAACATGCAGCAACATTATGGAGATATCAAAGTTAATGGAAGAAAATGACTTTGAAGATGAACTTCCAACTATGACTCGAATTTTAACTCCTGTCATTCCTTAAAACTTTCATTTTTGACGTTGATTTAGATTTTGAGCCACAGCCTGGACTGAAAAGTCGATTAGGGTAGCTAGCTAATAAGTGATTAAAAATATTATGATGTCGAAGATTACCTTATAAGCGAGATGTCCCTGGAGTAGGCCTACTGGGGATACCACGTAAAAAAACGCGCTTGCAGACTGTACCTCATAGGTGGCAGGGAAAACGGGGGACCTTTGCTACCTGCTTAACATTCGATAAGTTAAATTTGGCAAGTTCTATGGTAAAGAAAAGAGTTAGAAATGAATAAAAAAAAAACACTATTTTGCTTATAACTTCTTTAATTTTGAATTTAGGACAAAAGTTATATAAACATATTTGTAGGCAAAACAATTTGCTACAAATTATGACTGCACAATTTTTTTCTAAGAAGCATAGTTTCCGAGATATTGTGAAAAAAGTGTTTTCACCCCTTTTTCCAAGATGGCGGCCGGGGGACAAGGGTGGCGACCCCACAAACTTGAGGTAAAGCTTCTATTGACCTCCCACACATGTACCAAAAATAAAATTGCGTCCTCTAACAAATGCAAAGCTCATGTAAGATTTCAATGGACTATATCTTGAAATAAAACCGCCATTTCAACTTCCAGTCAGTGTCACCACACTGCTCACCGGTGGCTGGAAGTTCATCCACACTTTCTTGCCACTTGTCGTCACTTGAAGTCCTCCACGGTACGTGGCGCTCGCTACTTTATGCCAAACGTGAGCCTATGGAATGAACTTCTTCTTGCAGTTTTTCCAGAGCGCTACAATATGAGGCTCTTAAAAGCGGGCATAAACACATATTAAAAGTCACAAGAGGTAGGCAACGCATCTGCTTAGTGTTGCAGATGTCCATGGGTGACGGTAGCCACTAGCTATCAGGTGGATCCGTTTGCCAGGTTGCATACATAGACTGGTAAACAAGTGCCTTTTGGACCAACTTTTTTCAGCGGTCTAGATGATTTTTGAAAAAAATGAAGTTCCGCTTGCAAAATTTTTAAAAGTTATTAACAATTAACTAAAAAAAGGGGGGTTTAGTTTTTTGCAAATATCTCAAAAGGTGTTAAAGATTTTTCAAATTTAAAAAAAGATTCGAAAAGAGGAGGAAATTTCCAAAAAAAAGTCTTGACTCACAAAACTGTAAGATCAATATTTATAATTTTCCTAGAGGGATGAAAATACGGCCGAAAACGGGTACTCTGGCTTACGCAAGCCACACCCACATCGGCCCTTTAATGAATAAATATTATTTAAACATACTAAATATGAAAATAAAAAATTGAAAAAATTCAGGCACTAACTGAATAGATGAATGAACAATAATCTGCTTGAAAAAATTTTTTACAACAATTTTTCGTTTAGTTATTCAATATTCAAAAAGTTGGTCCAAAAGGCACTTGTTTACCAGTCTAACAAGCAAACAAAATAATACGAAGCATGACTAAACGACAGAAAGTAACTAAAACATTAAATATTTTTTGTACAAGACAGTAATACATATTTGTATTTTTTATAGCTCTACTCCATACAGCAGACGAGCAGACGGTGCACCTGATTGGAAGCTATTACAGTCGTTTATGGACGTTTGCAACACATACGCCAACAATACACTGCAGGCCTCAAAGAAATTTTATTACACACTTTAAAAAAAACGAATCGCAACGGACAAGTGGAAAAACGAATAGCAACGGATAAGTGGAATATAGTATATAGTAGTCATATATATATAGTTATGCCACAATAAGTGTTCTTGTATTTTATAAATTTAATTAATATGCCGTCGCTAGAAAAGGCTCTTTATTTGTATCTCGGTGTTCATCCTTATCAAAATAAATTACTTCATAGTCACGACTGCTTCAATACCTTTATATAACTTTTTGAATTATTCAATTCGGACATTCCATTCGAAAGATATCACGAGTTTAAAAATGTAAGTAATAGAACACGCGGCCGTGACCCTTTTTGGTGAGCGAAAAATCATAAGACCCGTCTATATAGAAGTTCACTTCATAAAACCTATTATTGTAGCGCTGTGGAAAAACCACGGCTTGGAGCTTATTCCAAATCTAAATTCAATCAAACTTTTTCGGCCTACAAAATAACATGCTCCAAAGAGTTTCTCTCTTATAGGCGTATCAGGAATTTGATGTGAAAACCCGTTGTAATTACAACCGACCGGTACTGAACCTTTCAGGTTACTTTGACCTCGATACCTTAACCTTTACCCGACATCGATAACGAACGACCCTCATAGTTCTCGCCTTTAGACATAATCTGATATAATTTGCACGCGTTGATATTTTAACCCAATTTAATAACAAAGCGGGCCAAGTATGTTTTTGATTGACATGGACAAGGTATTAACTCAAATAATGGCAAGCATATGACAGGTCTCGAAGTATAATTAGCATAGATTTTTTCATTGCATGAGTTTAGCAGACTAGCAGACGGCCCACTTGAGGAAAAGCGGTTACCATCGCCTATGGACATTGCAACATCAAAGGTGCTATAAACACCCTGCTGCTCTCTCGAGGGAGACTGGAACCTGGTCACTAATGCCGGAACACAAGTCAGGGTTGTTATTGCGGCATACTCTAGACCAGGGGTGGTAGCCATCCAGTCGAACAAGTACCCTACCAACTGGCTGTGGGTTGTTTTGTCACCTCTTACTACAGGCCACCATGAAAAAATCACCCAAACTTCAACAGAGAAAACATTTGGCAACCAAACCATAAACAAAAATTACACATTACTCATTGACACGTGACATCTTGGTCTTCCAAATTCCAATCAAATAAAATAAAAAAAACGTTAAAAAGTATTTGTGACCAAATTAAGTTTAATTATTTTTCCAAGCTTTTATTTAAATTTGACCAACTTCTCGGTTTCCGATTGAGCTGAAGTTTTGCACGCATATGTATGTCGCGTGACAATGCAATAATATGGTACCATGGAGCCATCATGATCTGATGATGGAGTCGGAAGGTGGCCATAGGAACTCCTGTACTAAACAAGATAGACCCGTCATGTTTGGACTCGTTTTACTTGTCTTCGCTAGCACTCTGCTACTACATGATATCCAAGATTTCAAAAACTTGTATTTAAAAACCTTTTTAAAAAACTCTTATTTATCTACATAGTCCTTTAAGACAATGTCTTCGTCAATGGTGCATGCACTTTATCCCACATTACTTATATAAAACGTAACACTTCAAGCTCTTGTGTTTGGCACAACTCCAAATGTTCCTCGAATAAACTTACTGCTTAAAACCTCTATTCCGTTTAGGGCCTTCGGGAAATCTCTGGCTCTTAAATCTTCCTTTAAAGTTATATAAAGTTAATTTTATAGCCAGTTAATTTAGTTTGAAAGTCCTGTTTGTTGCTTTTCCTTCTGCTTCCTAGTTATGCATTCGTTTTCATGAAGCTAGTTTCCAACATGTTGTACGTGTTTTTACGTTTTAAAATTTCAGTGGCTTAAGTTATAATAGGTTTTGTATCCAATGCAATGTAGTGAACATATTTATTTTTATTTAATGTTGGGATTCTGTAAGTTGTGGAAACTGAACACTTGAGCTCTTACTATTTCATAGAAGCTTTTATAGATTGGTGTTACGAAATTACTTAGATAATATTAATTGATATTAATTATTATATAATATTGATCCAGCGAGGAAGCATAGCATACCATACATACATACATAGCATAGCATACCCATAGAAGACGGTGATCTGGGCTCAGTATTCTACTTATAGTCTTGAAGGACTATGGGTAGAATACAATACAAATAAGTTAAGTTTTCTTATATTGTATTCAATAGTATGTAATATTATTAATTATTACTTATTAATTATATACGTATTTGTATAATATGTATATTAAGTATATATCTATATAACACACAAAAATTTTTCATATATATATATCATTTATGTATTTAAAATTAAAAAGCAAGCAGTCACTATATGTTACGTACCATCGCCATTATCATCACAATTCATTCCTAGGGTTGTCTGGAAGATACCGATTTTTAGCGATAAGACTGCCATTTGTTCATAACCAGATATAATTTTATTCTTTACGTTCATTTCTGTATTGGTGCATAATAAAGCGTTTTCTATCTATTTATACTTTACATAAGTATATACAATAATAGTATGTAATATAATACAATAATAGGAAGTACTCATCGGAAAACCTTCTGCGCGCGGCTTACATATCATAATTATTATCCGTGCAGGAAGGAGAAATAATACAATTTTCTGCGGTCCGGCGGCCTGTCGTAAGAGTCGACAAAACAACCTACAGCCAGGTACGGCATTTGCCCCACTGGATGGCTACCAACCCTGGTTTAAAATATGTCGCCGTACCAATCTTGGGTTGTGTTTCGGCATTAGTGGCCAAGTTCCAGTTGCCCTTAAGAGAGCAGCAGCGCATTTGTAGCACCTTTTGTGTTGCAAATGTCCATAGGCGATGGTAACCGTTTTCCACCAAGTGGGCCGTCTGCTTGTCTGCTGAATTCCTGCAACAAAATAAAATTTGGCATGAAGTTAAAAATAAGGTAAAAAATACTCACCCGACAGTAACATCAAATATGTTACTTCCGACGGAGCTTGACACGGCCATGTCTCCGAAGCCCTTTCTCGCCACGATGACCGATGTGATGAGGTCAGGCACCGAGGTGCCCGCAGCCAGGAGCGTCAGCCCCATCACCTCGGGGGGCACGTGTGCCGTGGACCCGGCCACGTTCGCCCACCACACCATCAAGTAAGAGAAGAATGCTATCCAAACTACTGACCCTATAAATGTTATAGGAAAAAGGTTCTTCCCTGGAAAAAGAAAATATAACTCTCTATACATATAATAAAACTGCAGAGGTCGAATTTCTGTACAATGAACAAGAATGACAAAAACCGAGTCAGGGGATATAAGCAGTGAAATAGAACTCATTTAGATTTTCTTCAAATGTTTTGTTTCTCTGTTTGTACGGGCTAATTCTCCGAAACGACTAGACCGATTTAAATAAATTTTTGTATGCTGGTAGCTTATATTACTGGTCAACTTATTTGATCCCGAAATATAGAGTTCCCGTAGGATAGTTAAAAAACTTTCCACCTGGACAAAAACACGGGCAGAACCTAATAAGAATAAGAAATGAAAGCCGGCCAAGTGTATAGGGTCACGCACGTTTAAAACTAGGAGTACATACGGCACACATCAACCACGTACGTCGATCTGGGCACGTCAGAGTGCATACATTTTATATAGCGGCTAGTTTTCGCGACTAGCCTACGTAATAAAACTACGTTTTATTACCGGCTGGTTGTTTAGCAGTGGTGTGGACTTCTAACAACTCGATTCCCTACAGCTAGGGTTGCCAACCGTTTTTGAGAAAAGTAACGTATTAAATTTTTGAACTGATAACTTCTTATGGGAGGATAAAGCGCTTCGTTGCGTAACGCGCTATGGCGCCAGTCTGTCTGGCTCCCTTTCTCTCACGCATACGACAGCGCTAGGCAAGCTCTTCTCTTACTCTTACTTACTTACTTACCCACAGCATTAGCCGTATTTCGGTAATAATACTAAATAATGATACTAATAATGTACATACATAAAATTCTAATGCATTCAAGAATTTTAACTAAGAATAAAATATAATTTATGATGGTTAAAATATTTTACTAAAAATAACCTTAGATTATTATTTTATACAGCGTGTTTCAGACCTTACGACAATAAATTAGACCACGTTTTCTTCATGACGTACTCTGCGCAAATACAAAAACGAATCAAGGTAGCTTCTTTGGTTTAGCCACAGGACCTCATTTTTCATTTCAGAATTTTACAACAACATGTATCAGTTATTGTGACTAAATCGGTAGGTTAGTGACCAAATGTATCATGTTGCCAGCTCGTCTCTTCATCATTAAACGCGTAAGTTGTTAATTCTTACCAAGGTCAGTGAACCAGTATTTACAAGATGTTCTGTTTTAATTCCTTTTTTATCGTAATTAATTTGTTCGGAAATTGTTTTTTTTTTTAATTTTGACATTACGGTTGATTTAATAGTACCAAAAACTTTGCATGGTGTCAGACTGCTAAGATTATGATTTATTGTTTAAGATTATTATTTATATACATAAAATTTAAGTAATAACCTAAGCTTTTCTCAAGTGCTTATGCAGGGGAATAATAAAGTATTTCGAAGGAAAAAAGTATTTTTAGAAAAAATATTTATTTTTGGAGACACATTTTTTTTGTGCTTCTAGTACACACTGACAACATTTCATTATCATAAAACTTTTGGAAGCTTTCCCAACCAGTCCCAATTAAAATTTAAATAAACAAATAATTATTTTTTATTTATATAGATGTCCTTGTTCTTTTATTCTCGCCAATTTAGATTAATTACTGAATAAACTCTTTCAATGAAAGCTGCAACGGTAATAGATTAGTAATTATCCATATTACTATTTCATTTTACGCATCACAGTTGATTGGAAATAAAGTATTTTAATTTTAAGCAAAAGTATAAAGTATATTTAATTAAAATAAAGTAGGATACGTTATTATCAAGTATGTTTGGCAACCCTACCTACAGACTACCTTTAAGAAACTAGCGAGTAGCGACCAAAACGTCGAAAACACCATGCATTCATTGGCGTTTACGTGTTTTATTCAGACATACTATTACTAGTGTTTTTATAAATTAACTAGCGACTAAAAGGTCGAAAGCGCCATTAATCTATTGCAGCTGATGTTGTTTATTTTTAATAATAAATAATAAAACTACGTTTTAGCTTTTAAGCGCGGTTATTTATTTGATTTTAATTATTCCGATGTTTCCGCCGTTTTCAGTGGCCGTGATCACGGAAAACAAAGATGATAATTGTCAACGAGTATTGTTAATGTTTTATTTAGCCTACCGCCAACTGGTTTATTTTAAATATTCAGTTTTAACTTTGTTTATGGTTATTATTCACTCTTTGGGAACCTAATCTAATTTACCACCGCTTCACAACATGTTATGGCTTGAAGAGAAGAAGCAGCGCAAGAAAACTCTTTAGCAAACATGCCTAGCTCTAAAATTTTATATAATATTAAATTTGTTTATTCTTGTATATATTATTGGGGGTGTCTGCAATCTGGCCAATGATGCCGGAATAAAATTCAAAGTTGACTCTAGATCTGGGATAGTACCGATTAGGACAAGCAAATGCCCCTGTCACTTGGCTATGGGTTGTTTAATCGCCTCTGACTAGGCAAGAATTAATTAAGACTGCGGGCGCCTACAGTGATTTGAGCACGTGTTTTGTAAAAGAACTGTACCTCTCGGCGTCCTAGTGTCCGGGAGGGTGATCCAAAGTGGGAAGACAATTGGTGCGACCAACACATACGTCAGCCGCTTGCGGAATCCTGACGGCCACGACATGTCCAACGGTGTCGTGTCATCCTCCAGGTCTCCTATCTGGAACAAATTAATTTTATTCAATACTGGTTCGTATTTCCTGGCTACACATTATCTCCAATAGCTGGAACATGCAATACGACGGTCGTGAACCAAACGTTTGTGCAAATCATGATATATAAGTTTTTGCTTCAACAGTCTTTATTACGTTTTGAAATATATACATATTCTCGTCGACCATTCCGCACTGCTTGAAGACAAAAGTCTTCGAGCACTGCGTCCTCCCTATCCTGGCCTACGGGGCCGAGACGTGGACATTGACGGCAGGATTGTTCAGCAAGTTCCAAGTCGCTCAACGGGCTATGAAGCGAGCTATGTTGGGTTTTTCTCTTATGGATAAAATCAGAAATATTTTATTTTGTTTATTTTATTTTATTTGGGGGGTTAACAGCTGAAATCTTACAAACTAAAGTTTTACAAAGTAACATTGCAGAGATAGCTTAAGATCAGCTATTCATAAACCTCCACAGATGGCAGAGAAATACAAAAAATAATAAGACAGTAATTTTAGAAAAAGATAACAATAATACGAAAATTTTGTGACCAGAAACCCAAATATTATTAAAATAGGCTTTGATTAAACTCGCATTACCGGATGCTAGACTATCCACAAACAAGTCAATGTCAACATAATTCGACTTGTTAGGTTTGTTGAATTCATTAACCGATCTAACAAAAAATTAGTGGCGTCTGAAGGCTGTACGAGTCAAGCGTGAATGAAGCAGTTTTCTAGGGCGTACAAGACTAGGGGGAACATACAAATGAAGCTTCTCGATGAGACTAGCACAATCAATTTTGGACTGAGCAATTTTCACCAGAAACGTATATCCGAAATATTCCTTCGAATTTTGAGGGACAGAAGATGGAATTGGGTACAGCGCTCAATATAACCTTGCCGCGGTATTTTGAATTTAAAATTGATAAATCTAGTGATTTTTCTCAGAATGAGCTCTAATCTTTCAGAGTGAACTTCGAAACACGACGAAATGAAGATATTCGTAAGAGAACCAAGGTAACCAGATATAGCTCGCAAAATTAGCAAGCTGAAGTCGCATGGCCTATGGAGCAGACGAGTCCTGGAGTGGAGACCGCATCTCGGTAAGCGTAGTGTTGGACGTTCTCCAGCCCGATGTACCGACGACCTATGCAAGATCGCCGGTAGACGCTGGATGAGAAAATCGGAGGACAGGGATGAGTGGCACCGTCTCGGGGAGGCCTACGTCCAGCAGTGGACTGCGAAAGACGACGACGATATACATATCTCCTTACTGATCACAACAGATAAAGTTTCCTTTATGTTGCAAACTCCAATATCACAATATCACGTCTAAGGAAATAGTACATGGAATCCTCAATATCGTGAATTTGTAATCCCTTCGTAAATTCATCGTAGGCACGAAAAGAATTCAATTATGTTTCAACAGCTGTGAGTAAGACAGACGTATATGGAATGTCTTTTCATATTATGAATGATATTACTTTAAATGACAGTCAAAATGAAAAGTTGTACGTACAGCTTTTGAATTTGTTTATCATTTTTTCTTATATAACTAAAAATCTTGTATCACGATGTATGTCCGGCATAAACTCCAAAATTACTATGCTGATTTTGATAAAATTTTGTATGTTTAACTTGGTCCAACTTAAAAGATATTATATTTTTATCTCGATTGTTGATCTCACTTATAAAATTTTAATGTAATGTCATTGAAGTCCTTCTAAATGCCTGGACCGATTTTGATGATTTATTTGTGTGTTCGAGTAGGTGGGTCCCCGGATGGTTCACATTCACAATTGGACCCAGTAGGTAGCGCTACAAGCGGGTTCTAACGAAAATTAAATGGTAAAATATGGAGGAAGACTATATACATAAATGGAGAAACTAGTTATAATAACTAAAAGTGATTACATATATAACAAGAAATAAAGACTGTTTTAATTTTTCATGTTATTTATTTGGTTTTTAAATTTTAATATGTTTTTATTCTTAAGCTTGAACTAATCTAAAAAATAAACTAAGTTAATATAAACTTTTATGTAACAAATCGCTGTCAAAAGGATCAGTATTGCCACGCTGTTTGGTAACGTTGATTTTAATTATTTTTGTTTATAACTAGCGGCCCCGGCAGACGTTGTCCTGCTCTGAAAACATAAAAATCTAGGATCCGATCCTAGCGCCACGTATCGGTTTCAATTGTGGATTTAAACCATCCGGGAACCCACTCAAACACACAAAAACAAAATCACCAAAATCGCTCCCGGTGATTAGGAGGATTCTAGAACCCGATCTCAGCGCCACCTAGCGGTTCTAATGGGATAGAAAGTATCCTATGTCCGTCTTCTGGTTCTAAGCTACCTCCCCACCAATTTTCAACCAAATCGGTACGGCCGTTCTTGATTTATAAATAGTGTAACTAACGACTTTCTTATATATATATATATAATTACGTACCATATCATACGTACATAAATATAATTCCACTATAAACGTTACTAGTCTTTGAAATAATATCAAACCCACATTACATAACTGCACCTTTATATACCACAGTAGGTATTTATCCACACGTCATCCCCTTATCTGGCATGAACTGCTAATCCCCAGGGTTGTCACCCACATCGTGTATGACCTTTTATAAACCCCCAAAAGACCCTCGGAAGCGTCCCATTCACCCGTGTTACTTTTTTACGTAAGCCCAAGAGAGCTTTCGTTGACATTCGAATCGATGTCGTGTCACTATTTCCGAGTGTCGGACACTTACGTCTGTTATCCCTTGGGGATAAGTCCTTTAAAGAAAATTGTTGTGTAAGGGAAGATAGTAGTCGCCTATCTAAAATGTTACGTAAATTTTAAGTTATCGTAGGCATTTTGGCAGTTGATCGGACAATCACCTGATCACCTCTGGCTTCCTTAATCTAAAAGTGGTTGACAAGTTCACATATCTGGGCTCCACCATAAACAGAAAGGTTCTTGTGATGAAGAGATTCGCAGGCGCATTGAACTTGGCAAGAATGATGTGCCTCAGCTCTATAAAACTTGGAAAGACAGAAACATCTCTCTTACTATAAAAATTATACTTACATATGAATTTATAATCTCCATTCTTTTATGGACTTCAGACTTGGACTTTGAAAGAATCTGATCTCAGTCGTGTCGACGCTTTAGAGATGTGATGCTGGAGAAAAATGTTGCGTATACCCCGGATTGCACACCGAACTAACTTATCTATTACGAAGGAATTAAAAATAACATCAAGACTATCATTCATCTGCCTCCACAAGCCCTTGAGTTAGTTATAAAACAGGGTGACAAATTAGAGACGCTAATGGTCATTAGCCCACCAAAACTAAAGCTAGAGACGTCATCAAACACATGCTGAAACAAAAATGTAAATGGGCAGGTCATATAGTCAAGCTCAAAAAGGCAACTGTTCTCTAGAACGTTAATACCGCGTACTACAATGATCTGGAGAGAACTTCCCGCTGAGGTTTTCCCTCTGCGCTACGACATGGGGTTGTTTCAGAAGGGCGTTATAAAATTTCTTAGAAGTCGGCAACGCGTTGGCAATGCCCCTGGTGTTGCAAACGTCCATAGGCGATGGTAACCACCTTCATCAAGTGGGCCGCCCACCTGTTTTCCTGCTTCAGGCAATAAAAAAAATATCAAGACCAAAAAACGAAAGATGGACAAACGATATCATCCACTGGTACCCCATGGACAAGAAAAGGAAAAGAGGACACCAGCCAAAGGTGGAGTGAAGACCTAACAGAAGTAACAGGAACACTGTGGTCAAGAACCGCAAGGAATAGGCAAAGATGGACATATCTGGAGGAGGCTTACACTGACAAGGGCTGTCCTTACACCCAACACTAGTGTTTATGATTAATAAATTATCAAAGTAAACTATTATTAACAAACTAACACTTTAAAATGTCTTTTACTTGGATCTAAGGAGATAAAAGCTCTATAATTATTATATTTACATAATTTTCTCTGGTTAAACACCAGGAAAAAATCTGAAAGCCGGCCTTAGTCCAACCAGATTCGAACCACACTCAATGATTAAGTACAACGCACTTCATATTGCCGTCGATAATCACTAAAGGCGAAAAATATTTCAAGAAAAAGCAGAAGGAATACGAATCAAGGAAGGTGCAAATATTCTGGTATAAGATCGTCATGACCGCTGGTTTGTAACTACGTAGTCTTCCTTTTGAGACTGGACATAGAATGCTTTACATCCCAACAGCATTGTTTGCAGGATTTAATCAAGTAAACTTTCCGGGATGAATAGCGCCTACATAAAAATTTAATGCAATGTTAAATTTGTTGCTTTCTTGCTTTTAAAATCAATTAGGACCTGTAACTTTTTTATTATAAAAGTTCTTGAGTTTTTAATCAAAAAACATTGAAATGAAGAAAAAAGATAGCAAATGTGTGCACCTGCATACAGAAAATAGAATAGAATATTATACTGGGACAAGGACTGCAGCAGCGCTGATTTTTAGTTTCAGCTTTTAATCACAGAAGAGAGTGACCCAAATAAAAGTATCGAAAAGCTCGCGTGTGTTTTTGGCAACGCGTAAGCGTTGCTACTCAACATGGTAGCGCAACCAGCGTTTTAGGAAAGTCCTAAAACGTGACTTGAGACTTTTTTATTATTTGTAATTTGTAAATAAATTAACCTACGCATTTAGTTATAATCCAAGTAGAGAAATATGTAGAGATAAAATCTCGGGAATACAAAATTTAAATTTTTAATTACAGCGTGTTTTCAATTAATGCAACCCAGGTGCTCAGTGGAACGTGAATCGTGTCAGCTGTAGCCACACAGGCTGGAGTGCCGTGACCTTATCTGCCGAACAGCGCCTGCTGACAGCCATTGTTCGCCATTGTGTTTCTATACGACGCTTAAAAGGCCTGCTTGATTAATAGCCCAACGCGAATATGGGGCCCGGATCCCCCAAACCGTAGAAGTTTGTTTTGTCGCTGAAGAACGTGCGTCTTACTCGAATAATGTGAGTTTGAATCTTGGTGTTGGAACATGCATTGCTTGAGCGATATTAGACGGATCATTTCAGTCTGAATGACTGTTTTTATTGATTTACGTGAATCAACAGTCTTTCTATTGTTTCTCCGTCCCTTGCCTTGCCACCTGTGGGTTGTTCTGTCGCCTCTTACGACAGGCCGACCGGCCGCAGGAAATTGTATTCTTTCTCCGATCTTGCATGGAGAAATGCTTATTGCTAGAATATGGAATATTCATGTCACTTGACAAAGAAAATTTATATTTGTGTCTACAAATATAAATGTAAATCAAAAAAAGATGGATGGATTGTGTGAAGGATGATGGTGTGATAGAGGACGTATGTTTGAATAGTGGAAAATGGAAGGAAAAATCATATTTTGCCGACCCCCAAATCATTTAATTTGAAGGCCGTCTATTTCTCTCCTAATTTAATGGAATGAAATGTTGTTTTTGAAACTCAATACTCACCTCTTCTATGGCATCTAATTGGACGTCCGCGATCCCACCGTTGGGCAGGTCCAGCGGAGTCTCCTTCGACTGGGTGGCGGCCGCGGCCGAATGCCTCGCGGCCGTGGCCCCCGCCCCTCCAGCAGCAGGCCTCGTGGCCTCCAGCAGCACCTTCAGCGATGCTATCGCGTGGAGCTGCGTCGCCTTTTCATCCACTTTACCTGTGAACAAAATTTCGCTAAATGTCATGTGACCCTCAATTATCATCGTGCAGAAACGAAGAAAGAACACTAATTCTAATAATTAATCATTCTTGGGACCTGCCTGTCGTAAGAGGTGAAAAAAAAACCCCAGCCATTATTGCCAAAATGACTATGAAATTCTAAAAAAGACAGAAACAGACAAAAATTGAAATATATATTAGCTAGCGTGTTGCTGCGGAAATTCTGCCGTTCTTAGCAAAATATTGTTGCAAAGCGGTGTATGTAACAGAACAGATAATATAATATTTAACTTATGCCTTTGAGAAAATGATCTACTATGGAATTCTGTCTGAATTACAGATGCAATAAGAGTGTTTATTTATTTAAATTTAAATAAAACAATAATCACCTACCTCGTTTACACTAAATAGCTGCTTACCCCCGTTTTGAAAATTTTTACAAACAAGTAATAAGAAAACAACAAGTAAAGCGAGTTTATTTTCTGTAAATATTTTCAATAAGAAACTAGACAAGGTAACTACAGTACTCCTTGGTTGAAAATAATATAAGTTTTTAATAATACACACGCCCCACTTAGCAAAAGCGAGCAAAACATGTATTGTTGCATGTCTACATCAAGCCGCAGATGGGCGCTGGACATGTCCGAACTTGCGAAGTGCACTCGTAGTGCAGTTTGTTCTGAATGATGTTTGACCCATTTCGAATGTTAAACAAGTGCAGTGGAACAGCGAAATTTTAAATGTTAACCCAAATTCAAGATCCACGTGCTAGAAACAACATGATGCTTCACTTTTTAATTTATTTTTTAATGCTAGATTCATCTGCTTTCCTGTAAAAAAATAGGTTGTGACCGAATGTACCTTATTTATGATGTTAAAAAGTAGTGCCGTTGATGCATAGCCACATTATTGTATATACACACTGTTATGAGTTAGCGGGACTCGAAAGGAAATGCCGTTAGAATTATATAGAGTTTATTAGAACTATATAAACATGTATAAATATAATGGAACACAAAAAATCCAAACCTAATGCATAAGGTCGTAATTCAATAAAACACGCAAAGTCCGTCACTATTAGATTCGCTCAATTGCCTCCTCTCTCCATCAGGCCGCAAATGCAAATGTTCCCACCCGGCAACGTCGCTACAGTTTCCTAGAATTAGCTTGGAACACCTGGCTAATGATGCTAATGAGCGAGTGCAATAGGACAGTAGGCTGTTCTCCACTAGAAACGTATGCCAATAAATAAGTGACCAAAAGAAGACGATCATAAAAGGATTACAATTAGTTCAAATGCCGACAGGTAATCAAATGTACTTCTACAGATCTGTACATGGAATTTGTCTTTATCAGGGCCTAGGTTGTAACAATACGTTATCTGTCAATATTTAACGTTATCAGCAATGTTGCATTTCAAATAATACCTTAGGGTGTTAAATGCGTTTTGTGGTTCTTAAACGAATTTAAGGAACGTCATGCAAGCCGCCCTTAATCCATCGCCATATCTGTGTTAAGCAGCCAAAATTTTGGACATGATCTCAGATTAAGACTGATAACGTATGTCAAGAGCTTGTTGTACGTTGGACAGTCTTGTACCTTATTTTTCGAAAACTTTCGAGTTTCACAATATTATTCCCTATAACAGTCAGATCAGTTCAGCAGTTTAAGCTCTTGCTTAGAAAATTATAGTCATTATTATTGAAGTAACATCATAGGCTATTTTGGCATAATGCTTACGTCGAAACTAAGGGAACTTGATATTTGCACGATAAATATAACTGAAATCTGTAAATCGCTAATTACCAAATTTTGTTTACTCACTTCTCCATCGTTATATATCTTTGAAGTCACAATGTTTGTACACAAAAAAAAAACTAAAAAACACGCTTTCACAAAAAATCCAACTCGAAAACAAAAAATAAAATTGAATAAATTTGATTTAATATCTTAAAAACACCCCACGCTTTTTAATACCCCATTCATGAGAAACCAAATTTATTAAATTTTATTTTCTGTTTTTTTAGTTGGATTTTTTATGAAAGCGTGTTTTTTTAAAACTATTATTTATTTTTCATTTATTAGTTGAATTTTTTTTAAATGTTTTTAAATACAAGCTTTTGAGATCCTGCATATCATGTAGCAGCAGAGTGCTAGCCAAGACAAGTAAAACGAGCCCAAACACAACGGGTCTATCTTGTTTAGTACAAGAGTTCCTATGGCCACCTTCTGAATCCACCATCAGATCAGCTCCATTGTACCATATTATTGCATTTTCACGCGATATAAATATACGAGCCCAAACACGCCGGGTCTATCTTGTTTAGTACAGGAGTTCCTATGGCCACCTTCCCACTCCATCATCAGATCAGCTCCATGGTACCATATTATTGCATTGTCACGCGATATAAACATACGAGCCCAAACACGCCGGGTCTATCTTGTTTAGTACAGGAGTTCCTATGGCCACCATCCCACTCCATCATCAGATCAGCTCCATGGTACTATATTATTGCATTGTCATCGACCTTTGACAGGTGTGCAAAGTTTGAATTAAATCTGATCGTTCAAAGTAGGACAAAATCGAGCTCAAAGGGGTCGGTTACATACATACATACATACATACATACATACAGGTAAAGCTAATAAAAGCGTATTAAAAATATACACTTGTTTTCAAATACATCTGACGTTACCGTTAGGAATATACGTAATAAAGAAAGACTTTTATCTACCCTCCAAAAACAATGTTACTGTACAAAAGTATATACAGCGTGTTTCATTTCAAATGACAATAAATCATGACTTTAGCGGTCGTACTCCATACAAATTTTTTGGTACTATTAAATCAACCGTAATGTCAAAATAAAAATTTTGAAATTTCCGAACAAATTAATTAAGATAAAAAAGGGAATAAAAAACAGAACATCTTGTAAATATTGGTTCGCGAGCGAGAGCGTAAGAATGAACAACTTCCGCGTTTAATGATGAAGAGACGAGCTGGCAACATGATACATTGGTCACTAACCTACCGATTTAGACACAATAACTGATACATGTTGTTGTAATATTCTGAAATGAAAAATGAGGTCCTGTGGCTAAACCAAAGAAGTTACCTTGATTCATTTTGTATTTGGGCAGAGTACGTCATGAAGAAAACGTGGTCTGATTTATTGTCGTAAGGTCTGAAACACGCTGTATATAGTATGCATGGCCCCAAAATAAATAATAAATCTCTAAAAGAACTGAAAGTTTTGGAAAATTAAATTTTTGTAATCAAAGCTGGGAAATGCGTCAGTCGTGTTCTCACTGCGGACGAGGCGTTACCTATTGCACTTTCGGTGCGAACATCTTACTACAGTGTAACGGAGTTCCTTATTATATGTTTTAAATATATTTATAATATTTATGCCATATTAATAGCATTAGAAACACATATAAATTTAAATTGTGTATATAATTTATATTAACATTTACAAATAATTTATTCAATGTTCAATCTATGACCTAATCTATGCAAAATGCAAAAAATCACTACGAACATTTCTCCAAAACAGTAATTATGACGACACAGAAAAATTATTAGAATAACACTAGTAAAATAATATAATATAATGTTCCATACACACAACATACCACAGAATATACACAAACCAATACATGCATAATATAAATACATAACTTACTATCACATCACATACATACATAACATAAAACTTGGACTTTAACATTTTGACTAACCGTCCCCCCGTTCAGTATCATCCTATCTGAGTCTAGTATGCTGTTTCTCCTTAACACAGGTTATTTTATAACCTAGCTAGGAAGACAGCGCTACTTTCAACAACTCGGGCAATATAAAGAACAGGTTCAAAATTATTATTGACGATTTAAATACTTACTTATAATTGTGATCTTGTCATTATAATGTAGTTATTTATGTTTCTAAGGTTTAGTTTAATTTAAGTATCATTGTAACAGCAAGTATAATCTGTAACATTTTTTTTAGTTCAATAAAAATTTATTATTATTATTAATTTATTATTATAACTAGTTTTGAATAGATACAATTATATTCTTAACTACAATCAAATACTAAAACTAAACTATAGTACGAAAAATAAACCCAAGATTAAAAACTAGAACTAAATAAAAAATTATAGATAAATGTATGGTGATAACTTATATCCCTGGTCAACATATATGATATTTTTGATCCAGTAAAATTAAATAGTTCCCGTGGGATAGTTAAAAAGCTTAGAAGTGGATATTTTGACAGGGTGTGGTGTCGGTGAGAGAGTTTTATCTTATATATATAATATATATAAAGCTGATAAGTTTGTTTCTTTGTTTGTTTGCTTGAATGCGCTAATCTCAGGAACTACTGGTCTGATTTGAATTTTTTTCAGTGTTAGATAGCCAATTTATCAAGGAGGGTTATAGGCTATAAACCATCACACTAAGGGCAATAGGAGCGGAGCACCAATGAAGAAAGTTTCAAAATCGCGGGGGTTTTTTTAACTTATTTTTTTTAGCTATTCCACGCGAACGAAGTCGCTGGCAGAAGCTAGTGTAACTATATGAGGTTGAAAAGATTGTAAGCCGAACCGGCAAAAAGCATGTGATCGTCATAAAATAATAACACCTATCATAACTACCAGTTTTTATGCAATTATTGGCATTAATTTGACAGATATGAATAAAACAAGAGTCCTGTTTTTGTCAACATGACTACAGAAACTCCAAAGTCATTAGGATTGTAGTTCAACTAATTATTTTACGATTTGTACGGTATTAAAATTCTATACTATTATGAATAGAATTTTAATACCGTACAAACTTGGCTTTTAAAAAGCCATTTATTCGATTGTAGATAAATAGCGTCGTTAATACAAAATGTTTGACCATTAAATTTATTGGTTGTCATTTCTTTATTGCTGTACATAATGAAGCTATTGTTTAATCGTTAATGGTCTTACTCAAAGGGCGCAGGTTCGATCCTGACCCGAACGCATGCACCACTTAAGCAGTTTTCTGACCTAATGTGTATATTGTTACAATTACCACGTGCTAACAACGGTGAAGGAAAACATCGTTATGCAACCTGCACATCGAGATAACTGATGTGTCAAACCCGCTAAGCCGCCTTGGACAAGCGTGGTGGGTATAGTTTCCGTTCCCCCCTATAATGGGAGGCCCGAGACCAGCAGTAGGACATGTTTGAGCTGATATTGTTGATCTTATTCATATTGAGTAATTTTGTGGGCTTTTAAATAAGCCTACAAAATTACTCTAAGTCAATATGAATACAAATATTAGATAGTAATAATCTAATCGTCCTCTTAAGTTCTCAATTCTTAACCAAGCGGATTGCTCGACGTCGTTTATAAAACCTCATTTTAACATTTTCGCAATTCAACTCCCATTTTAAATTCGCGATAGCTTAAGCGATGGCGAACTCCAAAACGGCAAAGGGTATATTGCAGCATTTATAAAAGCTAAGTCCATCAAAGGAGGGCAAAACCGCATTCAAACGCCGGCGGATTCCGAACATAATCTTGTCTTTATCCAACCAGATATAAGGGGAAGTTACAAGTAAGCTGTTGTTGTTTGTAACATTTATTTTTTACTAGAGATACTAGCTGGGCCGGCAGATGTTATCCTGCCCTGAAGAAATAAAATTTAGAACCCGATTGCAGCGCCATCTACAGGGTCCATTAAGATGTAAGCTATCCTATCTTTCAAGTTGGATCAAACTGCACACGGTGTGCAAATTTGATTAAAATCGGTTAAGTAGTTTAGGAGTCCATCGCGAACAAACAACGTGACACGTAATTTATATATATTAAGAAGATTACCGAGAAATTGCTTGTGTATATTTCAAGTCAAGTTTTTTTTATTTTTGCTAGTAAGCAAACTGGCAAACGGACCACCTGGTGATAGGTGGCTACCGTCGCCCATGGACATCTGCAATACTAGGGGAGCCGATGCGTTGTCTACCTCTTTGAGACTTTAGGTTCATGCCCTTTTTGAAGAGCCCTATATTGTAGTGCTCTGGGAAAACCGCGGGAGGGAGTTCATTGCATAACTTGGACACATATGGCATGAAGGAGCGCCACGTACCGTGGAGGACTTCTAAGTGTCTAGGAAGTGTGGATGAACTCCCAATCGCCGGCGTATGGTGCGATGGTAGAAAGGCGTAGGCACCAAATCAAATCATCAGAGCACTCCCCGTTGTACAGACGGTAGATTACGCTTAGAGCGCCAACATCTCTTCTATGCCTGAGAGACTCTAAGTCGTCTGTAAGGTTGGGATCGGTCGTATGTGCGTGAACCGAAATGCACTTGCCCGTTTTTCATCAAAGTATATATAAATAGCAATATTGTTTCAATAAATTATTGACTGTTAAGATTACATTAAACTCACTTTTAATGTACATTATTCTTGTATACAATATTTGGTAGTAAAATCAACCCTAACCTCACAAGAAGCGGGGCGTGATGGCATTATAGCCGGCCCTACCTTGACCGAGGCGCATTATTGATTCGATGAAAACAAAATCCGCGTGCTTTCGCCCATTGATGAACATAATGGAACTCCCCATTATTGATTGACAAATTGTGACATTGATCCTTACATGTGGGAATAACAGGTTGGAGTGGAAGCGTCTAATAAAATACAAAAGCTTTGAGAAGTGACGAATAAAGATTGATACTATACGCGTCCAAATAAATATACTCTTTGTTCTTTCAACTATCAATCATTTGGTGACGGGATGATGTCTTTTTCTTGTATACTATTCTGGTATACTCCCTCTGCCACGAATCATTATGTCATCCTTTACATGATTTACACAATCCATCCATTTCAACATACTTTTACACTTAACACTTATACAGTCGTCTTCCTCTTAAATTTTCAGTCACCCTTTCAACTTTTGTTAGGGGTTGGTAAGGGCTTTGTTAAGGTTTTTTTTGTAGGAGTTCAGCAGACAGGCAGAACTATGAACATTTGCAACAACAAAGGTGCTAAAAATGCGCTGCTGCTCTCTTAAGGGAGACTGCAACCTGGTCACTAATGCCGGAACACAACTCAAGGTTATTTTGGGGACATACTTTAGATCAGGAGTGGTAGCCATCCAGTTGGGCAAACACCCTATCACCTGGCTGTGGGTTGTTTTGTTGCCTCTTAACAGGCCGCCCGGCCGCAGGAAATTGTATTCTTTCTTCGTTCCTGCACGGTTTATACTCTGCTTTTCATTTTGAATACGAGGAAAGTAAAATATATGAGGAAACTGGTCTAACTCTCTGTGGCACACCGGTCTCAAGGGTTTCTAAGTTTAAGTACCTGGGGCAATGGGTAACCGAAGTCTTAAAGGATGATTATGATATAGACCGGCAACGTAGGCCGTTGGCTGTCCGATGTAACATGCTGGCCTGCTTTTCCGAGCATACAGTCAATCCTTCTACACGTGCAGGTTGTGGGTCAGTTATACGCAGCGGGCATACAGCGACCTGTGTCCATAATATAATAATGGGCTGAGGGTGTTAGGGCTGCCGTAGCGGTGCAGTGCGTCAGGGATGTTCACAGAAGCGCGATTCGGTAGCTTTGCGGTCATCATTAGAAAGAGATACGGGTCCCTACTGGCCCCCGTTGATAGTAGCACCAACAGCATGCTCAGTTTTTTTGTAGATGGATGGGACTCGCCACTGCTACGTAAATGGGTGCAACTGCACACCCAGTTAATTGCAGCTTGTTTGTTTTCTGCCGCCTCGCAGTCCGGTGGCAGAATCCATACTTGAAATCATTCTGGTGTACATATCCCTTTGACGCCGTGGAGTAAAAACATTTATAATAATTATAGTGTAATGTATAGTGTAGTGTAAACACGGATGTAATGCCCTCGTATTTGTTCTATTAATTAATTATTGTGCCGCGAATTAATTTGAAATTTAAAATTTAACATCATTGTAATAATTTATAATGTTACATACCGACAAACACACTGCGCACCTGGTTTATTACCTTTTTCGGCTGGACTTCTTTTATTTACTTTGTGTTTAAAATTCGTAATTAGACAATAGCCTATTATTATTGTTTTCGTTTATGGCCAAGGTTCGCAAGAATAATTAACCAGGTGTGCAGATTACGTTTTCTTGGAAAAATTTAGTCCACGCAGTCTATTGTTGTATTGTACAGTATACTATAAAACAATGCCTGAACGGAGGGGTGGGGGAAGTCTAGCGAGAACCACGATCAAAGCAAGACAAGTACATTCGATAAGCGATACAGTGACAGACTTTGCGCGTGGTATTGAATCGTTCAGTTTGTAATAGTAGTGTCTAGTTATATTTGTACCTATGTTATACGTGTTTGTATAGTTCTAATAAATTCTATAATAATTCCAACCGAATTTTAATTCGAGCCCTTCGTAACCCGTAACAATAATATAAAACTATAATATGGAAATACTTAATTTCTGAATTAAATGAACTATTAATATTATGAAAACTGGACTTATAGTTAAGTGATGCTGACCATAATGATAGGCTTGGATCCTGGCAGAATTTAGTTCTTCTGTATTACATCTTCTTCTTTCTTGCTGTATTACATCTTCTTTCTTGGCTTGTTGCGATGTAATGGCAAACGCGAGTTTTAGTAATAAAAAGCACCTGAATATGTAAAAATTTAGTACTTTATATTACTAATACACGTGAGTACCGGTCTTCTTTCTTCCAACCGTACGCAGTTGTCTAGCGTCCATTAACTGCTGCTAACCAAATATGTCCAACAAAGGAGACGGGGACTATTGGCCCAAAAAAAGTGTATGTATTATCCCCGCAAATTTCTAATGCGCTGGAACCTTGTCAACTGACCATTCGCGTGACGTCATCAGCAACTTGATATGTACGCGTACTCGCCGGCCAGTGATGCTAACAGTACTGAGTGTTCGGCTACCGTTACGTCACTAAAATGGCGGCCAGGCGCAATAGCATTTTGCGGGGATAATAGTTTAGTTATGGCTTTTTAAAATATATTTGTCTATTATAAAATGGAAAACATCAGCCCTAAATTCCCTAAATACTATATGGAAGACGAGAAATTTTAAAAATGAACTCAAAAATAATATATCGATTACCATTATTGATTTATGTCAATGAATTTCAACAATTAACAATATAAAACACTTACACCACACGATTATTTCATTCAAAATAACTAAACCTACTACAATCAATCAATCATATTGCTTTTGTGCAATAATAATAATAAAGCATTACTAAAATAACGTTATTCCTCTGTAAGGATCTAATCAATAACGTTCGTTATTGACTCAGAACTATTATGGCCATCACTAAAAAGAAAGTAATTGAAGACGTGAGTGGATGAAGGTGATAAGTCACATATTTGGTTTTTTGCTTTTTTGCGTAGATGAATGCTATAAGTCGATACCAAATGACTACAGACCTTAGATCATTGATATAAGGCATATTTAAAAAATAAAAAGTTGAAAAAGTTGTTAAGTTCAGTTCAGTTTCAAATAAAACTAAAACTTTTATCTCGATTTACTCAGAATTGGAATTATGCGACTTATCACCTTCATCCACTCATGTCTTCAATTCAGTGGTATTATTGGGTATTCCAATTATTTATCTTTCTATAGAGCCCCGCTACAGATAGGTAATTAGTAAAGATGTGTTAGTTGAAAATACCGCTATGTAATTTAAAAAACGTAGATATATACCTTCGACTCTCAAACTGGGAACAAGGACTATGTTTTGAATCGAACAAAGGTAAGCGTCACCTATAAGATTAAACGACAGAGGCTACGTTTCAGAAGGGACTTACAACAACCTCGTTCACGACTGCGATTTTTATCGTTCCACTTGTTTGCGGACGTTACAATCATAAACTCTAGTGGAACGGATTATTGGGCGTTGATGTCATAAACGACGAAATACACAAATGCAATTGGTTGATTTGCCAATCGCGCCTTTTTCAATGTCAAGAGATAGAGAGAATTAATGCTCTATGGTCAAAGGCCACTTCGACCCACGTCTTGACGTGAGTCTTTGTGAGCGCTGTGTAATCGAAAATGATGTCTTCGATCGCCTTGTGGAACGGCTAACGGAGAATTTCGGGCGTTGTCCGCGTCCATAATCATATCTCTTAGGAATGTAATTCTATATGCTTACGTGCTCATGTGCTGTGTACAGTGTTGTGTATTATAAGTACAGTGCAGTGAGTTTATATGGAAAGTTTCCTTTAAAGTCATAGTTGAGATACTCTCCTCGACAAGCAACCGTTAAGAGCGTGGTGTAAGCAAAGCAGCGGTGCGTACCTAACTCACCGTCATGCATCGGATCTATCGTATGAATCATGAGCTGGAGGAGGCCGTGCCGGAACTTGGCTGCTGGCGGGGGCGCTTTGCTTGGCCCAGCGGTGGGCGCAGCCGTCGCTGTGTTCGTACCCACTGACGTCTCACTCGACGTCGTTGCGTTGCCGTGCTGCTGGACAAAATTCTAGATTTATTTTTTGCATATAACAGATTAAACCTTAACGCGCTAAAAGTGGTCATACACGAGACGGCCTGCCTGTGCGGGTCGACATCTTAGGCCAGTTACGCACTAGCGATTGGCCGCCTAGGCGGTTCATTTGAGCGGTGCAACCGCTTGACGCGGTTTCTTCGCGATTGGTCGCCATAGGGGTTAGCCGCGATGAAACTGCGTTAAGCGGTTGGACCGCTCGAAGGCGCGTGGTCCAATCTCTATTCTTATATGCTGCTCCTTCACAATTGCAAATAGCTTCTCGTTGTTGAATTTCAACAATGAATTTCTCTGTGTCGAAGAAGTTCATGACAACTCATGTACAAACTCATCGGCGGTTCGTCGCAAACTAAACCGCCCATGAATCGCCAGTGGCGTATAAACAAAATGGCGGCCAGCCGCGAAGCGGGCCGCAGCTTTCCTTGCAACCGCCGTGGTTGAAATTTTGTGGCGCTTAAGTGCGTACAGGGGTTGCATATTAAACTGGAAAAGCGGCTAGTCGTGTGGTTTGCCGCCCCTGCGGTTAACCGCTAGTGCGTAACAGGGCTAACGTGCTAGAAGTGGTCATACACGAGGCGGCCTGCCTGTGCGGGCCGACATCTTTGTATACGCTACAAATCCGAAAATTCTTGTATCCATAAATTGACTGAATAAAACCTGACACAGAAGATAAGTTTTGTCATTGAAATATTGTTCAATACTATCCCTTTTTAAGCTAAGCATTTTTTAATTCAGTTGTAAATTTGATAAAGGACTAAACGGATCAACCAAATTGATTCAATAATCAATTTGGTTGAAAGGCATTCTTAATTGAAAGGATATGGTTTAACGACATTGATTCGTGTTTATATGAATCACCGTTTGATTCATCAAATTGAAAGTAAAGAAGTATCAAATGTCGGCTTTGGATATTTAAAACGTGGTATAATTAATAAATAAAAACACATAGAAAAACAAATATATAATTTTAATACAAAAATAAACATTATACAATCCAGTACCATCAAAGAATTATCATGAAAAATAAAATAATGATGAAAACATTCTAAATACACCACCTTCATTAAAAATTCACAATTTGAAATACTAAGTCACATTCTTCTCGAGTTACGCTGGCGACAGTACCTGCAGCCATATTCTTCTCTAGATTCAGTATCAGAACTCCTGGTTAATATGCTGAACACTGACACATTCCTTTTAAGCCTCATTCGTCGTCTTGGTGCTTTCCTGGTCCGACGCCTTCCAACAGAGCGCCGTCTCTTCGTAATTCTTCCTTTTCTCGCCTTGTTATCTTTAGTCTTCCCAGGGAGTTTATTGGACTTCTTTAAAAGACGTCTCGCTGTTTGAATTTTATCACTCTCCTGCTTATATTCTTTGCTAGCTGTCGAAACT
The DNA here is from genome assembly GCA_012273795.1 of Dendrolimus punctatus. Taxonomy (NCBI): domain Eukaryota; kingdom Metazoa; phylum Arthropoda; class Insecta; order Lepidoptera; family Lasiocampidae; genus Dendrolimus; species Dendrolimus punctatus. The sequence goes on from CM022544.1 coordinate 16,103,265, forward strand.
GTTGAATACGTTTCATCGGTGTAGCTTTTCTCATCGCGTACATCATGCCTGGATGAATCCTTTTCATCAAGTCTCGTCTCATCATCTTCCTTGCTAGCTGATGCGATATTTTCAACTTTATTATTATCATCACCCATTATGAGTCTTTTCAGAATATGACTTAATATTTTCACTGGATTATTGAATTTATTTACTAATAATTTTGGTGTTTGTCAATGATTATGAAAGAAGGAAAAAATCCATAAATGATTTTTCTTTGCTCAGCATTTGTTTTTATTCTTTCGAATTTAAAATTCTTTTTTTTAATTTTCTTCAATTTTCAGGACACACCAAGGAGAATGTAAGGATCTCCGTTTTAAGGCGGAGCCTTATCTGGAATAACTTTGTAGTTATTGACCGTTTCACGCAGATGTAGCGATGGGTTTATTGCATTATTTGTGATGCTATATTGTTATTAATTGTTAAGGTTAGATAAGGTGTATATACAGTAATTTAGCCATTTGCTAACGTCGTTATTTCACTATAAATGAGACGCATTTGGCCCCATTTAATGACTACAAAATTATCCCAGATGGAGCTCGAGCGTTATACCAATGTCGTAATAGATTACTGAAATAAAGATACAGGAATAACAATGAATTAAAATCTTGTAATTTTTTATAATATTCAACAGTAGTCCCCAAACTATTTTGTCTCGTAGACCCCTTGCCAATTTTCGAAGTGATAACTTCTTATGGGAGGGTAAACCACTTCGTTACGTAACGCGTTACGGCGCCAATCTGTCTGGCTTCCCTTTCGCTCACGTATACGGCGAGGTATGTAGGCACTCTTATTGCTTATCACTTCTGTCAGGTGTCCCGAGACGCATACTTTTTCTTTTTACGCCTTTTAGTGGACCCCTTGCCTTTTTAATCGAATTTGAAAATGGAGAATTTTCTCAAGTTGTCATGTAAATATATTTTTTTTATATGAAAGATGTTGTATATTTTTTTGTTTACGAATCAATTTAGACAATGGTTTTTGCGTTAGATTCAGTATAGTTTCTAGTTGGTTGGTTAAATGTTCTATAATAGATTATATGCATTTATAAGTATACAATGTAAAATTTCTATGAATATCTCGTCTCTCCATGTTTCCTGAACATACATTATTGTAAATTGATTCTTTCTTACTTCAATGCGTAAAAGTTTATTCGAGTAATGTTACACGAGTAATAGCAAATAATTAAAATTTGTATTTAATAGTGAAAATGTAATAAATAAAATTCGCTTGTAAAACCATTATAAGCCACTTGCTCTCACAGAGTTTTTTCACAAGTGACCTATTGAAAACTAAAGTTATCACATTACATCATAAATTAAAAATTAAAAAATACATTTTCTGAAAAGCTCCAACACTTATAATAAATTTAATTCTTACAAAATATTTAATCAAGCAAAGAACATTACCCTGTGATACATTATACTATTCAGTTCTGAAAGGCTCGACAATTCCTCGAAATGTCTAGATAGATTGCGGTCGTATCCCGTAATTCCCGGCTGAGTGTGCTTATTACTCATCGCCTTAGTTCACTCGCTGTGAATAATTGCTAGGGTTTGTTTTGTTTTAAAAGAAAAAAATAATTGATAGCGAACTTCGAAAATGCATCCTTTTATCTCCCTGGTGTGCTACTACTTCATTTGGGATAGTGATATAGTTCTTGACATTATCAAAAATGACGTTGACAGGAAACGTGTTTATATACACTAAAGGTGCTCCATTTATGCAAGTTGTTGACGACGATAACATCGATGTGCGAAACACCGATACGTCTAGACAGGCGATTAGAACATCAATATAATTTGCTAAGCGTCGTAAATAATGTAGAAGCGACTGTTGGGCGCAGGAAAGAGACGGGTCGGACTGAGATGGTTATAGCCTATGTATGAAGTTATGTATTATTATTTTTAAATTTGTTTCATTAGTGTTTAGAACTTAATTATCTGTAATAGCCTTACGTTGCTAGGAAATAAATGTTATAGCGTGGCTTTCGTTAAAAGTAAGACCACAATAGATCCCGGTAAATGAGACCGGGCTGCTAGCAGGCAGAACGCGGCATGCAGTCTGGGACTCCATGGTAATGGGACCAGACTACAAGCGTGCAGAACGCAGCCCCAGGACTCGAACAAAATGAGACCGGGTTACAGGCGTGCAGAACGCAGCCTGGAACCCGGGACCTAAAGGGTAGTGGAAACTGGGCTTCAGATTGCGTTCTGCATCCCTGTAAAGTGTTAAAGATTTGGCCATTTCACGCAGTTCAATGCGTTATTTGAGGTGAGACATTATTAATGACGTTAAATATTGATGGATATTTACATACTTTATCACCTAACTATAGCCACAGCCTATATATTTAAACTAACGCAGAGGCCCCAGCAAAGTAACAGTGCGAAAAGAGAAGTGAAAATCCAAAGCAGTTTGGATATACTTAGTTTAAGTTCATACGTTTCGATACGACACAAATCAACACAATTTAATATGAAAATAGACTTTGACAATTGTGTTTATGGCAGCATAAATTAGAGCGCTGAAGAGCTGTCTACATTCTCGCGAGAATACTGCGAGCCAAGGCAAAAGCGCAAGAAATAAGGATGTGGAACGAGTTATTTACTCGCGTTCTCGTGATGTTATAGCGACATTCTCACGAAAATGGGGAGCGCGCATTACACGGTTAAAAGTTTACCCACCCGATCGCCAGCCCGAAAATCGGATATTGGGTTATAAATTAAAGCTTTGGAACCTACAGAGTGGTGTTTGCAAATTGTTGTACGAGTACACAGAGGTTTTTAATTGCTTCTACCGACTCCGAAACTTTGCACATGAGTAGAAACTTGTTCCAATTTTTACAATTGCGTAGTCCTGTTGGCAAAAATATAAATAATGATAATAAACAAATGAAATAAAAACGATAGTAATAGTAGCAGAATTCGCCACAAAGGTAGCAGCTTCTTGAAGCTGCCCGGGTGTTGCATTTTTTCGAAGGGGGAGGGGGGCAAAAACTGAAAAAAAAAACTAAAAAAACACGCTTTCATAAAAAATCCAACTAAAAAACAGAAAATAAATTTCGTTTCTGATGAATGGGGTCTTAAAAAAAAGCGTGGGGTGTATTCAAAGCGCTTTTTCTTCTTCTTTAATATCTTAAAAAGCACTTTGAATACACCCCACGCTTTTTTTTAAGACCCCATTCATCAGAAACGAAATTTATTTTCTGTTTATTAGTTGATTTTTTTTAAATGTTTTTAAATACAAGCTTTTGAGATCCTGCATATCATGTAGCAGCAGAGCGCTAGCCAAGACAAGTAAAACGAGCCCAAACACGCCGGGTCTATCTTGTTTAGTACAGGAGTTCCTATGGCCACCTTCCGACTCCATCATCAGATCAGCTCCTTGGTACTATATTATTGCATTGTCATCGACCTTTGACAGGTGTGCAAAGTTTGAATTAAATCTGATCGTTCAAAGTAGGACAAAATCGAGCTCAAAATGGTCGGTTACAAACATACATACATACATACATACATACATACAGGTGAAGCTAATAAAAGCGTGTTAAAAATGCCGCCACCGGTGGCCTATATTTTTTTACCTTTACCATCAGCCATCGGATGTCCACTGATGGACACGCGTGCGTCTGTGGTTTTTAACCTATGCTTACGCGCCCCGCGAAAATTAATTTATATGCTTAAATTACTGGACGTCTCGGTGCTCAAAGTCGCGTTAATGATGAACTTATCATTTATTGTTTATTAGTGTGTTTGTCTGCAAAGTTTGAATTTGCCGCTCACTGAATTGGCACCCGACGCATGTGCTCCAGCTTTCCAAAGATCTGGCCCTAAAAGGCAAGGGAATCTTAGTCCATACAGCCAATTCTGTCTTCATATAGCACAGTTGAATTGTAGGCTATAATCGTCGCCATTCATCGGAATTCTTGTGTCAACTCGACAGATCACATTCGACTATACAGTTCACATTTCTCAAAAAAAATCTACATAATTACTACTCAAAAACAATCAACAGCCTACAAGTGTTGTTTGTTAATTTTGGAGTAATTTTACTCATTTTTAAAATCACATATACTCGCATAAACAGTAATATAAATAAAAACAGACAGACAAATTTGAATGTAAAGAATTTTAAGCTAGACGTGTAGCTGGGGATTTTCTTGCCGCTACTTATGATGCGGCTTCATCTGCGATAACGTTAAACAAATACGGCTTTCTCCACATTCAGAGTAAGTTTGTAGACTTTTTTAAGTTTCTTAAAGAATACTACAAACTTACTCTAACGTAATATGAATAAGACCGACTGTGGTCGAATGCGTTTTGTGGCCGAATTTTTTTTTATTGCAGGAGGTCAGCAGACAGGCAGACGGTCCACTTGATGGAAATCCGTTACTATCGCCTAAGGACTTTTGCAACTTCGAATGCTACAAATGTGCTGCTGCTCTCTTAAGGGAGACTGGAACCTGGTCACTAATGCCGGAACACAACTCAAGGTTTTTATAGCGGCACACTCTAGACCATGGGTGCTTCGGTGGATGTGTGGAATCACGCGAAAGGATCGCGTCAGGAACTCCCGCATCCGCGGTAGCCTTCACGTCCGTGACAAAGCAGACAAACTGCAGGAGAGTGGCTTACGCTGGTACGGCCACGTTTTACGGAAACCGGCTAGTTACGTGGGGAACAAATGTCTAGCCATGCCGCCTCCGCCAGGTCCCGGTCGACGGGGTAAGCCCAAGAAATGCTGGCTTGACGTTGTGAGGGATGACATACATACCAATGGTCTCAATACAAGGGATGGCGAAGATCGCGTGAAGTGGAGAAGAAAAAGTAGGAAAGCGGACCCTGGGCGTCGAAGTGATCTCTCCGAACGCAACCGGGATTTAACGCTCGGATGATGATGATGACTCTAGACCAGAGGTGGTAGTCATCCAGATGGGAAAGTGCTCTACCACCTGTGGGTTGTTTTGTCGCCTCTTACGACAGGCCGCCCGGCCGCAGGAAATTATATTCTTTCTCCGTTCCTGCACAAATACAAACTAGTACAGTGGCGGAAACTTAACTCATATTGTTATCCTACTTATAATCCCTAAGACTATAAGCAGAATACTGAGCCAATTTATAAGATTCCTAAAAGGTTGGCTACGTTACCTCGTAGGAACTAGTCCTCTGATCACCTAAAGATTTTTCAATACTTAAAATGAAACACCGTCGCAAGCTTCATCTCGCGTGTCTACTTTTCGGTGTAATTAAAAACAAAGCACCTAAGTATTTATTTGAAAAACTTATATGGGCCGGCTCACACAGAACTACTTATATACGACATTGTGCGGTACAGCTTATTACTTTGCGACACCATTCAGCGGCTTCCAGGTGCTGGAACAATATTCCGCCACCAATAAGAACCGTTCGAAGTGCGTATATTTTTAAAAGTAGACTGAAAGCGTTCCTGTACGAACACCAGAGGCAGCAAGCAGATCTCGCATTAGATACAAGCGCCTTCTAGTAGCGTTGTTGAGTCTTTTTTAATATTTAGTTCCTTTTAATTATTTTTTCTCTTTTTTGTTTGCAATTTATCTATTATTATTTTTTCCAAATCATTATTTTCAAATTTCAATAATTATTTCATAACATATTATGTACTTATTTTAATTTATTCGAAATATGTCTATTCTTTGTTTTCATGGTGGTCTAATTATAAATAATATTAAAATATTAATTATTAATTAGTTATTTTGTTATATTTTTCTTCTGTGAAGGTGACGTTGCTGCTGGGCACTAACGGAAGGCCAGCGTTGGTTGTTATCAACCAGCATCTGCTGAGTTAGGGCCTGTTTAGAGTTAGTTAAGTTTTTGGTTTTATTAAACTGTTTATGTATTTTGTAATCACTTTGAATAACTCTAAATAAACATTATTTTCTTTCTTCTTTCTAAAAAGTCTATAAGTCATAATGAAATAAATGATATTAAAAAATAGAAAAAAATCCCTGGTGTTATGGGTAATGGACTATTCTGGGGTCGTTCACAGACACCCAGACGGAGAAAATTCGATTCCGAAATTTACCATACCAGGAATCGAACTCGGAGCTCTGTGTGCAGTGAGGTAGGCCGGCAAAGGGAGAGGCCGTCTATACATAATACAAAATTAAACCACACTGATTTATATTTTATCACACGTATTATATCTGTATTTTATAAACAAGATGGACTCTTAACATTTTCTTAAGTTTTCGCGACTTGTATACGCAATAAAACTACGTTTTAATGGTTTTAACCGCGGTAATTTATTTGATTTTGGTTTATCCGACGTTAAATTAGATTAGGCTCCCATAGAGTGAATATTAACGTTAAACAAAGTTAAAACTAAATAAATAAAACGAACTAGTTGGCGGTAAACTAAATAAAACTTTAACAATACTCGTTGGTACTTGACAACTTTGTCTTCCGTGATCACAGCCACTGAAAAGTGGCCGCAACGTCGGAATAACCAAAATCAAATAAATTAAACTGCTTTAAACCGTTAAAACGTAGTTTTAGGATGGACTCTTATAGTCCGCTCTATATCTTACCGACCGTTCATTTGCCTTACTATCGCTTAAAATTTGACAAAATTCCCATATGAGAAATGTTAAAATTTAATCGATAGTAAGGCAACAGAATAATGGCCGGTGTCTATAATTATCTTACTATTCATTCGTTTGCCTCACCATCGTTTGATTTTTGACATTACTTGTATGGAGCTATGTCAAATATTAACCGATATAAAGGCAAATGAACGATCGGTAAGATATAGGAACCGGGCGTTATTGATCTGGTAATAACCATAGTTCTAGCTACGTTATAATTTCTATACACAACTATGTGTACTATTACTTATACTAATATTTTAACGAGCACGCCCGCACTTTGGGAAATTTCTAAACTAAAACAATAATTACTATGCAATTGTAGATCATGCTGCATCTACGCGGATTATAATTTATGTATTACGCTATAATATTAATGATAATGAAGTATGGTTAAAATTGAATTAGATTAACTAAGGAAAAGATATGAAGGAAAAGAATATTTCTTGAGTTTATCGTTTGTTATTATACCATATTTAACTCACTCTGTGTGTCTTGCGCTAGTTCACTGGTAAATAGAGATCTGGGATTCGATACTCGGCAGCGTAAATTTCATTAACGAACTTTTATTTATATATGTATTTTTTTTATTGCATGTCTAGCAGACAGAAAGACGGTCCACCTCAAGGATCTTTGAAACACCAAAGGTATTTGTGCTGCCGGCCTTGTAGTGGGACTGGACTATGACGGCGTACTTTAGACCAGGGGAGGTAGAGGTGCTTATGCCTACCACTTGGCTGTGGGTTGTTTTGTCGCCTCTTACGACAGGCCGCCCGGCCGCAGGAATTTCTTTCTCCGTTCCTATATGGATAATCAAATATGTGCTAAGAAAATGCATATAAAAAAATATATGTCACACTACTCTGTAGGACCATTGCCTGAATAATTCCAGAGGGTGGTTCTTAAAAATCGTTAATAATAATAATACATGATATTTGGCAGGCTAACAATATAGAAAGAAGAAAGAAAAACGTTTATTTAGTAAACACACAACGAGACAGACATGGAATGAATTACACGGTACGGTAATAAGAATTAGAAAGTCTCGCGATGGTACCAAATAGGTGCAGTTCAGCATGTGCCAGGCAACAGCGGATGCCTAACACTGGTTTTCAACTGCAACCTAGGACGATATCGTGTTATTCTGTTAGTATCCTGGAAATTTGTATTTTTGTAAAAAACACTTTTATAATTAATTAAATCAAAATATGAGGTGGACGGTAGTAGAACCAGACATAAAGAAAAATTATGTTTCCCATCGATTAGATTATCATTGTTTAAGAAAAACGCATATTGTATGGCAATAACAATATTTAATAAATTACCCACCAATATTAGCGGGCTACCATTGAATCGGTTCAAACCCTATATGACAACTTTTTTAATTAATAGATTATACTATATCGTAGACGAATATATTAATGACAATACAATAAAATAAGATAATAATATTGACATTTTTAAGTTTAATATTTCCACTAACTTAAATTTTTGTTTTTAAAATGTTTAACAATTCATTTTTATTTTTTTGACACGTATATTTAATTAAATTAATTTGTAAACATTAGTTTAGGGTTATGCGAGTATATTTGCACGTCATGTAAATGACAAAACTTCCTTAAAACTTTATATTATGTAACACCTATTCATGTACCTATGTTTTTGCAAATAAACACTGATTGATTGATTGATTATCCCTAAGTTAAACAAGTAACGCTTGTGTTATGGGTAATATATAGCGGACTACTCTGGGGCCTGGACACCTAAGCCATAGTAAATAATTGAGAAAATTTATTTCCGAAATTTTCCACACCAGCAATCGAGCCCGAGCCCTCTGCGTTGCAGTGAGGTAGACCAGCAAAGTCATATTTATTTAGGTTTATGGCTTGGCAGCTAGGCCTTTAACCCAGATCTTAGTTTACAATATGGTTTCTACATTTTCTTAATTATATGTGTAGCACAGCTGAATTGTAGGTTATCAGCTGGCGCCATTCAACGGAGTTCTTGTGACAACTCAAAAGGCCATATTTGACTATACAGTTGCCATTTCTCATAAAACACATAATTACTACTCAAAAACTATCTATATTATGCAACTTCATTTTAGAGTAATATTACACATTTTTAGAAAATAAAACTGCACAGAACATCTCCTTTTAGTTCCCGCCAAAAAACTCCCAGCAAAGTCTTAGTCCGCTCAACCACAGAGACCGTTAAAAAAAGGAAAAAAAATGAGTTAAAAAGAATTTTCTTCCAGAAAGCTTATGCGTTTAGAGGAAGGGAAAAACAAGAGGCAAGGTTGTGTGTATTAAAGTTTGTTTGTATGAGTACATAGTTTACAAGAACTATATACTTATACAAACAAACTGAAATCTTCCCAAAGGTATATTTCTAAGAGACAAGATAATGAATCGCGGTGAAGTTGTTGTAAGCGATCTATCTAAACATTGTATGATAGCCCAGTCGCTCCCGAGAGACGCGCCCGGAATCTTTATGGGTGGAACCATTAGTTAGCATCACGTGTTTCGGTAAAATTGTGTAATGGAGAATACTATACTAGAGTAGGTAAATACAATTTTCATTTCTCATATACTGAAAGTGCGCTTGGAGTTACCTAATCACATGGATGTAACTTTTCGTCCCTGGGAAGCGATTCTCCCTATTCTCAAAAAACTTACTATGTGAATCATGTCTTAACTTTTTTACAGTCACTGTTAATAATTATAATAATTTTTAATGAAAAATGACAACAGTTTTGTAGCACTATTGTTACGAGGACGCGAATTAAAATTAGAATTTATTAAAACTATATATACCAACACGTAAAACAGGTACAAATATACCTAGATACTGTAAACTGCACGATTCATCACACGCGCAAAGCCCGTCATTATATCGCTAACCGAAAGTACAACACACATCTTGCTAATACTGTAATCGTCGTTTGACTACCTCACCTCTCCGTTGGGGCATTGTTTTATACTGAACTGTATAATAGAACAAAGGACCGAATAAATCCGCACATCTGGCAAGCCTCGACGCAATGCAATAAAAACAAGCATTGGCTCGACACTAATGACGACCATAAAATAAGTACGATAACAATAAAATGTTTTTAATTTTGACACGAAGTAAACAAAAGAACTCCGAATGCAGGAAAGGTAAAAAACTGCGTTTTACGACAACCAGGGGTGTGCATTTCTTTGTCGGTGTGTAACACTATGTTATATTTATAAATTACTTTGCACTAGTTGTACTTCTGTGAAGAAATGTCAAACCTTAACTCAAAGGAAAGGCTTGTTTTTCAACAAAATGTTTTACTTTCCATACAGTAATTAAACCTGTCCTCATTTTATTTAATAGGGAAATTATGAAAATTATATTTTTTTAAATGGGCATTTATAAATCTTATACCAATATATAAAGCTTAAGAGTTTATTTTCTTGAACGCACTAATCTTAGGACCTACTGGTCTGATTTGAAAAATTCTTTTAGTGTTAGATAGCCCATTTGTCGAGAAGAGATATATATCATCACTCCAAGACCAATATAGCAGAGCAGAGCCCCAATGATGAAGGTTTCAAAATTGGGTGTTTTTTAACTTACATTTTTTTCACTATTCCACGCGGTCGAAGCCGCGAGCAAAAGCTAGCTACATTATTATTTGGTATAATAATACAGAATGTTTATTTTTCAAAAGCAGCCGATTCGTTTCCTTAAAAATCTAATGACATCACATTAGTTTTCGTCAAAATCGGCCTTGAGACTCCTTTGAGTGTTTTTCGTTATTTCGCGTAATTTCGGAGTTGGCCCTGAAGGCCCACTTAAAAAATTCAAAAATTAGATCCAAATTCAGCGTATTTAGTTAAATAATTATAAAAATAAAACGGATTAAAAGAAAATGTTGCATCAAAATAATAAGAATGTATATTATGTATGTCTTGTATGTATATATTTATTCTTATTATTTTGATGCAACATTTTCTTACATTCCGTTTTTTTAAATCTTTTATTTAACAAAATAGATGCGAAAGAACAGCGTTATAGAGCAAGAGCCCGTGAACCCCAGACCTTCGTTATTTTATAAAAGCTGAAAGTTTGTCAGCGCATGCTCCCAACACAGGTAAGAACGATGGACTATTATGAAGTTTGGGTTACCGTGGCTTTGGCAGGTAAACGGTACTAAAGGTGTGTAAAATACCGATCTAAATTCATCAAATAATAAAGTGTGATTTTTTGATTGCCAGACACTTAACATCGTGGCAACCCCTTGCCAGACACCCCTAATGTTCATGAAATTCTACTTATGTTATAGTATAAAAGCTGATTTTTATATATAATACTTAGGTAATAATTAGATGATGTTTCCTCATCAGCCAGACATTTTTGATAGTTCCAACCCCTTGCCAGACAATGATGTAGGGTCGCTGTAGGAGCGAGCGCGAGACAGTATATGTATGGTGGGTGCGAGTGAGATGGCGAGACAGGTCTATCGCGATCCCTCAATAACAGATTATAAAAAAAACAAATAATACTCAAAAATTTAATTAACAATATATTAATGGCATTACAAGTTATTATAAAGCATAAAAAAATAGATTGATGACATTACAGATTATTATTATAGTAGACATGTAAGTAGCATCCAACATAAAGTTACAAGTTAGCAGGTTAGGTTTTATTTCCAACTGTTCAGGCGAAATAAATCATTCCAGAATGGGAGTAGTAGACAGGCCAATACCTCGCGCCGTCTTTGGAGCCAACACGGTTTGTCCAGGACCTCCACTAGACTCCTTTTATTAAGCCTCCTCGGTTAGTAATTCTACCTACTTTTATGTCAGTTTAAATTATAGTCCAAATTGTTATATTCTTATTTAGTTAACCATTTTGGCACGCGAACGCTGGTACTTAGGAATTTAAATTAATGCCACATTTCAATAATGTGTTTTAGCACGGCGATTCAGTTGTTGTTACATACCAAGAGGAAATAATAAGTGGTTAATTATTACCCAATATATGTTTAGAGGGCGTTGTCCCCTAACCAGCGTCAAATCAGATTCGTGTATCCCTAACTTACCTTCTCAGTGAACGTTTCTCTTCGAGCATTTACCTTCTTATCAAAGCTGTAGACTAATTTGTCCACTGGTGATTTTCCAGTGAGGTGTGAGTGACGGGTTGGAGGAGAAGGAGAGACACCCTCCTATCTGGCTGCTCGTGGCGGATGGAGTTCCCCCAGAGCGAGCCGATGAGGTCCAGTTGATACACAAGTTCTTACACTACTCTTCATTTTATCTTGTCCTGTTGCAAGACCTTCCCAGAAGGATACAGCAGGTGGCGTCCATTATTTATTATTCGTTAACTTAATTTAATAGACAAGTTTTACTCACAATCACTGTATACATTACGCTAGCTCCTAGCCGAACTTCATGCCCTGAAATTAGCTAGCCGAGAGGGTCTTGGGTAGGATGGTGAGTCTGTAGCAAACCATCTTTGTAATGGTATAACAAGGAAGCTCTGAGAGAACAGAGCATTTATGTATTGATGTTATATGGGAGATAAGCTGTAAGGCAGTTTGTAGAAACTTCCAAAGTGTGCCTTGTTACCTGTACCAGTATTAGATTTCAATAAATTGTGTATTGACTGGTTTGTTGCTAATTATTCCATCTACCCCTTAGAACCCCATTTTTATATACCAACCACCATTTTTTTTATAACGCACTAATAATATATTGAATATACTTTATAGTCTGTATATATTCGAACTATTTTATGTTGTTAATTTATAATAATTATTCAATTAATAATACTTGAAGATAGCATATAAGATTATTTTAGCTGATGTAAACATGTACTAAGTACTAAATAAATACATGCATAAAAATACATGCGCAGTAGAAATAACAACTGCGCAGTGAGGGATCGCGATAGACCTATCTCGCCATCTCACTCGCACCCACCACACATATACTGTTTTGCGCTCGCTCCTACAGCGACCCTACATCATTGTCTGGCAAGGGGTTGGAACTATCAAAAATGTCTGGCTGATGAGGAAACATCATCTAATTATTACCTAAGTATTATATATAAAAATCAGCTTTTATACTATAACATAAGTAGAATTTCATGAACATTAGGGGTGTCTGGCAAGGGGTTGCCACGATGTTAAGTGTCTGGCAATCAAAAAATCACACTTTATTATTTGATGAATTTAGATCGGTATTTTACACACCTTTAGTACCGTTTACCTGCCAAAGCCACGGTAACCCAAACTTCATAATAGTCCATCGTTCTTACCTGTGTTGGGAGCATGCGCTGACAAACTTTCAGCTTTTATAAAATAACGAAGGTCTGGGGTTCACGGGCTCTTAGACCATTAGATCTTACAGTTGCATTACGCTGAGTCTGGATCCAATTTTAAGACTAGTTTCTTGTATTTTATTTTTCCTCAGTAACGTTAAAATTTATTGTCCTAAATAAAATAATTCTTTCTTTCGAAAAACGCCCATAAATTGTTATGACCGTACAAAGCGGTTGATAAAAGAAAAAAACCAACCTCAAGATGCAAAGTGGAAATTTATGACACTGGTATTTAACCTGAAGATGATGGAGACAAAGTATTTCTTACGACAAAAAACTTTTAAAACTTAAAAACGTTTCCATGTCTCAAATCCGTAAAAAACCTTACATTGCTGCATAGCTTGGTTCTCTTAGTCTTAACAATATCTACTGTGTATTAAACTTACATTACTTGAATTAAGGTTCATATTGGAATAGCCAAAAATGTTGGTCTACAATGAAATGAGAATTGGTACGCCGAAAGTCAAATTAGGTCGCCAGTGCTCGAAGAATGTAAGGTGGATTTTATTATTAGGTCAAAGAGGGTTCATAGATATGCATAGAAATGGAGGTGATACCGCCTCTCGATTCCTTAATGGAATAATCTAGAATCCTTCATACTTTTTAAACATGGCTCTGTGAGATTTTTTAACCAATTTCCAAAAAGAGGTTCTCAATTAGTCTGTATGTTTTTTGTATGCGTTTTACGCGATCTTTCTGTCAATTGTGGACCGATTTTCATTTCTTTTTCTTTATTCGAAACAGTATACTTCCTTTGCTATCGTCATTAAGTCAGGATAATAATGATGAGTGGACCCCAAGGAAATCGAGAGCAAGCCTTATTGAAGAGCGCTTTGTATACGCGTTGGTTTGTATAACAATTTCTACAGGTGCTTAAAATATTAATTCTAAAACTATTCAAGAAAATAAAAAGTTTTTTTTAAATAAACTGACTTCAAAAGCAATAATGAAATATTTACTACAAAACATCATGAAGAAGGTGCCAAGTAAAACATAAACAAATAAATAAACAAGAACAAAATTGAAAATGCACCTACTTCAAGATGTAGAAAATATTTATTTTATAGTTTTTAAGCCTGTTTTATTTATTTGTTTTTTTTTAAATATCAAATTAATCTCAAATATCCTTATGAATACTTCACGCAATATTTATATATTCACTGGCTGATGCATTTGAATGCCACGCAAAGGAAAAAATTGATCGATTATGTATTTATTTTAGAAACCGTCGTGGAGATCTTCAAAGCACCGTAGCAAAGTTTCATTACTATCTGAAAAATGGTTTAAGAACGCCTAGACGACAAACATCAACACTTATATTTATTTATTCGATAAGCTATTATAAGCTAAGCTTGTGACGGACTTTGCGCGTGCTATTGAATCGTGCAGTTTGTACTGGTTATGTCCAGTTATATTTGTACCTGTGTCATACGTCTTTGTATAGTTCTAATAAATTCTATAGTAATTCTAACGGCATTTTAATTCGAGTCCCGCACTCGTAACAATATTAATACAATCTGACTCGTTAAAATTATGACGTCATCACTTGCTACGCTTGTACAGAATGTAGGAGGCTGCGTCGTTTTGTAAGATTATTAAAAGAAAACTCATTTATTCCACTGATAACTACCCTATTTCATATTTTTTTTACAAACTGTTTCTTGACATTGTGTCTTGTTACACCGATATAAAGTTGCCAAATCAAAGAGGCCTATAACATTTTGAGATGAGGCCGAACTGTAAAATGTTAGAGATAGGGCTTCAACACATCCACATTTAATTGGTTTACGATCGCAGAGCGGCGCGAGAGGCTCGTTGCCTGTCATCAGTGGAATGTGGTATATATGAAAGTCGAGCAACGTTTTATGTCGTAAAGTAAACGCGCGAAATATTTACCGTAGCTGGGAAATCTTTTGAATTCAATCGCAAGGATCATTTATGCTTTGACGATTCTTAAATAAATGAAACTGCTGTATAAGAAATTATTTTATGAAATTAGTGTTACGACCGACAAAGACAAATTCACACCTGCAGCTGATGAAACACATTTTACTCTGTGTTTAAAATTTGTTATTAAAAAAAAACAGCCCATTGTGTATTGTAATCTTTTACGGCCTATTGTGATAGCTGCCAGGTGTCTCGGATTTAAAAGTACAAACTCATTCTAGGAAAATCGGTCCACGCGGTCGGGCCGACATATTGCATATGTGCAGTATAAAGCAATGCCCCAATTAAGAGATCAGGCAGTCGGGCGATAACCACAAGCGAAGCAAGACGTGTTTATATTCGGTAATCTATTTAGTGACGGACTGCGCGTGTTATTATAGTTGTACCTGTGTTATAGGTGTTTGTGTAGTTCTAATAAACTCTATAGTAAGTCCAACGGCATTTTAATTCGAGTCCTGCAACTCGTAACATTAGGTTCAAAGTAAGCGAATGTGTCAAGAATATACGCACACGGGCGGCTTCTGGAAGGTAAGTAAGTAAGGTCCATGTCACTGCTGCTCACATCTATCAGACCCTCCCTAGTGTGCAGCAAATATTTTGCAATTTAAGATCAATATTAAATTAAAATAGAAGTTCCGTAATTAGTTTAATTTCCACTTAAATTATTTTTAAATAGTTTCAACACTACTAGTATGCTGAGTTCAAATTTCATGTTTTAAAGCTTAAATGTATTAGATTTTGAAATGTGGGGTCACGAAATTTGGCACTCCTCCCAGCCCTTGTCACACAATGTTACACTACGTCGACCCCTGACCTCCCTTAACGTGTGCGATAATTTATGGAATCGTCCCTGTGCAATTCAGTAACAAACGCTCCGTCATGGAAACGGGATACAGAGTCGTGGCATTAATTACTAGTATAGCGTGGCAAACGCATACGCGGGGCATCACGTTCCCTCTTTCTTCAACCCGTGCACAAATTACATTCCCACAGCGTGGCAACTGCATTCGTGCGCGGAGCCTCGTGTTACCCTTTTCCTTCAACCTGTGCACGTAGTACCAGCCGCAACAGTCTTCGTGTTCCCACAGCGCGGAAAACGCATTCGTGCGCGGAGCCTCACGTTACCCTTTCCCTTCAACCCGTACACGAAGTACCAGCCGCAACAGTCTTCGTGTTCCCAAAGCGCGGCAAACGCATTCGTGCGCGGAGCCTCACATTCTCTTTTTCGCTTCAACCCGTGCACGAAGTACCAGCCGCAACAGTCTTCGTGTTTCCACAACGCGGCAAATGCATTCTTGCGCTGGGCCTCGCGTATCCCCTTTCCCTTCAACCCGTACACGAAGTACCAGCCGCAAGTCTTCGTGTTCCCACAGCGCGGCAAACGCATTCGTGTTCCCACAGCGCGGCAAACGCATTCGTACGCGGAGCCTCACGTTACCCTTTCCCTTCAACTCGTGCACAAAGTACCAGCCAGCCGTAACAGTCTTTCATTACACCCCTAGCGCTCGGTCTATGGCGCCTCCCGCCAGTTTAGTAGGTTACGAGACCGCGTAAGGAATGCTCTTCCATAGAGCACACTCTCGTTAACATCGGTACTCGTTTTAGTGTTCAAATGTGTGAAAGCGTAGCTGAACATGTCATACGTGTATCTTTAAATAAGCTTCAATTAGTAAAATATCAAACATTACACTAATAAATTCAGTACTAAAAAGTCTTTAAATTATAATTAGTGGCCGCTCCACTAGTTTATTTATACAATAATTACACGAGTAAAGACACAGGGAAAGTGCTGGTGCAACATAAACTATTATTGGCCCTTGGGAGAGGATATGAAATGAGTTCCACGATTCTAGCAAAGTGGGTAGTTCCCACGAATGCCGATGGGAATTGTTTTCAGCGGTTTTTATGTCTTTTGATGTAGTAGTTCGGCCAGTTCTTTTTATTACATTGTCTAGGGTACTATGAAATGAAAGTTTTATTTCCACGGCTTTATTTTTTATTCGATTTATTTGCTTTGTTATAACCAGTGCCATTATTAATTTACTATTGTATATTGTTAACACCTTAGCATTTATGATATTACTGGCTTTTGCCAGCGGCTTCATACGCTAATAACGGATACTTTCTTTATATGACTACTTTTAGTTAATTTAGCTGATATTTAAATTAATTATTAGTACACTTTAGATTAGATGGTAATAATATTCATGGTGTATTTTTAAATGCGTCATTTGTAAAAAAACATAATAATATGTCTAGTGGCCTGAAGACTACACCTTCCTATCAAATACATAAAGCTCCACTAGTTTCTTTGGAAAATAACTGTGATAAACAAAGGCATATACCTGCAGACAAACATTTCGATTTTCTAATGGTTCCATATTTACATAAATGGCTAAGAAACCCTTAAAATTGGCCATTGCTTCGCTCGCGTCATTGTTATCTCACGGGAACCGTATATTTTCCGAGATAAAAGTAGTCAAGTGCTATTCCAGACTATAATCTATCTCTGTGCCAAATTTCGTCGAGATCCGTTCAGCTGTTCTGGCGTGATTGAGCCAATAAACATCCATTCAAACTACACATCTATAATATTGTATAGATCAGGGATAGCGAACCAATGGCACGCGTTCCGTTGAAGGCACGCGACAAAATAATTTAGGCACGCCACCGATCACAAATTTCACTATGAAGTATTATTATTTTACGAACGAACGCCAAAGAAAGTTTGACAGATGACTCCCGTTCAGTATACATCTTACAGTCCTAATATAAATTATTTGCCATTTAATCTGCAACAACAGAAGTCACATTAATGTTACTTAAATTTGAATACGCATATAACTGAAATGCCGCAGACGAAGCCAACGCAAAGCCCGCGAAGGCCATCGGATGCTGCAGACTGGCCAACGAGAGCCGTTGAGAGACCGCCGTCAGGATGGCTCCAATGGCTCCAAGCCCCGCCTCCGACGGATAGTTGTCCATCGAGTAAGCCGGGGCAAAGAGGTTTCCTCGAGGCCCCAACCTCCTTGCCGCCTCAAATGGCTAAGAGGAAGAAGACCACAATAAAAAAAAAACAAAACTGAAATGAAGCAAAAACTTTGTACCTCTTTTAACGAAAATTGCGCGGACGGAGGAGTATGAAATTTCGCACACTTATAGTTTATATAAGAAGGAGTGCAGAATGCTAATATTTTTTTAAATTGTGCAATAAAATACATAATCAATAAAAAAAACATTACACGCACTACCATGTATTTGACACACACACGCATATACTAGTAGGAATAATCTTTTGTTTATTGTTAGTCAAATTACCGGTGTAGACTTGGTGAAATCTGTGATTATAGAAATATAGTCTTTGACCACAGAACCTTGATAATTTTCAAACTTATAATTCAAATTAATTATGGTCGAATTTCTACCACTGGGCAACCACTAGCATTTATTATACTTTGCAATTTTTTTTATAGTTAATAAACAGATTTGAGGTTATATTATTTACGATTACTTTCAATAATCACGAAGTCTAAACTGTTCAATTGCATGCTCCTTAACCATTAATAATGATATAATAATAATCGGCAGACAAACACACATTCTATATCTCAAATTAAGCAAGTTACGCTTGTGTTGGGTAATATACAACGGACTACTCTGGGGCCGATCCCAGACACCCATAGTAAATAACGGAGAAAATAACTTTCCGAAATTTACTATACCAGGAATCGAACCCGGGGCTTCTGCGCTGCAGTGAGATGGGCCGGTAAAGGCTGAGCCCGCTTAACCACAGAGGACGGGATTGATTTATGAAAAATAGCACGTTGTTACATAAAGGTTCGCCACCCCTGGTACAGATTAGTTAGTTTTTTTTTTATTGCAGAAGTTCCGCAGACAGGCAGACGGCCCATTTGACGGAAAGCGTTTACCATCGCCTATGGACATTTACAACAGCAAAGGTGCTACAAATGCTCTGCTGCTCTCTTAAGTGAGACTGGAACTTGGTCACTAATGCCAGAACTCAACTCAAGGTTGATATGGCGACATACCAGGGGTGGTTGCCATCCAGTCCGGCGTATGCCCTACCACCTGAATTCTATCAACTCAGATATTGCATTTGAAATCCCTTAATTACGCTTATCACGAGTGTATGAGACGTTACTGTACTACTCATACAAAACAATTCTACGATACAATGTCAGATGCAAACAAAGGAGTAAACTAACATCCGTACGCACGTGGCCATAGTAACAGCGGACAGAAACGCCAGCGGAAGTTGTATAGAAACTCACCTAAAGCAAAAGGGTTGGTCCGCACTTCAGTGATGATCTAATTCACGATTGTAGTCAAGTATAGTCAGTTTCCGTGACAAATATATCTTATACTAGCTTCTCCCCACGACGTCGTCCGCGTGGCTGATTTTGGAACGAAGTTTCTTATCGCGCGTTGCGAAAGGGGGCTAGACGGAAGAAATTAAGACCTTGTAACGACACTTTTTGCTATAGTTATAATCCGTGCGGCGTGCGCATGTTTCTCTGTCTGTTTTTCTCTCTTTCATAAAAAGCAAGCCAGTTATTTTCGTTTCGTCTTTCTATTTCGCATTGAACAATATGGTGTCGCGACGATAATTTTTATAACATCAAAAAAAATTACAATTCCTTCACTAATAAATCGAAAGGAATTTCGTTCCATCCGGGTGTCACTTGACATCTCTCAAGTTTTTTTAATTATCTCACGGGAATTCTTTGATTTTTAGAAATCAAGAGTATCCTATATGTTGACCAGGGATATAAGCTATCACCATACAAAATGTCATTTAAATCGGTCCAGTCGTTTTAGAGATTAGCCGGTGCAAACAGACAGATAAACAGACACACAGAAAAACAAAAAAAATTAAAAAGATCTAAATTAGTTCTATTTCATTTCTTAGATCCGTCTGACTTGGTTTTTAGCATTTTTTTTTCATTTTACAGAAATTCGACCTATACAGTTTTTTATGTATAGATAATAGAATACACATTTTCAGTTTTTGGGTGCGATAGGCATTTTGGTTTATTATAATTGTCCTTTCAACTAGCTGTCCTTCTGTGTATTGTTAGTGGAGGATTTATACAGCAAAACACATATATTATCTTGAAAAACTTTTTAATTAGACTTAAGTTATGATTCTCCTACAATATAAATAATTAATTAGCCTAGAGAACTACTGTGACATGTACAATTGTGCATCCGACCAAAATCGAAGTGAGAATGATCTATTGTCACTACGCCCGCTCGTTTTTAGATCCAATTAGTAAACACTGCAAATATTACTCGTACAATAGTCCTATAATAATAGGTGGCACTACTTGGTACAAATGTTATTAACAGTGTATAATACCTATTTTTCTCAAAGCTTATAGATCAAGAATCTTAAATTCTAAGGTAGCCGGAGTTCTAGCTCTCAAGCATGAGGGGCCAGCTCGTTAACGGGCCGGCCATCACTCGTCCGAGCTAAAGGTGAGCGTGTCCACAGCCCGGGCATGGGATGATAAAGCACCGGCCAAAGGATTACCCGATTCCCCGACCAGGTTAAGCCTCTTTTTATCCAGGGGATAACCTAAAGCGGCTGCTTTTGAAGAAGCGCTTCGTGAAATAGACACGTGTCTAGATATACTAAGACTTTTAAGCCATAGCGTACCGTTCCAGTTTAATATGTTGCTTATCATATTTGTAATAAGAATCTGCAAAACGGGTCGCTAAAAGCCCTGTGTACGGATAAATTTTGTGAAGAATGTGAATTTTATAAGCTGCTACGAAATAATAATAACAGTGAAATCGCCAAGAATTCAGGGTGGTTGAAATTCATGCAACTGAGGGAAACTTGAACAAAGTAGGGTAATTAAGTATTTTATCCGTGCAGGAACGGAGAAAGAATACAATTTGCTGCGGCCGGGCGGCCTGTCGTAAGAGGCGACAAAACAACCCACAGCCAGGTGGTAGGGCATTTGCCCGCCTGGATGGCTACCACCCCTCGTCTAAAGTACGTCGCCATAACAACCTCAAGTTGTGTTCCGGTATTAGTGACCAGGTTCCAATCTCCCTTAAAAGAGCAGCAGCGCATTTGTAGCACTTTTGGTGTTGCAAATGTCCATAGGCGACGGTAACCGCTTTCCAACAAGTGGGCCATCTGCCTGTCTGCTGCACTCCCGCAATAAAAAAATCTTAATATTCATTAATTTGCCTCACCGATACCCATATAACCCAAAATTAATATTACTTGTGTGGTAATAATAATAAATTTTAACAAGTATAGCAAATAAAATGTAATATAGAAATCAGGCCCATAATACGTACACGAAGAATTAACGTCGCACGGCAAGAAGCTTCTATGTTATCGTTTCACAGTCGTAATCAGCAATGCGAATGAAACATTTGGACTCGACGTTCATTCTGCGTACGACAGAGCTATGGAAGTTATGGAACGCGCTACAAGTCCGTATTACTTGAAATTAAAATCCGAGTGTATACAGTATGTATACGTCTCGTGTGAATAGGTATTAGTATGCGTGCTTTATCAGATCACTTACTAGTCTTTCAAATGTACTATAATAACTTTTTAATGTATTATAATAATTTTAATTTTCTTAACCTAAAAATATAACTCTGTTCCAAAAAAGGCGCTAATAATTGAATACAGTACTGTACTATGGCAATTATATGTCATTCTAAATTGTTTTTTGTACATCTATTTTATTCAAAAAAGCATCGCTTAATATTGTGAACATGGTTAAAAACGCATTTATAAACATTATGTTCAATCAGACCAATTGAATAATGACCCACTTTGCTACAAATTCCTTTAAAACTGTCGAAATAGGTTTATCGTGTTAGTTGCACTTAAGACGTTTTAAACATTAATAAAAATCCGTCACTAGGCCCAGAGAACTACGCAATTTTAAACTTTATTGTCGTTGTACTAGATATGTTTTAGATAAAACAATAATTATTTGAAATAATTTGAATTGAAATCTGTCTAGCTAGATGTTACACACGAGTATAGTTGAGTCTCCGATCTTTTTAATACAACGTAGTCAGTAACTGTAAATCTTCTTCATCTCTTATATATAAAAATTAATGTTTGTCTGTATGTCCTTTATACAATCTATACATTTGATTATGTGATAATCTTTAGCAAAGTTGTTGTGCATGAGCCAAAGAAGGTTTTTGAGTTTGTACACAATGGACCCGGTAGGTGTCGCTGCTGTCGGCATATCGATTGAAGCTTTTGCGGGCAGGACGGCGTCTACAGGGACAACTAGTGTCTAATAAAATGTCAACAAGTTCGTTACCAAGGAAATGTATGTTTAGTCAAATTTCAACCTAATTGTATTTCGCAACTGTAAGAAAATTACCTTATGGTGGATCATGATTCAGTTGGTTCGATTGTATATGTTGGCACAATATTTTTCTCAAAAAAAAATCTATAAAAAACAAATCACTTTCACATTTGTACTTCGTAAAGGCTGAGGTTTTGTAGGTCGAATCAAAGCGATAGCCATTATTGTTAGGAGCACATTGCCTGTATCACGCTTATCGCACCAATTTAATGGCCCCACCGAAGCACGATGTAAAGCAATTAATCACGAGCTGCGTCTTTTGTAGGCAAGTAAAATATTACCACTCCGGTTCCGCACGACTGTTTTATTCTGCGTCTTCACAATGTATGTGACAGGTTGCTTATGATTGTATTATTTATCAATTTCGCGTGTTATTTCTTATTTGGCCCTTTGTGAAGCGAGCAAGGTGTTTTGGATGTGATGGATTTGCGACGACCGTTTTATTTGGTATATGGTTTTGGCAATGAAAAAAGTTTAATCCCTAAAAAATATGTAAAATCTCGTTACGAGTCGCGAGACTCGAATTAAAATGCCTTTTTACTATAGCGTTTATTAGACCACAACAAGTCCAAACGTAATGCAGAAGGTCGTAACTTCATAAAACGCGCTAAGTCCGTCACTTATTAGATTTCCGGTTGTATCTCCCGGTGTACTACACACACGTCTCGCTTCGCTCGTGGTTCTCGCTCGACTGCCTCTCCCCTCCCTTCCATCAGGTCATTGTTTTAAACTGCACACATGAAATATGTCCGCCCAGCAACGTGGACCGAATTTCCTAGTATTAGCTTTCACTTTAAAATCCGTGACACCTGGCTAATGTTTACAATACAAGAATAGGCTGTAGAAGATGACCATAAAATAATTTAAATGTTATTAGTTCAAATGCCGACGGGTAATAAATGTGCTTTGTTCTAGACATGCAGGTGGATTTTGTTTTTTTGTCGAGATCTGAGTTGTAACAATACTATAAACTACAATATGTCCAACTCAACCAGACCGCTGTCGCTGGGCAGTGTGCCTCTAGAAGGCTGGCTGCATTGCCGCGTTGTATGGAGATGTTTTTTCGTCGGGTGATAAATGACCCAGCCTTCTGATCATGGGTGGCAACAAAGAGTTTCTTGCAAATTTCTTTAAAGAAACTCTTTGCCTGATGGGCCCTACTGACCTAATGTTTCCCATCCTAAGGTTCCATATTTGCGCCGTTGGAGAGTTACTGCTTAAGAAACAAAAATTAAGTCGTCCTGATAAACACTGACTCGCCAGCTAAACATTACTTTGAAATGTTACGTCATTTTTCTGACTGAAAATGACGTAACATTTCAAATTGATTCATATCTTGGAAAACCTGTACGAGTTTTCCTGGTATGTTAAAGGGAGCACGAAACGATAACTTTATATTCTATTAAACAGCATTTAGAATAAAATTGTTTTGTAAAAAGATTTTTAAATACAAGCTTTTGAGATCCTGGACATCATGTAGCAGCAGAGTGCTAGCCAAGACAAGTAAAACGACCAAAAAAGACGACGGATCTATCTTATTAAGTACAGGAGTTCCTATGGCCACCTTGCGACTCCCAATCAGATCAGCTCCATGCTACCATATTATTGCATTGTATTATTGCGAAACCGGAATGTTGGTCAAATTTAATTTCCAAGATCCCACCCAAACATGCATACATATACATCCATTACAAGTGAAACAAAAGCTTGTAAGTAGTAGGTATTTATGTCAATGATAAAGTACGAAATATAATATCTCAGGTTTCCTTATGACACATTTCATTGAGATTCCAAGCAACCTCGAGCCAAGCTATTAGTTATCGAATAGTTTCGATCCATCGCTTTGCAAAGGGTAATTTACTGCCGGACTGCGCTCGTTAGAATCCGATACCGTTATATAATTTACCCTAATGTGAAGATAGATTATTTTGTTTTTACCCTTAACGACTGTCTTGTGGTAGATTTATCAATAAATGTTTTCATTTCAGCGAACGTCGAATTTTATTTTGAAGTTTCGAGTTAAATTTTATGTTTGCGTATTTGGTATATTTCGAAGGCAGTGAGTATTGATTATAGTAATTATTTTTTACTCTTTATAACAAATCTGCTTGACGATGTACATTTTTTTATTGCAGGTTTATGGCATGGCAGATAGGCCTTTAAGCCAGATCTTAGTTTACAATATAGTTTCTTCATTTTCTTCTATGTGGAGCACAGCTCAACTGTAGGTAATCAGCTAGTTCAACGGAGTTCTTGTGACAACTCAAAAGGCCACATTTGACTACACAGTTCACATTTCTTTCAAAACACACAATTACTATTCAAAAACTATCAATACCCTGCAACTATTGTACATTTTAGAGTAATTTTACACATTTTTAGAAAATAAAACTGCACAGCACGACATCTCCTTTCAGTTCCCGCCAAAAGCTCCAATTAAATTATTTTTTTTGAATTATAATATATATATTTTTTTTTTTTATTGCAGGAGATCAGCAGACAGGCAGACGGCCCACTTGATGGACAGCGGTTACCATCGCCTATGGACATTTGCAACACCAAAGGTGCTACGAATGCGCTGCTGCTCTCTTTAGGGAGCCTGGAACCTGGTCACTAATGCCGGAACACAACACAAGGTTGTTATGGCGACATACTCTAGACCAGGGGTGGTAGCCATCCAGTCGGGCAAATGCCCTACCACCTGGCATGTGGCCACAATATGTTGACGGATGTAGGCGAAATGAATTATATTTATAAAAGTTAGAGAAGAATCACCTGTGAGTATATTCTCTGACGTTTCACTTCATTGGCTGCACACACACAATTTATTATTAATATTAAAACACTAAAAATCATGATCATTTATAAACAGGATTTCAGAAAATCCTCTACATTGAAGTAACTAAACCACCAAAACAAATATTCAATCCCATTTGAAAGCAAAAAGCGTAGCTCGGAAAACAGAAGCGCTTGAACCCTGTCCGAAGTTTCCTGCAGTTTGTCACACGGAAAACCTCATGAATTTATTAAACGTGCAATCTAAGCAATATAAGCATAAACTCAAAGGGATTGAGTCCCTTTTTGAAGAGGAATGAAAAGCTGGGTGTATTGCACCGTAGGATTGGATATAAGAGTCAATAATTCGTACGTTTTAAATATCGTCTAGACGAATTTTATGAATATTCGAGTTCTTGGTTATGAGATTACTAGTATATACCTACCCGCGGCTTCGTCCACGCTTGACTCTGAAGTTTCCGCGGAATTACCGGGACACAAAGTACTGCAGCATATCAAAAACAATATATCTAAGCTATCATTTTAGTGGAAATTATGTTGGAATATGCTAATTTTTATGCTCCCAAACAACTTTAAACGGCTCCCAGGAAATTCTCGTGGGATTCCCGTGATACAAAATATCACATATTATATTACATAAAATTTGCTATCGATCATTGAAAAAATCACATTGGAATTCGATTTTTTTTTATCTGGCCAGGATAGAAAGTAGCGAAGAATTTAAGTGTAATAATTAGCTGGCAAGATGATCTAGTCTATATCACGAAACATATAACTGTAGTAAATTTATCTGATAGTTGATGTTTTAAATGTATAGGTATAATAAATAGTGTGGCGTGTCGTTACTCAGATCTTCAAAAACCATAACAATGTTAATAAATGGCTTTTTTTAAAGTTGTGAATCGAGTTTCGCCCCCTAGGTCTCTGTGCCCGGTTAACATGCACCCCTGTCACCTTGGGGTAAAGACGGCTCTGAATGCGAAATGCTCGACGTAAAGACGGAGCCAACGGAGATTTCCGGATGACGCCCTTTTTTTAACCAAGGGAAATCCGCTAAGCCGCGACAAGGGCAGACCTTGGGGGGCACATAATTCGCGACTCGTGGATGGGATTCGCCAGATCGGGCGTGGCACTAGCATGCCCAGTCAGAACTGGTGCCATGCTATTGTCACTCCCCAGTTAGAGCTACCCACTAAAACCCCTCGGAGTTCCGTCCTGCGCTTTATGCCAGTGCTACGGTTCCAGATACCGCCTAACCTAACCGAAGCCTTCTATTGACTTCTCTTTTGAAGTTGTATTTACCCAATTGCATAATATAAAAAGTCTCAGAAAGAAAGATTTTAATTGACTATGACGTATACGAAATACTTTTTAGTTTAAAAAAGACGCTGTTTGACTTCATAGGAATAAGTAGTACATATGCCTCTCTGGCTTAAAATCGCTTTTTCTTTGTCAAAAACGTATTACATTTGTACCCACAAAAGATATTCCTTTCTTCGACTTTATGATGAAATATAATATTTCTTACCTTCCTAAACAGTATCGTGTGTGAGAGCATTTTACACGAAAGAAACCATTATGCGAAAAGAGGTTTTATATATTACATCTTTTTAAAGAAGTTCAGATACACAGAAAACAACATTACAAGACAATTAATGTCAAAATCTAATACTAATATATAAAGCTGAATAGTTTGTTTGTTTGTATGTTAATTTGATTGAATGCGCTAATCTCAGGAACTACTTTTCTGATTTGAAAAAATCTTTCAGTGTTAGATAGCCCTTTTATCGAGGAAGGCGGAGCGGAGCAATGAAGAATGGTTCAAAATCGGTCGGTTTTGAAAACAAATTCCACGCGGACGACGTCGTGGGCACAGCTACTGTTTTAACAAAATTATACAAACTTCTCTAATATAATGTTGTATTTAAACTTTTGAATCAAAAAAAAAATCAAATGCATAATATATTATGAATAGAAAATAGAGATGTAAACAACAGTATTTATGTAGTAGCCTTTGCCTTCAGTTACGTGTTAAAATAAAATGTCATTTATTCCGTCAAATGGACGTTGACAATTTATTGGTCAAAACTAATTAATTACGCAATATTGTTTTAGAATTTAAATTATATGGGTTCAGGTTTGATATTTCTTTGTATACTAATTTTGATATATTATTATTGCCGCCAATACTTGATATATTATGTCTTATATTTTATACCATGTACTAACTTAACTTAAACGTTACTAACTATCTATACCATTGTATATACATTTTTGTATATAATCTATTTCTCTATAGCATTTTATTCTGTTATAATAAGTTTGCAATATAGATATGGCTAGTTGAGATAAGGCAACAGACTAGTGCCACCCAAACTTAAAGGTCAGAAATACAAACCTTGTAATACTGCCGGTCATATTATCTACACGGGGCCGACTGTTGGGTTATAGACCAACAATAAATTTTTTAAAT
Source organism: Dendrolimus punctatus (assembly GCA_012273795.1). Lineage (NCBI taxonomy): Eukaryota > Metazoa > Arthropoda > Insecta > Lepidoptera > Lasiocampidae > Dendrolimus > Dendrolimus punctatus. The sequence continues at coordinate 16,130,881 of CM022544.1, forward strand.
AGCTGGAGTACAGCAGTCAGGCAGACGGCTCACCTGATGGAAAGCGGACGTTTACAACACCTGAGTTGTCACCAACGCGCTGCCGCCCAAGACATTTTATGACAACCTTTTTAAAGGGCTATTGTAGCGCTGTGGGAAAACCACGGTTGGGAGCTCATTCCAAATCCCCACGGTGCGCAAGAGAAACTTTCTAAAGACCCCTTGCGTACAAGAGAGAAGCAGCTCTAGAAAGTGGGGATGAACGCCCAGCCGATGGCGTGTGGTGCGGTGGTAAAAGCTATTCAGCTAAGATCTACAATGAACAAGTTGAGATGGATGTGTACTGTAACTGTAGTGGGTAAGGTGAGAAACAAGTACATAAGACATGCGTTGAAATTGAGACAGAAGTTAAAAGACGACGTGAGGTCTGTTCCTTGCGAAGTCAACAAATCAAAAAGGCTTGTATTATAGAATAAAGCTTCGAAGTGAATTAACGCTTAAGAGCAAAAAACCGTTCATTATATTTTCAAGTTATAATTTGTATAGCTCTCATTAAATTAATTTTTCGTTGAAGTGAAGCTCAACAGACCATTAGGGAAATTTTTCGTTGAACTAATGAAGGTTCTCTAATAACAGTTGAGGCTGCTAAAGAAATCACCGGGATCAACTTGGAAGATTATTTCTTACAGAAACGGACTTTTACTTCAGCTGTTTATGTACATAAGAAGTTTTTAAATACTGATCAGAAAATTGTAGATCCAAAGGTAACTAACAACTCAAGTAGTTAAAATGGCATTGTAAACATCATCTTAGCGTTAAATGCCGGTTTCTTCCGGAGTTTCCGGACTAATTTTTCTTCTGCATTTCGCGCGGTCTTGGGTATCCCTTAATTGAAGACCATTGGCACACATGTCATCTCTCATGGCCTCAAAAGTTAGAATTAAGAATGTTTTTTTGTATAACAGAGAGATAGATATACATAAGTATCAGTATACAAAAAGAGAAGGAAATGTGCATGCATCAAGAATATGTACTGAAGTATGAACAAGATATAGTGTTACCATGACTCAAAAACGTTAAATTGTTCAGCGTTAAATAATAAGTTAGCATGTAGAAAACAGTAATTTTTTACACTATTTTTACTTACAATATTTTTTTAATACATAAATATATTTCAGAACTGTTTTAATAGACCACTTTCATTGGTACCTCACTCGATGATATCACTAATCTTTTAATTTATAAATTACGGGGCCCCTTTTCAATATTCATCAACATTTAAAGGGGAATAATGTTACCGACATAGAAAGTAAATAAGATACAGGAAATGTCAATATTCTTAAGTTTAATTGTTTTTTAGGTGAATAAAATAGAAAAGAAAAAGAGCAAAGAAGAGAAAGGACGACAATGTTATGGTTTTCAGAATTCTAACATTATTTTTACAGACGATAAAACCTATAAAGTACTTTCAAGGAATGATTCAGTTTTAGACCAGACAATTAAGTTTGCTAAAAATCTAATCCCTTTAGTTATTCCTCCCAGTAGAGATAAATCACCCATACAAGTGTACTATACTATAAAACCGACCAAGATATCAAAGAAAAAGACTAAGCAATCACAAGAAGGTGGTAAAGAATATAATAACAATGTCAAGAGATCTAAAACAAAAATAACAGAAACATTCAAAAAGAAAAGTAAACAGAGTATTAGTATCAAGGAATCAACTACATTTTCTTCTAATAACACTTTAAATGACATAAACAATCAGTCATTGTCCTATACGATATCCGAAACACCGGAAAAAAAGAAAAAAGCAACTAAAAAAGGTACTGATACTCAAAAATGTACAGTGTCGGAATCATTTGAAGCTTTAGCCACAGAATTAAGTGGAGATAAGATAAAAATACATCTTATGACTGCTAAAGATAAAAATATGCTTACCGATACGTTAACAATACCAATATTGCATGCAATTAAAGAGTGTATATCAGACTTTAACGCCGCAGATAAGAAGACGGATAGGCTGGTTCAAGCCAATAGTAAGAAACTAGAGGATATTATGGATAAGCTGAATACCATAGAGTCGAAATTAGACGCTTGCACTAAGATGCTTTCAACAAGAACAGAGACTGTTAAAACATCTAGATTAGAGCAACTAGGTGAAGATTTAATACAAGATAATAATTCTGAAGAATTATCTCGAGAATTTAACAGGGAAGGTGATATAGTGGTACACTTTATGAACGAATCTGAGAAAAATGTTGAAGATTTAGCATGTGGTGAAGTACCTCCGGCTAAAGTGACTAAATCAGTTGGTGTTAAAGCTAATAGACCAGCAAGAATGCCAGCGAGATTCTGTTGGACGGATGCTACAAGGAATAATTGAAGTAGTTTTTGATTGTTATTTAGTTTAATAACCTATATTTGTATGCTTAATTTCTTATGTGAAAATAAATAATTTAGCTCTGTATTAAAATTACTGTGCGTCCACGATAACTCCAGAAAATACTTATCTCTAAAATCTATATATAATAAAATTACGTGAATATGCCCCTAAAAAGACCACATTCCGCTTTGTAATTTTTTCTGTGTTTAAGTGGATTCCTCGATAAGTTAAATTTACAGTTGAACTCTTGGAATTGACGCTGGAATCAGGACCTAGATTTTTATTCTTCAGTGCAGAACAACGTCTGTCAAAGCACCAAGTTATTCCATAGATAATTATTATCGTTTATTTGTGATTTCTCAACTTGGGACTAGCTAGATACAAAAATCTTGCACACAGTCATATAAAAGAATCGTATCGACTCAGTATTATAATAACTTAAGTATTTTGAAATACATTTGTATATTTTCTTTCTTCAATTAGTTGAGTATTATGTATCTATTGCCTTTTTTCTGCGCCACCTACATCAGCAGATTCAAATTTCTTTGGTTTAGGTTGATTGGAAGAGATCGCTTTGAGTGATAAGGTCCTATTGTATTGCTTAGAACAGTGTTTTTCAACGTGTGGGTCGCGAAGCCTCTTTAGGGGGGTCGCGAAGCTTCTGTAGCGGAGTTGCCAAAGGTTGAGAAAGCTACTGCAGTAAAGTCTGTGCAATATCTGTAGATTCATGAAATTGCAAGGACACAAAAGTACCTTCTTTTATTTCTTCTATGACTTGGTTACGAACATCAGTCGCCATATCGCTTATCCTGCGTTGAATGGTACTGCCAGCTAGAGGTATTCTTTTGAGTTTTTCGACCTCTTGTTTGCCAAACATAATCTCCGCCTAAAGCCGCTAGAAAATCGAAACTTTCGGCAATAGTATTAGGTTTTTCTGAATTACATACACGAAGAGCTACTCGATAGCAACGCTTTCTCAATTATACGGGGCGGGGGCGGGGGCGGGGGCGGGGCGGCCGGCATCGGACGTGGTCGTACGTATGCGCGTAAATTACGTTATCTATTGGCGACGCATGTAAAAAAATGAGTTTCACGTACTTAATTATGTATTTAGTCGAACCCTGATTAGGAAAATGAACAAATATGTTGGATTGAATATTTGTCACAAAAAAAAGATTCCGACGAATTGAGAACCTCCTCCTTTTTGTGAAGTCGGTTAAAAAAGCAACGTGTAGGGGGGTCGCGAAATATTTCTTCATACTAAAGGGGTCGTGTCATGAAAAAGGTTGAAAAACACTGGCTTAGAAAATAGTGTTAATATGGTCTGTTTTTGTAATAGTATATTTTGGTGTGCAATATAGTGTTATCTCTCTCACTCTTTCGATTCAAACCGCTAGCCCCGGACTGGGTCAGACTCCGATTGGGCCATGATAAACATACTGTATCAGAACATTTTATATATTTTAGCTCCACTGGGAGATACCCACGTCAGCTGTGAAAGCAGGGACACAACCGCTTTGCAACCATATAAAACAACAATTCGAATTTGTTACTTGGTCTCATAACTTACGCCCGCCGATTACACTTGGGTTTAATATACTCAATCACAATTCAACTTTCAACAATAATTCTTGTTAAGTCACTGTTAAGGCTATCCTACTTAGGGATAAACTACCTTTGACTGTCAAACAAGGAAAATCTCTATAAAAAAGATCGCTGTAAAAAAGATCCAGATAACAATCTCTTAAAAATAACTTACAGGCGATACAGGAATTACTGTAATAATATTCTTCATAAGTTAAAAAACGATTATTACCGAAACGATCTTATTAATAGTAAAAACAATATTAAGAAAACTTGGAATATAATCAAAAGTGTCTGTCGGCTTAATAATTCTAATGAATCAACAGTTCCTAATGAACTGTTAAAATTAAAAGATACCCCCGAAAAATCTATGGATTATGTAAACGAATACTTTGTAAAAATTGGTGATAACTTGGCTAATGAAATCCTTCGCAAATTAAATTCAACTGATGAAACATTGGCTCTTAAATTGTTAAATAATGTCAGTTCGCTAAACTCATTTGTTTTATATGAAACGGATCGAACAGAAGTGACTAACATAATTTTATCCTTGAAAAACACTGCATCTGCTGGATGGGACGGTATTTCTTCATATCTTCTAAAATATTGTATCAGTAATTTATTAGTACTGTGGCGCACCCAGGGCTTGAGCTCGGTACCGGTTTTCAAATAATAGACTGGTTCTTGGAATATTTTCTTTATATTTTCAATCAGGAAGCTATCACATCTATTCAGTGCGCGGCCCGATACAATTATGATATCGTTTGTTTTGCGAGGCGTTCGATGTAATTCGAATTTAAATTGAAATTCAAATAAATATATTTCTTAATCAAACTGACGACTAAAAAAAGGTTTTAGTCGTTACATCCCGCGGGCCTCCGAGGAAATTTTCGTCACGGTGAAGTGAGGAAAATTTCCCGTAAACAAAACCCTAAGCTAGTCCCTACCTAAGGCGGGAAAAGTTACAATGCACAAGATGGCACTTACTAAGTGCCCAACCAGGACAGTAGTTTCATACGTCCTGACTCCGGCTGACAAAACCCGTCAAAAAGTCAGTCGATCTTGTCTACAAGTGAGCCCAAAGAACAATGTTATAACAAACCTATGTCCCTAACTTCCTATCCAATATTTAATTAATGCAAAAACATATCCACCAATATCAATAACAAAGAGCACATAAGTATTAAATTAAATAAAATTCTCAAATAATATATCGCTTAATAGGGACTCCCATAAAAATGAACCGACTTTGATGAAATTGTAGGTTTTCTTCTAGGCGAATGAAATGACCCCCGATAACCTTCTTCAAACGTTCTACACATTGTTTTCATTCCATATCCACAATTTACTTTCACTTCACTACCCTTATAGACACTATTCTTCGACAAACACGCCATACACTCGCTTCCAACCAAACTCTTCGTCTGCCTCTTACAACTCCCACACCATCTCACAATCACCTTCTCTTTCTTCCTTTCGCGATAACCCATACAAGTTTGATCATACCTTTCAAATCCTTTCTCTTCTCTCTTCATTCGAAACCGTCTGCTAAACTTCACTGCGGACTCTTTCACCCGCAAACCTGCTTGCATCTTAGCCTTCTTATACTGCTTGTTCTCTGAAACACCAACACCCCTGTATAACTGTTCACCACAACTCACCATATTAATATTCCCCTTATCTCGTTGAGCATCCATACGAACAACGTTCTCATTACATACAGAACCATCATTTTCATTCCTGTTATTCTCGCAGACCGACGACTGCGACCCCATCAGCTCATTTGGCTGATCATATCATCATTAATAATATTTGGTTGTTTTTCCGAACCACAACTTACAACAATGTCACCCGATTTATATGACAATACATCGTTTGACATATCTCTTACATTCTCTTTGTTATCTGAGAATAAAAACTTTTCATCATTTTTAAACAAATTATTTGAATAAACATATTCATTACTCGACGGTTCGCAACCTGTCTCTTCATCTAACATTAATGAATTTTCTGAGTAAAAATCAATATTAACAACCTCTTTCGTAATAAAATTAGCTTTGGCCTTTCCTATTTTGACAAAGCTCAACTCAAAGTCAATGACAGCGTAATTGGAAAATAAAAAGTCTTGTCCTAAAATACAATTTGGGCGTAAATTATCTACAACAATAAAATTACATTTAAATAAAACCCTATCTATAGAAAAGAAAAGTGGAATTTGCCCTAAGATTTTCAGTGAGGATCCTTCAACTCCATGTAACTTTATATCGTATGAAATTGACTCAATTTTGTCCTCTTTATGCAGTTGGCTAATAATTCGGCACGAAATAACAGATACGGACGCCCCTGTATCTACCAAAACTTGAAACCGCTGATCAGCACATTCAGCCAAGATAATTGGAGATGAAGAATTTAACTTCAAACCAGCCACTGTATAAGCCGACATTTCTGTGCGTTTGTTGTAGTTCGACTGTTGCGAAGGCTTTGGACAGCAACGCCGTGAAAAATATGGACTTTTAGGCCAATGCCGCTCCTGTCTTGGCTTCTCAGAATAACCAACCCTCGGTGACCGATTGTCTTGCAATTTGGAAAAGGCCTCTTTCGTAACAACTTCGTGTATTTTACTTTGTCCCACGGATTCTATCGTAACAGGCAAACTAATATTTGTGTCGTGTTTATTATAAATATTATGGTGTTGTTTAATTGTTTGTTTTAATTCACTAACTGACCGAAAATGTTGTAATGACAACATTTGCCTATACGGTTCATTGCAGTGCGAAACAAACTGTAAAATTATCTTCTTTTCGTCTGTAATATTAGCTTTATGCGCCAATTCTTCAACAGCATATAAAAAATCTAAAATACTCTGGTCATAGTTATGCCTAATATTGTAAAAATCCGCGGCATAATCCCTTTTATGACTAAATTCATTTTTAAACCTTGATACTAGGTCTGTGAACGTAAGCTCGTCCTCGTAAATTCTTTTGTAGAATGACAAGGCCGCGCCTTCCAGGTAAGCTGCGAATATGAGAGCCTTACTACCATCGTCCCACTTATTTATGGCGGCGATGATATTGAATTGGGTTAAAAATTCTTCAAAATCACCATTGACCCCTGAGTATTTTTGCGACATGTTTTAAAATAATCAAATTAACATCACCGGATATAGAGAAATCCTGACAGAGAAGCTCGTCGCTGCTTCTTCTCGTTCGTCCTTTTCAGCGGCAGGATCAGCTCAACTTCGACATGGCTTGCACACGAAACTGAATATTAAATAAAACGTTTTAATAATTAAATCGCTTTTTAACGTAGCACTTCCACCACGATGTGCTATTTCCCCTTTGATACGTCAGTAACCAGTCTTCTCTTCTCTCAATGTTGAGGATTAGGCGCCTCCACCATGTGGCGCACCCAGGGCTTGAGCTCGGTACCGGTTTTCAAATAATAGACTGGTTCTTGGAATATTTTCTTTATATTTTCAATCAGGAAGCTATCACATCTATTCAGTGCGCGGCCCGATACAATTATGATATCGTTTGTTTTGCGAGGCGTTCGATGTAATTCGAATTTAAATTGAAATTCAAATAAATATATTTCTTAATCCAACTGACGACTAAAAAAGGTTTTAGTCGTTACAGTACCAATTACTCATTTATGTAATACATGTTTCTCGACAGGAATATTCCCAAGGTTACTTAAAGAATCCCTAGTGATCCCAATTTATAAAAGTGGAAACAGAGATAGTGTCTCTAATTACCGCCCTATATCCCTTTTACCTACACTGGCGAAAATCTTGGAGAAACTTATAAACAAGAGACTCAAGGACTACCTAGAAAAATATCATCTCCTTTCCGACAACCAATATGGTTTTCGTGAAGGAAGATCTACAACAGATGCAATTTTAAATCTAACAACTCATATTGCTGAAAATTTAGACAACAAGTTAAAATGTGTTGGAGTATTCCTGGATCTAGCCAAGGCTTTCGACACTGTTTCTGTTTCCATTCTATTGCGAAAATTGGAGCTATGTGGTATTCGAGGTACTCCATTAAATCTTTTAGAAGATTACTTAAAAGATAGAACTCAAATAGTAAAAATAGGTGAAAACCATAGTTCTAAAAAATCAATAAACTTTGGCGTCCCGCAAGGTTCTGTCCTTGGCCCAACCTTATTTTTAGTATATATTAATAGTCTTTGTGAAACCATAATACCTAATGCAAAAATTATAACTTTCGCAGACGACACGGTAATTGTATTTAGGGGTAATACTTGGGAGGAAGTAAGTACAGTAACTGAGAATGGTATGCGTCTAATAATAAATTGGCTTAATAATAACCTTCTAACACTAAACTTATCCAAAACAAAATACTTACCCTTTTCTATTTATAACAGTTCTCAACCTAAATTTGACTTTACAATTAAAATTCATAACTGTGAAAACCAGCACAGTTCAGTTTGTAATTGTTATACCTTAACTGCAACAGATAGTATTAGGTACCTCGGTATTATGATCGATAGAAACCTAAATTGGAAACAACATTTTGATTATCTCAAGCCACGAATCCGCAAACTGATCCCAATATTTAAAAAACTACGTCATCTTAGAGATACAAATACCAATAAAATTGTATATTTTACGCTATGTCAATCTCTAATTTCATACGGAATTTCAGCATGGGGAGGAGCTAACAAAACCGCTTTAATTAAAATAGAGAGAACGCAGAGAACAATTATTAAAGTAATTAATTTTAAACCCTTTAGATATCCTACAACTGAAATTTACAAAGAATTCAATGTACTTACAGTAAGACAAATATACTTGAAAACAATAATTATAAAACAACATTCTTGCCCTAATAAAAATATTGAACATACACGTAAAACACGGAAACACGAAGTCTATAAAATTCCACAATGCAAAACAGAATTCGCTCATAATTTTACCTATTTTTTGGCTCCATTATTATATAATCGTTTGAGTAAGACTGTAAATTTAAAAGATAAATCGAGATATCAATGTAAAAGAGCACTGGATACATATTTGCAAAAATTAGATTACGAAGGAACAGAAAATTTGCTTAAAATTATCAAATAACAACTGTATATATACAATAAACATATATACATATAAAAACAAAAAAAAAACTATCTATTATTATGATTAAAAAGTTATTTTATGGCTAATCTTTAATATATATTACTTTATACCAACCTTGTACTGAATTAATTTATATATTATAATATATAGTTTTATGTTTTTATAAATATTATAGAAGATAGATGTATATGTGTAATAAAAAACAAAATATATGTGTATATTTATTTTACTAAAAAGTTGCTATCTCTGTATTCTTTACATATACTGTATAATTGATATTCTACGAACTCATTTTTTGTGTGCTTACAAATTAATTCAAAGGTAGTTCGAAAACAAATAACTATCTTTTAGCGATTATAAGCTTACGGGACGAGAATTTACCCTGCCGTAACACAGTTTTAAACTAGTACGGGGAGTAATGACTGTCGCATATTGTTAAGTTAAGCATTATTGTATATTGTACTTGTTTAGCTTATATAACTGGAGAGCAATAAAATTCTTTAAATTCTCTTTAAATTCTTTAAATTCTCTATCAATATTCAAAAACATGGTCAGAAAACACTGCCTGCAATATAATATGTAATTTTATACAATACGTTTACTATACAATACAAAACACTTTATTGTTCACCACATACACATTAAATAAACAATTAACAGTAGTCACATTAGACAGTAAAAATAGGAGCAATCGGCCTTATCGCTTTTGAGCGATCTCTTTCAGACAACCCGGGCTATGGATTTTATGAACGGGAGATACGCAAGTATATGACGGTGGTGTGCATATTAAATGTATATATAAATATCACACAATACATACATAACTTCACGACAGGTCCCTTGCGGGGTAGGCACGAACAACAGAGCACCGTTTAGGCTTATTCGTACACACACAATATCTAACCTAAAATGACAAAAAAAAACAATAACACATAGGTACATATTCATATATAATACACATTACACCCAAAATCAGCAGGTTTGATTCCTGAGAAGGGTAATTGATTTTTCAAAATCTTGTCCACTTTATTATTGCTTTCGTCAAAATCGGCCCCGGAATTCCTTTGGGTAGTTTTTGCTATTTAGCATAAAAAAGCACCATATAATTAAAGTGTATGTATGAACAGATTAATGAAAATAGATGAAGCAAAAGATATATGTCAAGAGCGTAGCAATTGGAAATCCATCGAATTCGCCAACCTATTTGAAAACTGATATATGTATGTGGAAGAATGTCACAAATGGCTTGGATGTGTATCGGAACCAAAGTTTAGATTGAATGAAGGTAGAGTTGGAAGTCGTGAGTAAAGAGCGTAAGAGAGTGGTAGGTTGCCCGTTTTAGACGATTTTGTTTTTTTGAGGTGTTTTTCTAAGGTGTGTAAATCAAAGTGTTTATCGGAGATCTGGTTTTTTGTTCAAACGAGCCAATTTTTAACAATCACGCCCCAAACCCACATGTATGTATGCTCTATACGTTTTCTATGCTACAGTAAACAGTAATAAGCTTTGGAATATACGTTATCACGGAACCGTGAACTGCGGTGGCACTGTGCCAAGTGGAATGTAACACGCTTACAGCGCTGCTAATTACATATGAGCTTATTACACTTGCCAAGATCATAATTACCTATAGTAACTGTTTACCGCGGTTTAAACCATTCAATTTGAATTACGGATTTTGATAACCCCGCCTTGATCTACGGCGTCTGTGGTTGTGTGGGTTAGGTTAGCCTATCCCATTGTAAAGCAGCGGTTTGAATGGGAGAGATGTGCGCATGCGCCTCGCGGGTACCGACGTCAGTCGGGGTCCCGGAGACACAGATGTATATAAGACCTCCTCCCGTAAATTCCGCTGCAGCATCTAGGGAGCGGAGGAGTCTTAACCCCTGTTGACGAAGTGAGTTTGCACTGCTTTCCGGTGCATTCTCAAGCACTGATGCGCTAGGATCAGCGTGGGGGTTCTTTTCTAAGTCTCATGCTTTTCTTGCCATAAGCACGGGGCACATGGGAGAAGGGTGGTTTTAGTGGAGTATTGCGTAGCGAGTTTGCACATATGCCGGCAACTGAAGTGAAGTGTTGAAGTGGTAGTGGGCCCGTCCCGTCTGGCACAGGACCGATGGCCGATGGAACAAACGAGACCTGGATTGGAGACCACGTCTCGGTAGATGCCCGCCGGCAGGATGAACTGAAGACCAGCCCAAGGTCGCCGTAAGGCGATGAACGAGGCGTGGCGTAGTAGGCGTGGACTGTGATTGACTGACGCAGTCTGTTGGTCTGCCAGTTTTTGACACAAAAACAAATATCTGGAAATCTTTATATAAAACTAAGATGTGTCTAGATATAAGTTTATAGTGAACAATATTTCATTAAATAATAACAAAGTAAATAAAATGACACTTCATGTTTCTACTAAAAGCTCTCCCATTCAATTTTATTCAATTCCAAAATCTGTCAACACGGTAAACAATGAACATCAATGTAGATATTGATTATATAGTTTCTGATCGTACTGAAACTGTGATACATAAATATAACTGATATGTAGACAGTGGCTTTGGACATTGATACGTTGGATAGCATGTTACATTATACGAAAACATATTGTGTTTGTGATCAAGACAATAGTGCCCAATACGTGTTTTCGAAACTATTGTCTTTGCATCAGTTCCAACTTTTATACTACGTATAGTTTCATATATATTATTACGACCTAGACGCCGACAAGAACAAATTCACACCTGCATAACTCTAAAAATACGTTTTATTTCATTTCGGCATTTGAACTTCTTTTGTTTACTTTGCGTTTAAATTTTGTGATTAGAAAACAGCCCATTTTTGTATTGTAATCTTTTATGGCAGTCATTAGCCAGGTGTGTCGGATTAATAGACGGGGATATTGTGGTTGCACACTATAAAATGGTGACTTGATGCAAGGAGGAGCGAGTCGAGAGATAAACACGAGCGAAGCAAAACTTGTGTACTACAATCGGGAATCTTTTAGTGACGGGCTTTGCGCGTTTAATGTAATTACGACCTTCTGCATTACGTTTGGACATGTTTTCGGTTATATTTGTTTGTATAGCTCTTATATACTCTATAATAATTCCAACGGCATTTTAATTCGAGTCCCGCGACTCGTAACAATATATTTTACTGACTGTGGCCCCCTTTTTTCAAACGGGTCTTTGACTTTATGTTCAGTCTTCTGAACTCTGTAAGCGCGTATTTATTTACACGATAACGCCACTGCGCGGCATAACTATTATTGTATCTATACTGTGCAGGTTATGTGTGACTGCGCCGCCGCCATCTACTTTTGCTATTGACATTTAGAAATTCACAGAATAGCACCTCGGTGATAGTGTGTCGTCAATGCCATCTACACAAGCGCTTAATATTAACAGCTTAATTATAAATTAGCTTATTTCGTCCATCGTGGACGAAGTCGGTAGCCAATCCTAGAAAATAAACAAAAAAAGTTCTAAAATACACAAATCCCGTTAATGTTTGTTGTTGTTTGTTTTAATTACTCACTCCCCCTTAATACTTAAGGGGAATCGGGCATTACCGCTTCAGTCCGACAAGTTTCCCGCGAAAACGGTGACAAAGGTATTTCTGAGGTCGTTTATCTCAGCTATTCTTCGTTGGTCATTAGTCTTTAATGGGGTGTTATAATTACATATTATGGGGATGGGTAGCTTTTATATTATATGGGATGGTTTTATATCATTTTCTGCTTGACAGTTTGAATAGTTTTGTTGGTTACAGGTCTTAGGGCACATTAAATATTTGTACATTATGAAGTTATTTTTTTTATCACGTATAGGTGCGCGTATGACCATCATCTCGCTCGGATTGAGCGGATATATGGTCTAAGGTCGAGCACGCTCGATATTTGAAGACACCCAGGTTGTAGGTTTCGGGAAAAGCAGATTCCGGCAGTGTGTTTCACTCCTTTGCGGTGCGTACAATAAAGGTGGACTCAAAGCGCTTTGTTCGTAAGTAAAATGTCATTCGTTGCCTCATGTCAATACAGAATGTCATAATACTCGGCAAGCACTCTATCGAATTGTATTCGAATAGATGATTCGATACAAGTTGTAACATGACTATTTATTTTAATTTTGAAGTAAGAAAGTATTTTATTGTTGATTTAATTAAAATTATTATTTATTTGTTTTACTTATTAAATATTACATAAGTAGAATTAGTTTTTTATTTTTTTTAAGAAAAATGATTCGTATTGGTCTTACGCCGAAAAGATGGTTTACACTGATCAGCATTGTGTCGGAGATAATTCCGGCACAGCAATATGCTGAGTGCAAGCAAACCTTGTTTGCTGAAAATGCGGCATAAAAATTCTCAAATTATGCTCTATGTATAAAGAATGTTGTCTCTATTTCTTTAAATGAAGTTCTTCTTACTTTGCTTAGAGTAGGCTCGATCGGTGTGATATCACACTTTCAAAAAATAACAGTCAAAAACAGATAATAAAACTACGTTTTAACGGTTTTAAGCGCGGTAATTTTTTTATTTAGGTTTATCCGACGTTTCGGCCGCTTTTCAGTTGCGTTTAAATTAAAACTTTGACAATACACGTTTGACAAATTTCATCTTTGTCTTCCGTGACCACGGCAACTGAAAAGCGGCCGAAACGTCGGATAAACCTAAATAAAATAAATTACCGCGCTTAAAACCGTTAAAACGTAGTTTTATTATGTGTACAAGTCGCGAAAACTTAAGAAAATATTAAGTCAAAAACAGCCTTAGCCTAGCCTTGAGATCATCGTTCACATGCGATGAGTGATAGCTCTGATGGCTCTTTTCCTCCGTCCTCTATCAAACTACTAAATCCTCTTTTCCCTTTCTCTATCCCATTCTTCCTATCCTATCCATTGTATCCCGCTCTATTTATTTATTAAAGATCACCAACAGTCTTTTACCTTTGATTAGTTAGTGGGCTTATGACTAAGGCTTACAACGCGATGTAAAAAATAATTATAGTTGAACACAGCTGCAAATTTAATTTCTTCACTGATATTTAATTAAACTTTCATAGTAAAAAAAAACAAAAAAATTGTAAGATATTTTAAATATATGCCGCGATTATTTTAAATATATGCCGCAATTTAACAGTGGCTGTAAAAAAAGTTGGATGGAAAACTTTTGTATTATTTTTTTATTGCAGGAGTTCAGCAGACAGGCAGCCCACTTGATGGATAGCGGTTACCGTCGCCTATGGACATCTGCAACACCAAAGGTGCTACAAATGCGCTGCTGCTCTCTTAAGGGAGACTCGAACCTGGTCACTAATGCCGAAACACAACACAGGGCTGTTATGGCGGCATACTCTAGATCAGGGGTGGTCGCCACCCAGTCGGGCAAATGCCCTACCTGGCAAAATTATCTATGGTTTTTGACATCAGGGAGAATCGTTCCTCAGGGACGAAAAGTGCTGTTTTCATTCCCGTGAATTGGCAACTCTACGCGTAATGTTAGAACATGCGAAATTAAAAGAATCTTTTAAATATTGATACGGCAAAAACCAAATGAGTAATGATGCCATCAGATTTTTTTAAGATTTTCAGAGGTATTTTTCATGATAATGGTGTGTTCTTAAGTCTAAGTGAAATCTAACCTTTTATTTTCTGACTATCAGTGTAGGATAGGCAAAATATTATTTCTAGGTCAACAAACAAGTTTGTAAAGAAGGCCTCGCAGGCCTCGATGTGCCGAATATAGCTTCACCCTCGTCCATTAACGGTTTCCTTAGCCATATTAATCATGTTCCTGTTGGAAGCATGATTTGCAAGTCTACAAAGCAGGCTCGGCATTGGATTTACATAGGGACTATAACAACTTGGTCATCATTTATGTACCGTCTATCATATTATTCTTGTGTAGGCCTAGTCATTGTCTCCATTGAGACATATATATAAATAGATACATAGATAACACTTATTTGACCTTCCAGAGTTCGCAGTAGGAATTCATAGGCGCTAATTTCTTGAGAACAAATAATCTATTTATTGTAAAATTACAAACGTCATCGGTTGAAGTTGCAATTTTTTTTTAATTATGGCTCCAACGCCTTCAGCATTTGTCTGCCAATTTCAAAGTTAGTATAGACTGGTGCTATTTAAATGCGATTTTAGCCACTGAAATTTGGTCGGTGATTTATACGCGTTTTTGCGAATCTAATCTATATAGAATATATTGTATGGAAGACAAGCTAAACCAATCAAAGCCAAGTGATTTCGACGCTTAAGGGAGTTTGTTGTTAAATCGAGTGACGTTACATGGAGTTTACACTGTATATAGTTTAATCAAAAATGCACGCAGCTACTGTGTTTAAAATACTAGAGAAGCATTAGTAAGAGAACAAAAGAGTGTAAAAAACAACATGGTGTTGTATCTACATTTCTAAAAAGTTAATTAAACGTGATGGAAGCTTGAGTAATGCCGCAGAACATTGTTTCTTTGCTACAGCTCTGAAACTGGGGCAGTATATAACGGCCCTAAGTATAAATTTTATACTAACAACGAAAATGGGAATGAAGCTCTGTTTTGACATATTTTATGGTTTCAATTTGTTTTCAATTTCATAAAAATATAACCTTTGGAATTATTATATATTTTATCTATTTCTTCTTTTTTAGAAGCTTTTGTTTAACTTGCAATGGATGTACCTATGTATGTATGTAAGTTGGGGTGGAATCTTGTAAGTTAAATTTGACCATGTGGCTATCGCATGGCAATGCAATACTATGGTACCATGTAGCTGATCTGATTTTGGAGTCGGAAGGTGGCCATAGGAACCCCTGTACTAAACAAGACACACCCGTCGTGTTTGGGCTCGTTTTACTTGTCCCAAGACAAGTAAAACGAGCTAGCACTCTGCTGCGTAATGATATCCAGGATCTCAAAAGCTTGTATTTAAAGTGAGTTTGTACTTTCTTTAAATCAGGGGGGCTTATTCGGACCAACAGATTTCAAAGATGTATCTATTAGAGTTTTTGTCCGTGTGTCTGTTAGAGGATAACATGAAAACTACTGAACAGATTTCAATGAAACTCGTCAAAGAGTCAGCTTATATCCCGTGTCAACAATTAGGATACTTTCAGACCAGTATATGATGTCATTTCTTTAAAATAGACGAACATAGCCGTTGCCTGGCAGTTTTTATTGGGTGGGCAATGCAGAGTTGGCAATCAGTCTAACGTGATTGCCAACTTTGAATTTAAAAAAATACAACACTGCTTCCTTCAATTTTATTATTAAAAGAAGTTTAAATATTTTTATAGTAATAATTAATAAAAGGTCTTTAAGGAAGCAAATAATAAAGTCATTTATTTAAACCAAGTAATACAAGAATACAACACTAGAAATTCAAGACTTTGTGGAACATAAAAATATCAATGAACTCTAGCAGTATAAGATACCGTCCTATTATTAATTATAGTTGATATGGTCTAACGGTGTGGTCGGCGTGGTCGATTTGGTCGATGTGGTGATGTGGTCGGTGTAGTAGTCATTGTGGTCATTGTGGTCGATATGGTCGTATAAATCCTAAAAACTAGAATATCTTCCGATGAGTTTTATATTCCTGCAGCACGCCAGACAAGTTGACGACCCACCTGATGAAAATTAATAAGTAAACCAAAGAAGAAATAAAAGAAGAAATAAAAGAATTTCAATGTTGTTAGTTCAAATGCCGACGATTAATAAATGTGCTTTGTTTTAGATATGCAGGTGGATTTTGTTTTGTCGGGACCGGAGTTGTAATATAAAAATAATATTTATTTAAATACGACATGTTTGTAATCAAGAGCAGATATAGACTGGAGCAAAAACAAGATTAATATGTAAACTCTAAAGAGGTTAATTCCAACACAATTGTACAGACAGAATCTACCACTTGATTGTGTGTTTTGTCGCCATTTACTACTGGCCGCCCAGGAATTTTAGTAATCTTTCTCCATTCCGATAGGGTTAATACTTATAACATACCTATTGTTATAAAATTTTGTATACTTAAAGTTATAAAATTCATAGTAAAGATAGGCCTTACAAATATAGCAAACATGAGAACATATCAAAGTGTGGAAACATTGAGTATTGTCATAACTAAAATATAAAAGCCAAGGATAAAGTGATATTGAAAGGAGAGTAATGGCAGGTAATAAGGTAAATGGAGCGCTGAACTCTTTTATAAACAGCCAGAAAGTGTCTGTAAAGGCACGTCTGGCTGTCCATCAAGGGGTATTAGTACCAACGCTAATGTACGGCAGTGAGAGTTGGGTGTGGCAGAAGAAGCATGAAAGTAGGATAAATGCAGTTGAAATGAGAGCTTTGAGAAGTATATGTAAGGTTAATGTAAGTGATATGATAAGAAACAGTGTGATAAGGGAGCGTTGTGAATTGAAAGAAGATGTAGTGACAAGAGTTGAAAAGGGAATGTTAAGGTGGTTTGGCCATGTAGAGAGAATGAATGATAGCAGAATCACCAAACAAGTATATGATAGCAATGTGACTGGAAGAGTCGGTGCCGGTAGACCAAGACGTACTCACCATGATCAAATTGAAGATATTTTGAAGAAAGGTCAGATAAAAAGTAGTTTAAATAAGCGTGTATGTATGAGAAGATTAATGAAAGTTGATGAAGCGAAAAGTGTTTGTCAAGATCGTAACAAGTGGAGATCCATCGTCTCTGCCTACCCCAATGGGAAACAGGCGTGACAATATGTATGTATATAAAAGCCAAGGAAGAATGAGTACAAAATGCAGAAGTAGAATATAATGATGTTCACTGCTAATACAGCTAAAGATACCTCAGCCAGCTTTAAGGAAAGCGAACAAATTATAAGCGAATTCTATTCAATTATGATCTATCTTAAAATAGATATAAGTCAAGGAAACGAGTCTAGAAACAATATTAGAACGAAAGGAATTGTTAAGCACCAGAGGCCCAATACCGTGACGTTGCGAAGATAATCAAAGTGCGATTCTATCACTATAGTTAATGCTAGGGTTGTAACGGAACTTCGCTTCCGCCTCCGTTACTACGGAAGTTCCGCAAGAAATCGTACCTCCGCCTCCGCATCCGCATCCGTGTAATTTTTTTGCGGAGTCATAACGGAGGTTTATTTACGAATCATACGCAAGCAGCGACGCTCGCGACGAATCAGCCGTCCGACCGCGCGCAGCAAATGAACAAAAATCAATGCCGCGGGAACGCGGTTGGGGTGGGGCGGGGGTCTTGCAAACGTCATTTGTCAAATGAATGATACGCTACAGGAATCAACCTGTCGAATTGCTTAGACGCGTTAGACGTACGTACGAAGTTTTATCGACGCGATGTAATGTATAAACCATAAACTACTATTTTTTCTACATCCAATTTCACTTCCGCCTCCGCCTCCGTTAACCTCCGCGTCCGCAGAGGTGAAACCCGTCGCCTCCGTCTCCGCAGAAGTGAAACCCGTCGCCTCCGCATCCGCCTCCGCCTCCGCTAAGAAGGCCTCCGTTACAACCCTAGTTAATGCGTTCTACTAAATCCACAATTTCTTCTGGACATGCCGCGATATGCAGAATGATAGTAAAAAAGATTGGTATTATTAACATTAGCAGAAATAGCATCAACCGATATAATATTGTAAAAAAAGAGAGGAAGGTAGCTGGAGAGTCCTAACCAACCTCGAAATTGAGGATCTCGTGGTCGAGCCTAACATAATAGGAGAAATAAAAGCTCACCGCCTCCGATGGCTCAGTCATGTAAACGGATGGGATGGTATCGCAGCGTGAGGAAAGCATATTTAGGTCGGCTGGTAGGTAGGTCGGCCGTACCAAATATCGTTGTAAAAACAGATTGGAGGCTGACTTGTCGGAGCTACGAGTCAATAATTGGCCAGAAACTGCACAGGACATAGAAAAATGGCATGCTCTCGTTTCGGAGACAAAGACCAACTTTGGCTCGCTGAGCCAATAGAGTATATGTTCAGAAGTAGATATAATACTGAAAAACTACAAATATACGCGCTTCGTCGCACAACGGAACTGTTAAACGAGTCTGGGAGGATGTTTGGCCCGTCAGATTTGTGTGACTCATGTAGAATATTTTAAAATATTATACTTCATAATATATAGGTATAAAAAATTCAGCCTTCCTAAAATGACGTAAGTTCCCACATTTTCTTAAAGTGTCTGTCAAAAGTTATGACCCACAGGAAGTGTCTGGCAAGTGTATATCTTTGTTTATAAAAATATCATATATGACATATGTAAAAACTAGCCTTGCTACTTTGACGTAAGTTAGCATGGTTTTTTTCCACCTTTGATACCTGCTACTTGAAAAGTGGCCCCGTTTTCAGTTTAGTGAGTTCCTTTCTAAGTTTATGATAAACTACCGATCCTAAAAAAATCATCTTTCCTAAAATCACGTAAGTCTGGGGTGACTGGGATCTTGGAGTATTATGTTAGTTATAAATAAGTTAAAAAATAAATTTTAAACCACCTAGCACTGAATAAGACATGGATGTTTTGTATGAAGTGAAGCGTTTTTTTTAAATTGTGTGCGTAAACTTATGTAATATACATGTGGTGGGTGTCTGTGTGTTCTTTATCCGTATACTAATACCATATTTCATACTAAGTTCGAGTGCGGCGCGATTGGCTTACTATTCCAAATTCGGCTTCCTATCGTCGGCTTCACTCTGAAAGCTCGGGGCTCGGTGTACCTATTTTGTTCTCTTGAGCCGCATAATTATACAATGTAATAAGCGTGGTAAGCGCTTTAATTTGTGCCTGTATTTAAATTGTACTAAATATTTAGGCCGCTTCCTAATTTGTAGGCGCGTTAGGGTAAGAGCATAATTAAGCCCATTTTAATAAGTGTTTCAAGTCGTTGTAACTGGTTACAACGGGGTTCGAAACCTGGCCGGAAAGCATACATTAGTCAGTAAAACACCTAATAAGTTTTTTTTTTCAATTTCATGAATTCAACGGAATTAAAAGAAGGACTATAAATGTAGGACTGATTTAAAGAAGACGGGGAATTTCGTGCCAAATAAATGTAAGGAGATGTTGTTTCAAAAAAGCGTATCTATTTTCTATTACAAAATGGAAAATACCAGCCCTTAATCTAATATATAAAATTCTCGTGTCACAGTTTTCGTTGCCATACTCCTCCGAAACGGCTTGACCGATTTTGATGAAATTTTTTGTGCTTATCCGGTATCTATGAGAATCGGCCAACATCTATTTTTCATCCCCTAAATGTTAGGGGTAGTCCACCCCTAAATTTTTTATTTTATTTTTTAGACAAAATTTTTAATTTCTATTTTTTTATGATACAACATACAAAAATACATACAACCCTAGATTTTCAACCCTCTACGATCAACCTCTATTTTTTACGGGCAGGACGACGTCTGCCGGGACAGCTAGTTATATAATAAAAATAAGAACACAAATAAAATAAGTTATTGATTATAATTATTAAGTTCAATAATTTTCAAAAATTACTAGTATAAAAACATTTCCACCATACGAATAATTCATTCAAAATAACTAAACCTACTATAATTATAAAAAAACATGGTAAAATAAATCTTAATATTACTATCTTTTTACAATCTGAGCCCAACAATGCACGAAAGCGTCTCCTTTTTTATGACCCATTTCTATAAAAATTAAAAGACAGAATTGACTCGTCTAATTTCAGTTTAAGTGTCAATAGAAATAAAGTAGCATTTTCTAAAGTGTAAAAGAAAAAGCGAATCTGAATATCGAACAGTGCAAAAGAGAAAAAAAGAGTAAAAAAATAGTGCAAGATAACTTGGCAATGACTCACCAAAGTTTGAGCGGCGCTCTGGTGCTGGAAAAATAGGCTTGAGTCAGTTAAGCCAGACAAGGAGAAATTATAACAATAATAGACCGACGAGAACTTTAGTCTTTAAGGAAATCAAGGGCAGTCACGACATACTGCTATTATGTTTAAAATAGTCGCCGAGCTGTGTATGAAATGACAGAAGGAATGAAGTTATTAGCATTGACAGTTAGAAATACAGCAAAATTTGTAATATGTGGATGTTCGTGACACTGTCATCGAGTCATACTTAGAAATAGATAACACTTTATTGCTCACCAAATATACAATTTCAAAAATGCACAATTACAATATTGACATGGTAGAAACAATAGGCGGTCTTATCGCTTAAAGCAATCTCTTCCAAACCAACTTAATTAAGGAATAATTTAACCTAATCTAGCGATTTAGGTGGTGCCGATTATAATAATAATAATAGTCGGTAGACAAATACACATGTTGTAACTCGTGTTATGGATAATATACAATGTACTACTCTACTCTGGGGCCAATCTCAGACACCCAGACCATAGTAATAAAGGAGAAAATACGTTTCCGAAATTTACTATACCAGGAATCGAAACCGGAACCTCTGCGTTGCAGTGAGGTAGGCCGCCAAGGCTTAGCCCGCTCAATCATAGAGGCCGTCAAAGATTATTAGGTAACTAACTCCGTTGGCTCAGTGACCCAAAGTGAGTCTTGGCCTCCGAAAGAACAGCACGCCACTTTCCTCTGTCCTGCGCAGTATATTGCCAGTTGTGGGCAGGTCAGCTTTCACTATATCCTTCCAGCGATACTTGGGACGACCAACTGGTCGGCGACCGGTTGGTCGTCCCTGTTTCTTCATTCCCCGATCCTCCTCCATCCGCTCTATTCGACTGAGCCAGCGGAGACGGTGAGATTTTATCTCCCCAATTAGATTATTAGGTAGGTCGTACTTAACTTAAGACAGTTATATAATTTAGTTTATTTTATCTCTATCTGTCTGACACGCCATAATTGGAGTCAGAAGTTGATTTTTATCTAACATCACCACAGTAATTTACTTGTATTCGCAGTGGTAACCTACCTACCATCACAATGTTCCATCAGATACGTAAATGTCTATGGTGAATAAAATTGCATGTTAAAAGTTTATTTAGAATAGAATAGAATATACTTTATTGTACAACAATGCTACATAAAATCAAGAACATTAATACACAAGTACAATCGACGGTCTTATCACCCATGGCGGCTTCTTCCAGACAACCCTTGAATGGGGTATAAGAAGGACAAAAAGTCGGTAGTTGCTAAACTAGCACTAGTACAATAATTTATTTTATCCATTATTAAATAGTAATATATAAGATAATCTAATTATTATAAACAATAATACATAATTATTTATCTACTAGAATACACATTATATATATACATTAGGGTGGTCGTTAAAAATTAAATTTCTTGCGACGCCCCCTAAAAAGCTTCCTTTTAATGAAAAAATACTGGGATTTTTTTTATAATTTTTTCAAATCAAGACAACACGTGCCTCAAGACGATTCATGTTAATTTTTGGGTAATATCATGTTTTTTCAGGAAACTTCTTCATACTTAGAAGTAATAATTATTTTAAGATTCTATTCTATTCTATTCTTGTGGGTTATGGCTCCAACGCCTTTGGCATTGATTTTGCCAATGTCAGAGTAAAAGCGACAGGTGTTAAATATCGGAAGTTATAAAAAAAAAGATAAATTTTGATGGACGGTATTCTTGTTCTGGTAACCTGAGGACAAAACAACACAAACGGTCATATAAGACTAAATACTTATAAAAATATATTATTAAGCGATATAAATCTAGATAGGATATATACATATTTACTATATACTAAGGTTAGTAAGAAGTTAATATTAATGGGACGAGGAATGTCAGGGGGGAGAAGGTCATATAATGGCGTAGATAATTTTGGGCAGAAAAAGAATATATGTTCTAATGTTCCTTCGTCAAGGCCACATTCACACAGTGAATGATCCCGTACCCTGATTTTAGCCAAAAATACTGGGGTGCATATGTGTCCTAATCTTAGGCGAATAATGGCAGAAGTAATCTTTTTGGGGAAATTGCGGAATCGAAAGAACCATGGGGACTGGCATACATGGGGTTGAATTTCACCATAAAATTTGCCGGTAGATTGACGGGATCGTTGCCAAGAATCATTCCAGGAGTTGAGCATTTGTGATTTGGACATGGCTCGAAGGTCCCTAGGGAAACATTTATTGAATTTATCGGAACCTGAGCAGATAGCAAGTTTGGCACAGTTATCAGCAGTCTCGTTTCCACTGATTCCTGAGTGACCGGGGATCCATGCTAAAACAACATCTAAACCCATATCATAGCAACGGCAGAGAGCAGCTTTAATTTGCAGGGAGGTAGGGGATATATCTTTAGATCGGAAAGGAGACTTTGAAATGTCTTGTAGACAACTCAAGGAATCAGTGAAAATTATCGCTTTGTCAATACTGTGTGATTCAACATAAAGAGAAGCTTCAAGTATAGCAATAGACTCCCCTGTGAAAACAGAGCTATAGGGGGGGATTTTATAGTTGAGGATGATTCTATATTTGGGGATCCATACGGCTGCACCAACAGGACCATTTGAGGTTAATTTAGAGGCATCTGTAAAAATCGGAATCCAGTCAGGCCACTTCTCAAGTAAAATACTATTGAATAATTCATTAGCAACAGGGCTATGTTTTTCAATACCAAATTTGAATATGATTTTAGGCTGAAACAGCAGCATATTAAAATTAATTTCAAATAAAGGGAGCCTATAATCATGAAAAATTGGAGCTGAGAGGTTTTTGTAGTTATTATAAGATTTAACTAGCAGGGGTAGGCTTTTGTGATTCCAATAGGGAGAGGAAGAAGTTAGGTCAGATAGAATATTAAGGCTTTCAATAATGGGATGATTTGACAGCTCTAGAGCTTTATAAAAGTATCGGTCAGCAAACAACTGTCTACGCAGGGCATAAGGAGGTTCATGGCATTCGACTTGCAGAGCATTCGTTGGAGACGATTTCATGGTGCCTGTGATAATTCTTAAGCATTTAGCTTGAATACGGTCAATTTTGGTCAATGCAAGTTTATTACAAGGCTCTAGAATGAAGCACCCATAATCAAAGTGACTCCTAACTATTGCATTATACAAGAGTTTTTGATTATAAGGATGAGATCCCCATTTAACTCCAGAGAGAGCTCTAAGAATATTAATGTTTTTTTCTGCCTTCTCAGATACATACTTGAGATGGGGTATACCTGTAAGCTTTGAATCTAAATACATGCCTAAAAACTTCACACAATGAACAACTTCAATAGGATTATTGTTCACGTTTATATCGAGGGTAGGGAAAGTTCTTTTTCGAGAAAAAATAACTGCATTACTCTTAGAGGGAGAAAGTGATAAGTCATGATCTTGAAGCCACAAGTTAAGGTAATGGAGAGCAGAGTTCAAGCGAGAGTTAATATCTGAGAATGATTTCGATGAGGCATATAAAGCGATGTCATCGGCATATTGCAATATGTTGCAAAAACAGTTGACGGTGGTATCTAAATCTGCAGTGTATATATTGTAAAGGATAGGACTGAGGACAGATCCTTGGGGAAGACCCTTCCACACAAGCCTAGGAGAAGATACACTACCATCAGCGGAGCGTACCATGATGGATCTTTCCATGAACATTTCGCATATGATGTTTACCATTCTTACTGGAATACTCAGCTTGAGCATTTTCTGCCTGAGTAAACGTAGATTGACACTGTCATATGCAGATGATATATCTAGGAATACACCAACAACATGTTCATTGCGTGAAAATGCAGCTCGGATGTTTGTGGTGAGAAGACTTAGGCTGTCCATAGTCCCTTTTCCTCTTCTAAACCCAAATTGACTTCTAGGTAAAAGATCACGATTCTCAATAATCCATTCCAAACGATTTTTAATGAGATGCTCGAAAATTTTTGCTAAAGCTGAGGAGAGGGCGATAGGGCGGTATGAGTTTGGATCCAAAGGGTTTTTACCTGGCTTTAATATTGGTACGACAATTTGAATTTTCCAAGAAGAAGGGGTAAAACCAGATTGAAAGAAGAGATTAATTAGTTTAAGGAAGTACAGTTTAATAGATATAGAAGATTTTGAAATAAAAGAATAAGGGATACCATCTATGCCTGGAGCCGAATCTCGAAGATGGTCTAGGGCACATGATAACTCGGCAAAAGAAAAATCCGAATTCATTGGGTCGGAAACAGAAGGAGAGATGTCGGGAGAACAAGGTTTGGCTGGAACAAAAGGGGGAGCAAGTTTATTGAAAAATTCAAACAGCCAGGAGGGATCATTTGTAGATGGATTCGAATCGGATTGTGATTTGCGGAATGCTTTTATCTTTCTCCATATCAAGGATGCAGGCGTTCTGGGGGATAAACTTTCGCAGAATGTTTGCCAACCAGAGCGTTTCTTTTTACGAAGGAGTCTTTTGGAATGAGCAAATATTCTTTTAAAGTCAAAAAAATTTGATAGTGTAGGGTTACAGGTAAATTTCGATTCTGCTTGATTACGTTGCTTAACAATGTTAGAGCATTCTGAATCCCACCAAGCTGGGGAGGGGATTTTTGAACGAGCAGAGTTTTTTAAAGGAATAGATTCTGCCGCAGAAGAGGAAAGAATGTTTATAAATTCTGAGTAGGTAGCAAGTAAATTATCCTGGGATATAGAAGGGGTGGAATCTATTTTAATTTGAACTAATGACGAAAATTTTTCCCAGTTGGCTTTATGAAGTCTATACTTTAGAAGAGGAGGGCATGTTAGGGCCGGGGGAGACGAATCAGACAAAGACGTTAAAATAGGGAGATGGTCGCTACCGAAAGTAAAAGAAAGAACTGTCCATGATAGTTTACTGGATAAAGAAGGAGAACAAAGAGTTAAATCTGGAGCACTAATATTTTGAGTAGGTGAAACTCTGCGGGTAGGAGACCCATCATTTAGTATGCACAAATTTAAATTATCTAATATTTCCAGAAATAGCGGAGAGATAGAGTCGCAAAAGGGAACACCCCATAAGGTGTGACGGATATTAAAATCTCCCTGGATAATCAGAGGAGTTTTGATAGAGGATAAAATAGAGGATAATTCGTGAAGGACCTCAGGGTTCGGATGAGGAATGTAAAGTGAAACAAAAGTAATATTATAGGTTAGAACATGAATAGCAATAATATTGAGGCCAACAGAATGTGGAGGGAGGGGGATTTGAGAAAAAATTACTTTTCTGTTAACAAGAATGGCACATCCTGCACGTCCATCATCTCTATCATCTCGCAGACATGAATATCCCGGAACCCTAAATAGGGAACCAGGTTTTAACCATGTCTCAGAGATGGAAAAGACGAGGGGGTTGTATTCATTTAAAAGGTGAATAATTTCATATTTTTTATTCATTACACTGTGGCAGTTCCATTGTAGAAACTTCGCCATTTTTGGAGAGAGTGTGTAAAAGAGTACTAACTATAGATTGGACAGATTGAAGAACGTTGTACGGTAGAACTTCTCCAAACTTGGAGAATATATTTATTAATGTCATAGATAAAAGTTCTGATAAGTTTTCACTCGAAATTAAATTATTTTGGGATTGGTTACTCAAAGCACAGCCATTAGGCATAGATGAAGAAGGGGTAGATGTAATTTCAGAGTGGGCATGGGAATCATAAGACTTTCCCAGAGCAGGTCGAGGGCGTCTCTCAATATAGGTTGTCTTTTTATAAGAAGAAGTTGGAGCATGATCATTAGGGTTAGATTGAGGGAAGGTTGGATAGGAGCGAAATTTGCTATGATCTATTGGTCTTGGTGGGAAGGAAGAATTTACAATATCTGCATATGGAGTACGAACTGCTGGGAATGCCAAAGCTGCTTCACTGTAGCTAATATTTGCCTCAGACATAGCATTCTTGATTAACTTTTGTCGTGAATGTTCTGGGCACTTAGATTCTATGGCTAAATGGTTGCCTGAGCAGAATAAACAAGAAATTCTGTCATCCGGAACTTTACAGGATAGTGAATCGTGTGGACCAGCACATCGAGAGCAACGAGGGCTGGAACGGCATTGATCGCGAACATGTCCAAAACGGCAACACTTGTGACACTGAATAGTTGGTAAGGTATAGCGTTCAATAGGCAGGGACATGTTGCAGCAATAAATTCGCTCTGGTAATTTTTGCCCTAGGAAGGTACAAACAACAGTACCTGTGGGTTCCCATACAGTTTTTCCTTCTATGCGTTTTTTCCTGTTGAGTCTTCTTGCCTTTATAACTAATGGTAGCCCTGGTCTGCATTCAGTTGTTGTCACCAAATCTTCTAAGGTCCAATCGAGTGGGATATTACGAGCAACACCCATACGGGTGACTTGATAACGTGGAATGGAAGCAGAGAGGTCATTACTGGATAATAAAGGATTGGACACAAAGGAATTGGCATCTTGGTAGTTTTTGAAATATACGGATGTCTTGTTTCTGCCAGTATTGCGAATTTCATCAACTCCAGGGACATTGTTGTTATAAATAATACGAGCAATTTTGAGAGTTTTCATGGTATTAGTAAGATTGGGCAAGTCATTCTCTGTGTTACGGGATACGACAACAGCAAAGGGACCACAGTCATTTTCCGAATACTTCAGATCAGAGGAGGGCTCGTACCCAGGTCTGGTGTACGTGTGTTGGACGGAAGCAGATGCGGGACATGGAGTGCCGCGTTTTTCATGAGTATCATGGCTAATTAAATTAGAGGATCGTTTTTGGCCAATTTTATCTGGAGTTCGAATTGAAACCGCCAACTCATCTATTTCTCTGTCGAGAGAAGACCTCCCTTTATCAGGGGGGACATTTTCTCCTACAGAGAACGACATTGTAAATTATATTAATACTTACCAATACTTAAATAGATAAATACCACCACCAACACAAAAAGACAACACAAATCCTGAGATTTTCAGAAAAACAATTAAATAACGCGGAAAGGATTCCAAACACGAGCTATTCACACTTGGGCACCTGTCACTTTTCTATTTTAAGATTGGAAAAGTTTTAACAATGAAATACCTTCCCTATTATCATTCTCAGTGATGAATTTCAAATTATAGTTTAAGAAAAAGTTTAAAATTCTTCGTGATTCAAGTCAAGTCAATTCAAGTCTTGAGGCACGTGATGTCTTGACTTGAAAAAATTATTAAAAAAAAAACCCAGTTATTTTTTTTCATTAAAAGGAAGCTTTTTAGGGGGCGTCGCAAGAAATTTAATTTTTAACGACCACACTAATATACATACATAAATACACATATTATATACATACAAAATAGATAATAACACTATAGCTTGGAGTATTTATTAAATATTTAAATCATGATGCTAATATTATCATAAGTGGAAACTAAACTAACTTTAGTTTTAGTTTTTATTTATTTAGTTCATAATATAGTTTGTTAATTTTTAATTGTTGTATAAATTTATTTAAAAAATTAATAAATTTATACACCAGTTAAAAATTAAAGATTAAAAAAAATTACTTAAAAAATAATAAAACAATGTTTTAAGGGCGGCATTTTATTTGATTTTTATTTCATAGTTTTCAATAGTGTATCAGTCGCAAACACTTAAGAAATTAATTTAATAAATTAAATTATTTTCCATACAAATTTTGTACCAAAAAATAGACCTGATTCTTTCTGCTTACTTGGCATCGATTTCAAGATGAAAATATTTATTCTCAGCATTTTAGTTACTATTGAAGTCTGTTTCTTGTTTCAAGAAGTCTTATTTTTCACTTTCCGGTCCTCTTTTGTTTAAAGTAGGTTAAAAACAACACTCAAAGAGCCTGGACAGATTTTAACGCTAACTAAAATTGTATCATTATATTTTTGAAGTAAAAATTGGCGCCGAGACTCTTTAAAGTGTTTTTCGTTTTTTCGTATAGTTTGGCTCTTAAGGCCTACTTGGAAAATTCCTTCTGTATATAAGAATACTAGCGGCCCCGGCAGACGTTGTCCTGCTCTGAAAAAATAAAAATCTATGACCCGATCCCAGCGCCACCTACCGGTTCCAATTGTGGATTTAAACCATCCGGGGACCCACTCAAACTCACAAAAACAAAATCGCTCTCCGTTGTTAAGAGGATTCTAGAACCCGATCTCAGCGCCACCTACCGGTTCCAACGGTATAAAAACTATCCTATCTTTCAAGTTGGATCAAACTGCACACGGTGTGCAAATTTGATTAAAATCGGTTGAGTAGTTTAGAAGTCCATCGCGGACAAACATCGTGACAGGAGATTTATATATATTAAGATATATCGATATATGTGTATTTTGTCTTATTTCCATGTCTATTTATACTTGCCATTTCAAAATCTTATATATATACTTTTTATTCTATGTTCCACAATTTTTCTCTAAACCATCCTAGTTGTCTGGAGGAAATTGCTTTTAGTGATAAGACCGCCTATTGTCTTCTGTACTTAAACTTCTTGAATTGTATCTTAATGTTATGCAATAAAGTATTTTTTTTTATGTTTGCTAGTAGGCAAACTGGCAAACGGACCACCTGGTGATAGGTGGCTACCGTCGCCCATGGACATCTGCAACCCAAGGGGAGCCGATGCGTTGCCTACCTCGTTGAGACTTTAGGTATCTGTTCACGCCCTTTTTGAAGAGCCCCATATTGTAGCGCTCTGGGAAAACCGCGGGATGGAACCGCTCATTCCATAATCCGGACACATATGGCATGAAGGAACGTCCGCCACGTACCGTGGAGGACTTCCAAGTGTCCAAGAAGTGTGGATGAACTCCCAATCGCCGGCGAGCGGTGCGATGCTAGAATGGCGACGTAGGCACCAAATCAAACAGCTCATCAGAGCACTCCCCGTTGTACAGACGGTATTTTATTCAATTCTATATATGCCTAAAAAAATCAATACGATCTGTGCATGGTTTAAATATCGGATAATATCTGACGGCTATAGAAATTATCAAACGCAGGCATTTTGTAGATAAATTAAACTATTTGGACACGTGCCAAACGTAACCGGCCTAAGCCTAGATGTTTGAGTATAGATGCGTTTCACCACATTCTACTTGGGACGGAGGGCATTTGCCTGGCTTTCATTTGTTTTCAATCTGTTTTACAACAACATGCATATGAAAGGAAAGTAATTCTGTCAAGGGATGAAACTGCTTGTAATGTTTATAAACAATGTTTCATGTTTTATACAGTTCCCAAATATAAACATATTTTTTTGGTTATATATAATACTTTAGAATGATTAGAAAGATTATTTTTTAACTTGTTCAATAAATAAACGGTTATTATATTAATTTCTACTTACAAAATAGATATATAAATAGATCTATAAATAAAAAATTGACTCCATATCGCTGTCGGCGGGGAGCGTGCCCAAAATGCTGGCCGCATTTCCACGTTGGATGGCAACGCTTATTCGTTGCCCTAGGTACAAGCCAGCCTTTTGGTCACGCGAGACCTCAATAAGACGCCTTGAGAGGTCTCGATAGAGGTGATGAGCTCCAGGCCCCCACGGCCCCAGGGTTTCGACCCCGAAAGCCACAAATACGTACCCACTACCAATGGATACATATTTGCGACATTTCAGGGCTTCCTGGTGTGCAGCAGCAGCCCCGGCTGTCACGGCTGTGTCTGAAAGGTGGGACGCCGCCAAAGTATCGACACAAGTTGCATCCCATACTAGAGGGCGTCCCATCTTCCATGGCACCAACGACATCCCGTCTGGTCTCTTACCATCGTCGCGGCACAGTCCATTTGGTTCAAGGACAGCCGGTGCCTCGGCGGTGGCAAGAGACCGACGAATAATGTCATTAAGTGTAGCATGCCGTGACATCCTACCAGCGCTCCTTGCGCATGACAAGCCATGGTGGCCTAACTCATCAACTTGTTCAAAAACGTATTTACTTTTTCCTGCGCTTCACACTATCTTTACATTAACACGTTTAGCAAAATTTTGAACCCCTTTTTAAGAAAAAAGCGCGGCCGGTGGAGTATGAAACTTCGCACACTTATAGTTTGTTAACATAGAGTAGAAGCAACGAATACTGATTTTTTTAAAAGTATGCATAAAAATCATTGAATGTAATATTTTCTTAAGTTTTCGCGACTTGTACACATAATAAAACTACGTTTTAACGGTTTTAAGCGCGGTAATTTATTTTATTTAGGTTTATCCGACGTTTCGGCCGCTTTTCAGTTGCCGTGGTCACGGAAGACAAAGATGACATTTGTCGAACGTGTATTGTCAAAGTTTTTATTCAGCCTACCGCCAACTTGTTCATTTTAATTATTTAGTTTTAATTTTGTTTATGGATATTATTTACTCTATGGGAGCCTAATCTAATTTACCACCGCTTCACAACATGTTGTGGCTTGAAGAGAAGAAGCGGCGCAAGAAACTCTTCAGCAAACATGCCTAGTTCTAAAAATTTTTTTTATATAATATTAAAAAAATTGATTTATTGAAAAGCGGCCGAAACGTCGGATAAACCTAAATAAAATAAATTACCGCGCTTAAAACCGTTAAAACGTAGTTTTATAATCATTGAATGGTTAAAAAAACATTACACACACTATCATGTATTTGAGACACACACGCATATATAACTCTTTTGTTTATTGTTCAACTCAAATTAACGGTGTCGCCTTAGTGAAATCTGTGATTATAGAAATATAGTCTTTAACATTAATTATTTAGGTCGAATTTCGAGCACGAACGATCACTAGTAAATGAATGATGAACGACGTGCGGCAGGGTTGTGGAATGCACTACCAGACTCCGTGTTCCCGAAGAGTACAATCCGGGTATCTTCAAGTCTCGTACGAATAAGCACTATCTAGGTAATCGTGGTCAAATCCAAACTTATTTATAAAAAATATCGAAATATGTGCTGGGAAACATAGAAAACTGAAACGTCGACGAACAAGTGGAAAAACGCATGGCAACGGATAAGTGGCAAAACGAATCGCATGAAAACTTTAAGTTGAAGTTTTACGGGCAGATTGTTAACAAATGTAGTACTAATTGTCCAATTTGAAAACCAGACAAAATGTTTAAAAATAGATGTTTTGATATAAATACCGCATACTTTCAAATTGTTACATACCGTCAAAGAAATGCGCATGTACGGTTCAACGTACAGCGTTTTGCTGACGCTGCGGCCTACTTTAGGCTACTTTGATATTAATAACATTAGTATAAATAACACTCACAAATACATTGTGGGTGAGTTGCTCCTAAGTCGCTACTAAGTCGCTACCGAGTCGCTATTGAGCTGCGACCAGGGATCAGCATCCAAACTACTACAAGAATAAATCCCTGAAAGCGACAAGGTGTATTTGCTTCACCCTACCACAAGAAAGCACCAGCACTCCACCAACAACTGCCAGCATCCACCACCACAACCAAGAACAAATGTACAAACTGTACAGCGCACAACGCAGTTTTTTGCCTTCTTTGATTTAAGAATTCCTTTGTTTGCTTTGTGTTTAGAATTTGTAATTCGGAAAAACATGCTATTGATATTGAATTTGTTTTATGGCTGTTATTAGTGTCAAACTAATCCTTGCTGTTATTGCATTCCGTCGAAGCTTGCCAGGTGTGCGGATTAACTGGTGAACGCGGTCGTTTGTTCTATTATACAGTTTAGTATAAAACAATGCCCGGACGGAGGGGTGAGGTAGTCAAGCGACGATTAGGATACTAACAAGACGTGTGTAGTACTTTCGATTAGCGATATAGTGACGGACTTTGCGCATGTCTTTGAATCGTGCAGTTTATACTGGCTCTGCCCAGTTATATTTGTACCTGTGTTATACGTGTTTGTATAAGTCAAATCTATCCTAATATTATAAAACTGAAGAGTTCGTTTGTTTCTTTGTTTGAACGCGCTAATCTCAGGAAACACTAGTCTGATTTGAAAAATTCTTTCAGTGTTAGATAGCCCATTTATCGAGGAAGGCTATACGCTATATATCATCACGCTAAGACGAATGGGAGCGGAGCACCAATGAAGAATGTTTCAAAATCGGGGGAGTTAGTTACTTAAACTTGTTTTTTTTACTATTACACGCGAACGAAGTCGCGGGCAGAAGCTAGTAAATTCTGTTAATGCTATAGTAAACTCTATAGTAATTCCAATGGCATTTTTAATTCGAGTCCCGCACTCGTAACAATACTTTCATATGCATTTTGTAAAAAGCCGTTATTTTGACATTACATACAGACACTTCAATTTTATTTATTTGTATGTATAGATGAATGTTTATGCATTCACTGACATGCCATTCTAGGCATTTGATTATTAATTACTGTGTTTGCCATAACATGTAAAAACTGTATCAAAATATGGCATCGCTCCCAATATGCTTAATTAATAACTATGATACAATTTTTATACCGGGAAAAACATCCGCTGAATAAGTACTGTCCCTTTACGTGGACAGAGTCGCGGGAACGTTCCAGTAATTTATATTCGCCCCATTGTTGGCGACTTCAAAAGGTATACGCAATGGCTTTCAACGAGTAAACAAAAGAAGGTACGCCATAAAAGTAAAGAAACAATAACGCTTATTGTTTCACATCTTTTTCACGTTTTTCGTAGTAATGTTGGCCTTTTCTTTTGCTTAAGGTAAATACACTAAACTCCAAAAAAATAAGCAACGTAGCATAAAATCTTGCGTAAGCTTTTCTCGTGATTTTCTTTGTGTGAATTTCAAACATATCTCTCGTGGAAATTACCCCGTTTTGTTGGATAAATAGTATCTTAGGGCTATTCGCATTTTTAAAAGTATACAGAAATGTCTACAAGAAATTTTATTATTAACAGTACAAAAATTGGAAAATTGACGATTTTCCGAACCTATAATAATCGCTTTTTTATATTTATGGCTTGAGAACTAGGCCTTTGAGCCATAATCGCTTATGCAAGCAAAGAACCAACCTCAAAACTGTTTTAGGTCCATATCCTAATGTTTTCCTTACGTAACGCCTTAAAACCTGTTTTCATTTCCTTCTCACAATACAATGCTACGACGTAGCATTTGTGGGGACCACGTAGCCGGCTACGCTCGTAACACGTAGCGCTGTAGCGACATTAGCTAAATTTTGTTTTGTAGCTCAACTGTTAGTACTATTTTTCAGTATTTGGTTTGGAGATTCTTTGTATTATCGAAGTAAAATTTAGTTTTAGTTTCAGTATACTCGTACTTAAATACATATAACATGCCCTCGACTTCATCCACGCTTGACTAGAATTTCCTAATAATTGAATATATCGCCTCTCTACTTCTATAAACAATCTTGAAAATTGAAATTTTAGAAAATAATAATTGTTTTTTACCTTCAAAAAATAATTTTACTAAGATAGTGATTTTTGTACATATTATTAACTCCAGAAAGAAAACTTATCTCGTCCACATACACATGTTTATTCGAAATAAGAAAAGAAACTTATCAACCAAAATTCTATATTTATTAGGCGATTAGACATACATCATTATATTAATACGTAAAGCAAAAACTTTGTACCCCTTTTTACGAAAATTGCGCAGACGGAGGAGTATGAAATTTGCCGCACTTACCGATTATATAGAGAAGAAGCAACGAATGCTAATATTAATTTAAAATAATGCATAAACAATACATTAAATCAATAAAAAAAAATACACACACTACCTTGTATTTGACACACACATAGGCATATATAATTTTTTGGCTATTGTTCAAGTCAAACTAACAGTGTAGCCTTAGCGAAATCTTTAATTATAGAAGTGTGAAGTCTTTGACATTATTATTATGGTCGAATTTTGACCACGGGCGACCACTAGTATTATTTATTTGGAGTATTTTGGAAACAGCTTATCTGGATCAAATTTTGCTCTTCAGTAAGCTTTTGCTCTTTAAGTTTAACTATATACGTATTTTCCCTGAAGAAAGAGCCATCTTACACAAGAACATTATTCACAATTAAACCAAGCGAAGCTTGGGCGCCCTGGGAGTTCCAAATTAAATGAACCACATCATCATTTATATAATTATTAAAATTACCCTTCCAAATATGTTTATTATGTACTAATCAACCGAGCTGTTGGGAACATACACATGGTGTAAATTGCTTAAAGAACCGGGTCCGAAGTAAACACGCAAACTTGATCGTATCACGCTATTTGTTAACTTCATTAGTATTTATTCAATCTTGTCGTTTTCTTTTGTCATGTACATATATGTTACAGGTGCTATGGGTATTAAATTTGGGATTTCGATGTGGGTAGAATATAATATTCTTTATTGCAGACAAGAAAATAATACACATGAATTAACAATCATATAAGTAGTACAATCGGCGGTCTTATCGGTAACAGCGTTTTTATCCAGACAACCTTATGGGGATAATTTTACATGTCTAATAATGGTGCTTCGTGCGATCAGTGGGAGTTTATTAATAAGAGAAGGAGTTAGACGCTAAAAAACTCTTTACAAAATGTATTTCTCTCCTGCTAACTTTATTTGTATATCTATACATATAATAAAACTGTAGAGGTCGAATTTCTGTAAAATAAAAAACTTGTTTAAAACCGAGTCAGGGGGATGTAAGAAGTGAAATAGAACTAATTTGGATGTTTTCAAAATTTTTGTTTCTCTGTTTGTCGGTTTGTACCGGCTAATCTCCAAAACGACTGGAGCGATTTAAATAAAATTTTGTATTATGGTAGCTTATATCCCTGGCAACATATAGGACACTTTTGATTCCGAAAAATTAAAGATTTGCCTTGGGATAGTTAGAAGCTAGTTAACAATAAAAATCAAAATGATATGTATATATATGTCTTAAAAAATACTAGGTACTATAATTCGACGAATAGATTTTCAAGTATGGAGTATTTTTAATTAAATACTTTTCTATAGTTCCTTATGGTACAGTTTCATTTGGGATAATAACGGTCATTTACTATACAGTTATTGAGCGTTTTATACAAGTGTAGCGATGGGTTTAATACGACATTTGCGATATTGTTATTAATGACGTTAAATATTGACAGATATCGTATGTTACATACATTAATACACTAATATAGCTATTCGTTCGTTCGCTATAAATGAGACGCATTTGGCCACAGTCAATAACTATAACATTGTCGCAGGTGAAGCCCGAGCATAAGCCAAACGTCAAAAATCATATAATTATGAACATAAACAGACGGCCTGAAGGGCCTGTTTTCGCAGTTTTATATGACGAACATGACAAGTATCAACATAAAGTGGTACCCTATGCTATGTCTTACAATTACCAGTATATCTAGACACGTGTCAATTACACTAAGCAATTCCCCAAAAATCGGCCTACTTGCCGGTTCCTAATTTTACATCTGTAACATATATGGACTGTAGTGCAGGGTCTTGAATACGTACAGCATAAATATAATTTTGTGTTAATAAAAATTAAAGTTGAGAATAATTAAATAATATTATATAAATAATATATAATATTATAATATATTATATAAATAATATATTATATAAATATATATAAATAATATTATTTAGATCAACATTATACCATAATTATATATACATCTTTTAAGCAGGATCTAAAATATTTTGATTGGCGAAATGAACTAAAATTTCACCGTGCGTCCTACAATAAGGCTCGCGCTAGCTCTTTCAGTCCTTGTAAGAGTTAGAGCTAGTGGTGTCGTTCCGATTTCTACTCTGAAAACGTACTGATTTAAATGAGCTAAAGAAGTAACACAGTTCTTCAAAGTAAAAGAGTTATATATATTTCAATATTTTTTCTTATTAGTGTGCCGTGTTCGTGTACAAAAGCACAAGTCTACTCTACACTGTGTTAACGAAACATTTCGCATTACCAAATTTTACTCATGTCCGGTTTCTACATTTCACTTACTATTCATTCAATTCCTTCATTCCAATTTCAAGTTTTAATCAATAGTGGGTCAAGGTCGGCAAGATATAAAAACCAGGCCTCAATCGGTCTTTAAGTCCACTCTGTCAGCGCTCAGCGCGTCAATCACGGATCCAATAGTCTTGTGCAGTTGGCTCTTGATCAATGAACTATTAAGGACTGTGATTCGATAGTAACAAAGATCGAAAAATTGTTAAGACCAAATAGTACTACGATGAACTAGTTCAATCACTAATTTCAGCTAGTCCAGTTTATAATAGTTTAAATTCATTCTCTGGCTGAATGAAACTAAAATAAAACTTCCATTTTGAATTCTAATTTTAAGATCGTTCGATTGAGTTTAAATTTAAAATTTAAGGCCCGCTGCACAACAATCGTCTTTAAATAAAATTAGTTAATTTTATTTAACTCTTTAAACGCGTTTAACAGTAAATGCATTTACGTTGTCTTGCACGAGGCACTTTCTCATGTCATTTAGTAAAATGTATTTATGCCATCTATAAAACAGCCAGATGTGTTTCATTTCACGTGGCGGTACTTTTTATCGAACAAACACACGAAATTTAGCTTAAATGTTAGTTATTTCCTGCGTAAAAAGGATTTTAGTTGCCCAATCTCAAATTGACATTTGAAATTTTGTTCGTTTGGTTAAGTTTATTTCGGAATTTTTAGCGGCAACCTGAAGAATGATCTTTTGCTGTGCGGTTTTATTTTCGATTTTATGGGTATTTAACATTGAGATAAATAAAGCAAATAATATACCATTGACAATCTGTTATTGACTTTTTATAAGTGACAATTTCATAAAGACATACGAGTGACAATGTTTAAACGCGTTTAAGGAGTTAAATAGCCATTTTTGGATGATTAACTTTGACAGTTCTGTAAACGTATTTACCAGTAAATTTAGCGTTGTGCAAGACGCTTATCGTATTTAAGGGCGGTAAATGCGTTTAGTGTTTCTTAAATAAAATTAAGGAGCGTCATGCAAGCCGCCCTAAAATCTGTGAACCATTCAAGAGAATTAGATATTTATATGACCACCATTAAGCTACTAAATACCATGGTAGCGCCGTGGTTGGCGCACTTATGTTCAAAACTGAAATTGCGCGGGTTCGAATCCTGGCCGAAAAGCATGCACCACATAGGCCAGTTTCTGACCTAATGTGTATATTATTATACCCAGGCTTCACGTGTGAAAATGTTATAGTTATTGTTAAATTACGTTAGTGCATACAATCGCACCACAAACAACGCATTAAATCCATCGCTACATCTGCGTAAAACCGATCAATAGTTATAATTCTATCCCAGATGAAAACATTTTTTTTTATTAGATGAGTTCAGCAGACACAAAGACGGCCCACCTGACGGAAAGCGGTTACCATTCATTGCCTATAGATATTTGTAACACCAAGGGTGCTACCAATATGCTGCCGCTGTCTACAGGAAGACTGGAACCTAGCCACTAATGCCGGCACACGACTCAAGGTTGTTGTGGCAGCATAGTCTACATCAGAGGTGGTAGTCTCCCAGTTGAGAAAATAACCTACCAACTGGCTGTGGGTTGTTTTGTATCCTCTTACGACAGGCCATGTAACCGCAGAAATTAGAAACCTGCATTAAACGAAACCTGGATATCGAGATAAACGATGAGTCAAATTTTCCAATACGTCTTGGACAAACATGGCGGGTATACTGTCCGTTCTATAATTGGGAGGCCTGAGTCCAGGAGTGGAACCTTTGACCTAGGGGTTATGACATCACAATATCCTGCAGTCATACAAATTTAAAGATTTAGTCTCCTTGTTTTGTGTAATAAATATATCTCTCAGTTCATTATTTTTCAAATACCCTCTTCGAAATTTTAGATGTCAATAATTTTGAGATGTCATGAAAATTGTGGTCAAATTATAACTGTCATGTATGGACCGGTTTAGAAGAGTATCTCATGCAATGCATGAGAGTCCTATAGCGGAGTCTGGCCAGCGAGTCGCGACGCTACTTTTTGTTTGACAGCTATGAGTGTTGCCATAGGACGAATCTGAATAAATAGCTTGTCCCATGACTTGCCTGCCAGACTCTACTTCAGGCCCCTGTTAGCGTATGGCCTGAGTACCCGTTCTATTCGGGCATGCAGCAGGGCGGAGCGTGCAGTGTTCGTGTCAAACACATGGAAACGTTAGCGGGTGACCCTAGTGGCGGCCGGCTGGCGCGGTGACTCCAGCGGGCGTGTTTGCGTCGTGTATAGGAACGCTGCACGCCCCGCTCTGCTGCACGCTCGGTTCGGGCGTGCACCGTAGATAAACTATTTTAAATGTATCTATCTAAACGCTA
Source organism: Dendrolimus punctatus (assembly GCA_012273795.1). Lineage (NCBI taxonomy): Eukaryota > Metazoa > Arthropoda > Insecta > Lepidoptera > Lasiocampidae > Dendrolimus > Dendrolimus punctatus. The sequence goes on from CM022544.1 coordinate 16,170,147, forward strand.
ACGAGTGTCCCTAGTTCCAGCCGGGATGTGCGTCAAGCGGGGCTTCGGGGCTTCGCGTACAAGTTTAAACCAGTTTGTGAATGATGAACGCCGAGGGTGCACTCAGGCCACTCAGTTGGGCGCTCTATTGCCCGCAGCCCGCCCCGCCGGACGTGCCACTCAGGCCGTACACTTACCGCTAAAGGCAGGGTGCAAACGAAACCTCTTTTCATCATCATAATTAACCCAAAAAATAATATAAATCTTCACGGTACAAGATGTAACCTTGTTGGTTCGTAATTACGACACCCCTGTTGCAACCGTCCATAGGCGACGATAACCACTTTCCATCAGGTGGGCCGACTGTCTGTTTGCCTGCTTCAGGCAATAAAAAATAATAAACACAGGTGTGCGTCTCGGGACGCCAGCCGGAAGCCAGACAGACTGGCGCCGTAACGCGTTACATAACGAAGCGGTTTACCCTCCCATAAGAAGTTATCACTTCAAAAATATTCTGCGGTCATCATATGTTATGAAAAACATACACCAAATTACCTCCAAATAATTCAAACGAAACCATTTTACTCAACTTCAATTTCTATCAAAACAGAATAAAAAAATACAAACATATAATACAATGACTTTATAAAATAATACAATAAAAGAAAACTAATTGATATTGTACTCTATCCATAGTACCTCAATGCTATAAGAAGAATCATGGTCCTAGATCACTGTCTATGGGTAATGTGGCCAAAAGATTGGCTATATTTCCTGGCTGGATCGCCAGCCCTCGAATCTCCTGAAGAGTCGATAAGTCGTTTTGATAAATTTTAGTAGAGGCTCGTGGCCTCTAAGCTTTTCAACAGCAAACGGCTTAAATATATAACTTTCACTGAGGCTTGCATATTTGCGCCGCTTGTGTGACTAAGCTGTTTCCGCCGCCGAACCGGCTGATCTAGATGTGTTTGGTAAATGGAATATAGCCAATGTGTCCACGCAGGTCGCATCCCACACCAAAGGCTTAACACGTTGCCAGGGAATTAGATGTATTCCGTCAGGAGGACTACTGTCGTCACGTGCAATACCGTTCGGCTAATTTTTTATACGATTTTATTTATTTACAATGGAAAAATAATGCATCGTAATAACGACCGCGATTATGGAATCAGTGACGCGGGCAGAAGTACTTAGTTCCTCCCAAAGTCTCAAGACCATTGGGGTTACTACAAGTCTTAAGTCATACTTATTCATTTTACAGGACGGGCTTTCCATGATCAATTCTACCTCGACAAAAAGAAACAGCCATCAAATCAGTACATAAATCCCTTGGACTTTTCGGTTCAGAATTCTTATTTAAACGGGAACAATTACATTGTGATTAAAGTATTGTATGATTCTGGCAGTAATTGCATATACAGTCACTGAACGAAAATGTTCATCACCTTACAGTCGACTTTTGCTTGCACGAGTACAAGAAACAATACTGCTGACCTTTTAATAAATTTGTCGTTTTGAATATAGAAACGTAAAAAAGAAAATTACAATGTTGACAATTACAGACGCTGAGATGAATAATAAGAAACAAAGAGGATATATCACTACGCTTAATATTAATAATAAAACTAATAAAATAAAAACATGTCCAAAAAATCTTCTTAGACGAGATCTTATTAGAAATCAAACACCTTTGATCTAAGTAATATTAAACTTTGTCAAATAGTTAAACATAATTTTCTGTGGAAGAGTCTGTTCTGTGAGTTAGTGTGAACAGGTAAGATGTGTTTGCGGAACTTTAAATGAATCAATTTTATAACTGGCGAACATTTTCATAGCACTCCTGTACATACATTTATGGTAGTTTGGCTAAAAATTAATCAGGTCTTTATTTCAATTACTTGGGTATTTACTGTATACGATATAACTCTAATGAATTGAACTATTAATATTTACCGCAATTACAATAAAAAATAACTTAAATTTTACATTTAACCTTTAAGTTACGCTGCGGTTTATTTGGAAATTATGATTCCAACGCGTCAAAAATATGTAAAATATTTCAAGAGAAGTTCAAGATTAAAGCCAGCTTATTCATTCTCAGCCCTAATTGTTTAATTTTGTAAACAATTTCATTATTACCCACCTAAGCGTCGTCCAACAGTTCCGGTGGTGGAACAAAGTACCTATTTAACAGCTTAGTTGAACATTTTCTTGAAATGTTTATAACGAGAGATATTATAATTAAAGGTTGTTTGGAAAATTGAGTCATCACAAATTCAGCACACCACTTCGTTTCGATCAAGCCAGTCAATCAGGGCCCCATGCCTGTAACTCAAATTGGCATCAAATCAAATTGAATCGTAACTTTGAAGGTTTCGGTAGTCTGTAAACTGATTTAATATCTATTCTATTGACTACGGATTTTTGACCATCGTCAGTCGAATGGATATTGAGTCACACTGGTATTGTTTTTTTCTGTAAGGTAAGCCTTGGGGCCCAGGCTTCTCAAATTAGTGAGCTGAAGGGGTAATAGCAAAGTTATAACTGAGGGAGAAGCAACAACCAGTGTGGTAAAGAAGTCATCAAGCGTAGAACCATTCTCGACAACTGTCTTATTAAACGCTGTCTTACGAGGTCGGCCTGACCAAGACTGGATACAAAAGCCCGAAAATTGGTTTCATTGGCATATTTTAGGAATAGTAGGTCTACTTTACTAAGTTGACTTTGGAGATATTTTTGACTCTTGCAACTTCAAAAATACATATGTAGATTTGTAATATCTGTAAGTATTATAACGGATTTAATTGGCTCGCACAATTAGTAACTTGTATATTATTATAATTTTTTTTTGTGAGCATTGAATCTGTTAAGAGAAAATTTATCACAAAAATAGAAGTTCTCATTGGAATCGGTCGAATGTTAAAACAAAAGTGATGATGATATAAGGTCAAATAAAAGGTTTAATATATTAAAAACATTGCTAAGGGCAATATGCAGTTTTGACGCAGATTGAGTGCAACATCTTAATTATTATTAGAAGTTCGGGAAATTTAAATATATCTACATAACACTGATCGATTACTATTTAACATAGGTACACTATAACAAGTCGGGTGTAAGTGGGCGGTATCCACGTGTTATTCAAATCATGTGGTGTGCCAGAAAACACGTAACATTTAGGCAGTTTTAAGTGGATACAATTACACTTCTCAGCGGTGATTGATGACATCGTGCGAATTTTACCGATATCTGAAAGCCTATACGCCTAGTAGCAAAAGTGTAGAAGTTGTATCTTTCGATCTTCTAGTCCAGCAGCAGGACATTAACTGGCTGATAATTCATAAAGAAGTCTACAGTTATCATGTAAACAACTTTGGAGGATTTCTTTTGTGCTTTCTAAACGTCTTGGGAATAAACCCTTTCCCTTGAAAAGGGGATGATAAAAATCCCATGTAATTCCATACGTGACGATTATTAATGAATTCACGATGGCGTAAATAAAGATACTTGAGTTAAATCCCAAACTTTAAGCGCAACTTTTTCTTACTTAGTTCTAGTGTTCTCTAGTTTATATAAGTACCATATCAGCAGTTCTTAGCTTAAGTTATATGAATGGAACTTTATTCTTTGTGTAATATGGATCTGAGGCGATCTCGGGTATTTTGTGTTACCGAAATTCTCTAATTTGTTTACCAAACCGACTACCTACATAATTGTATTTTGCTCAAAGCGCGTAGTTTTCTCTAAATCTGCGTCAAAACCATCGCGTGCATGCAAGGTACGGGCTGTGCGGGCGAGCTCACCGTTGGCATCAGCTGATCAGTACTCCTGACGCGGGTCACCTTATTCTTGTAGATGAGCTTCTTCAACGCCCTCTCCACTGGCTGGTTCACTCTCATGAACATCACGTATGCCCCGTACAGCGAGAACAGCACCAAAGCCTCTTGCCAATAGATCACGCTGTCTCGGAAACAGTATATCAACACCATCAGACTAATCGAGTAGAAGGTGCAGTCTCGGAACAATGGCCACCAAGTCAGGGAGAGGGTCGTGCGGGAGAACAGCGCACAGGCACCTATGACGAACAGGATGTTGAACACCGCCGAGCCGACAATCGTCCCGATGCCCACGTCGTCGAAAGAGACGAACACGCCGATGACCGAGGTGAACAGCTCTGGTGCAGAGCCACCAGCAGCCATGAAAGTAGCGCCCGCAACATCATCTCTTATCGCCAGACGCTCTATGATAACATCTAGGGCCGGCACGAAGAACTCGTCGCAAACAATCGCGAGTGCGACGAACATGTAACCCATGCCGACCACGTGGAGTAGGACGGCGCCGGACCGCCTTTGCTCTTCTGTGAACAGGTCGGTAGGGAAAAGCGGCGTCTTCTCTTCCTCGGTTGTGGGGGAAGGTGAAGGCGCGAGGATATCGAGGGGGTCGAGACCGAGCGCGCCGGTGCCGTTGGGCGAACCGGCCCGCGCCGCCGCCACCAGCGCCAGCACCAGCGCGCCACCCATGCCGCGTGCCGCGCTCCCGGGGGCTGCGACCACACTGCCGCCCTCGCAGACCTACGCCCGCGCCCCTCAACGCCTCACCCCCTACGAACTGTGTTCCCGCCGCGGGCCCGCACCCCTCGCCCGCTCGATAGCGCCGCACTGCGCCGCGCCGCCTCTCTACGCCGTCCGCTAGGGCTCCCGCGCCCCGACACAACAGTGCATACCACTACGCTACGCGAACTCACCCCAATGGTACATTCTTAGGAACGCTATGCTGATGCCATTCTGCAGACTTTCCTTAAGAAATACTATTATATGTATAGGTTTATTTCGAGCCTAGTTTAGTGTTTAATTAACATTTATATAATACACGAAGCTATTTTCGAAGAAATATCTAAGAGTAGGTAATGAAGAATTATCTAATTATTGTACAAAATATTATTTTAAGTAGGTGAAAGAATGCCAATAAGCGGATGGTGAATCTGATGGTAAGTGGTTAGTGTCCATCATGGTAATCTGCAACAACCCATTGTTACCTACACTCTGATGAAGTTTTCTCCAATGTTACACGGGTTTAAATTATGCATTTTATTCCAGAAAAGTAAGAAAAGCAACTACGTAATTAAATTTGTCATGTTTACGCATAAAATCTCATAACTGTTTTGAAGCCACGTGGGAAATGAGGTGAATTACTTAGTGTTTACATTTTTAATATTAAAACATTTCCACCGCGACTGCGTGTGAACAGAAACACTGCAACTTTTATGAACTTAGAAGTAAGGTGTTGAAAGCTCTGCGTATTTTTTTCAGGCGGAAAATATGTTTGCTTGATGAAATAAAAATATGATGAGGAATTTTTTTCAGTTACCATGATTTGGGTTAAACATATATAAGAGATTTATTCAACTGGGATATACCTACCTAGCGTTGCCATACAACGTGGTAATGCGGCCAGCGTTTTAGGGACGTTCCCAACTGACGGTGATTTGGGACCTATTTATTAATTGTAGTTTTTGAAAATTAAGTTGTATATATATTTTTAGAATAATTTAGATATATAAAAATTATGCTTGTTATTGTTTGAATAAACCTACCTATGTAGGAGAAATTATATAAGTTACTAGGTGTTTGGATTAGCAAATTTTCCGGTAGACATCGATGGATATTGGAGGACTGAGTTAGGTAGCGCAAACTTAGGGAAGCCTAATATTTAGACATATTATTTTGTCTAGAGTATTGAACAATAATTAGCAGAGAATGATGACTAATTTCGAGTTTGTAACTGAGATTAAGAGTTTTAAGTTAATGATATCTAGGTTTTATTTACAAAAAATGACACGTGTACCCAATGATCTTAGCTCATTGCGTGTACCGATAAAAGTTCGCCATGACTGCCTAAATATAATTTAAACCTAAATGGGAGATGGGACGCACTGTAGTATGGGACGCAAGTTGTGTTGATACTTTGGTGGACCCAATCACAGCCGTAACAGCCGGCTGCTGCCGCACACATGGAGGTTCTGAGACGTTGTAAGGACCAGCATTTTGGTCACGCTCCCCGCTGACAGCGACTTGAAGGCTATTTTTTTACTGTTATTTTGTAAGTATAGTTATATTTATAATATGATTTAATTTTAGTATATATTGAATTATTTAGAACTTAATTGATTTTAATTATTAATTCGGATCAGTATGGCGATCCAGCGAGGAAATCTGTCCGTCCAGGAACGGAGAAAGAATACAATTTCCTGCGGCACGGCGGCCTGTCGTAAGAGGCGACAAAACAACCCACAGCCAGTGGTAGGGCATTTGCCCGACTGGATGGCTACCACCCCTGGTCTAGAGTATGTCGCCATAACAACCTTGTGTTGTGTTCCGGCATTAGTAACCAGGTTCCAGGTTCCCTAAAGAGAGCAGCAGCGCATTCGTAGCACCTTTGGTGTTGCAAATGTCCATAGGCGATGGTAACCGCTGTCCATCAAGTGGGCCGTCTGCCTGTCTGCTGATCTCCTGCAATAAAAAATAAATAAACGTAGCACGCCTTCTGGGCACCTTACCCATAGAAGACGGTGATCTGGGCTCAGTATTCTACTTATAGTCTTGAGGGACTATGGGTAGAATACAATACAAATAAGTTAAGTTTTCTTACATTGTATTCAATAGTATGTAATTTTATAATTGTGTTAATTTAGTGGATGTTTTTTAAATTAATTTATTATGTATATTTTGTATAATTAAGTTCATATGTATTTAATATCTGGAATCCATTATATCCAAAATAGAAACACATAAAATCTAAATAAACAATCTCTTCATTAGTTGCCCCAAAATTGGCAAAAATATATCTGATTGTATTGCGTAACGAAAATAGATAAAAGCCATGTAACTTTTCAGTTGCAGATGCTTATCTTACGGAAGTGCCCTATAAAAGGGCCTAAATCTCGATAAAAATCGCATTATTCACGATGTTGACCTCAATAATAGCCTAAATTCTTTTTACCTTTATTCAACATTATATCTCACATCTTATATCGCACGCTTAATAAAATAAAGAAATATCTCAATATTTCAGTTTTAGGGAATGAGGGTTTAAAGTTTTGGCCTAATACGCTAATTGCTCTTTGTTTGTTAATCTTTAATCTATATGTATATATAAAAGAAAGTCGTGTTAATTACACTATTTATAACTCAAGAACGGCTGTACTGATTTGGCTGAAAATTGATGGGGAGATAGCGTAGAACTTGGAACTTAGAAATTTGGAACCGGTAGGTGGCGCTGAGATCGGGTTCTAGAATCCTTGTTATCACCTGGAACGATTTTGGTGATTTCCTTTTTGTGGGTTCCCGGATGGTTTAGATTCACAATTGTAACCGGTAGATGGCGCTGGGATCGGATCCGAGATTTTTATTTTTTCAAAACAGAACAACGTTTGCCGGGGCTGCTAGTAAATTGTAAACCAAAATTATTTCATTTTCTCGAACTTTAACCATTGAGATATACCTAATCGTTTATATAATCGAAAACTTTTGCTGAATGTACAAAGTTTATATTTATTGATAATTACGAAAAAAGTAATAAAAAAAGAGTCATAATTACTTTACCACTAAAAAAGAAAACAAATTCTTAAGACAAAACTAAATTGCACTAAGTTGAAATACACCATCGATCCCCCAGGGGGTGCCGCCCTGGTCTCTTCTCCGACCAGGTAGCGGTACAAGGGGATGCGTCCCCGGGGCCCCGAGCGGCCACTGTCACATTCCCCCCTTCGCTCCGTGACAGTGGTGTCCCACCTTTCCGCCTCCAAATCCCAATGCCTGCCCTTCCTTACCAAACCTCCTCCCCAAACGCCCCTCCTTTCCGATGCGACCGCCAGCGTCGAGGTGTTCTCCGCTGGCTGTCAAGGACGGCGGTGGTGATGTCCACCCCACCACCGCCCTCCTGACAGGCGACCTATCCTCCCCGACCCCGTCTGCCAACGCTGCTGTGTGCGCGAGGCGACGGGAAAAGGGGAGGAAGGAGAGGGGGGAGGGGTGTTGGCGCAGGAGCAATCCTTCGCAGCCTCCCCTCCCCCCATCGCGAAGCCCCCCCCCGCCGCTGACGCTGTTTAGAGCGCGAGGCGGCGGAGGGGGAGAAAGGAGAGGGAGGAGTGATGGCGCAGGAGAAATCCTTCGCGGCCTCCCCCTCCCTCCTATCGCGAGGCCCCCCCCGCCGCTGACGCTGCCGATTGCGCGAGGCGGTGGGGGGGGCGGGGTGGAAGAAGAGGGGGGAGGGGTGTTGGCGCAGGAGCAATCCATCGCAGCCTCCCCCTCCCCCCCATCGCGAAGCTCCCCCCCGCCGCTGACGCTGCTACGAGCGCGAGGCGGCGGAGGGGGAGAAAGGAGAGGGAGGGGTGATGGCGCAGGAGAAATCCTCCACAGCCTCCCCCTCCCCCCCCATCGCGAAGACACTCCCCCCCGCCGCTGACGCTGCTGAGTGCGCGAGGCGGCGGGGGGAGGAGGAAGGAGAGGGAGGGGTGATGGCGCAGGAGTATTCCTTGCAGCCTCCCCCTCCCGGCGGCAGCGGGCGTCGAGGTCTGGGGGATCAACATAGACCTCCGCCCGCACTAATGCCGCGAGAGGGCGCGAGAGGTAGCCGCGCGTCCCTCTCAGGGCCGGGGACCACCATCTCCCCCGGCCCGCACACAGGAGAGGCCGCCTCTGTTTACGAGGCGGCCGGCCGCTGCCGGGGTTGCGGGTTAAGCTCACGCATGTACCGCGACCCCGGCGCTAGGCGGAAGGAAGGCTCCCATGGGGTTTTAGTGGGTATACCGGCAGCCGGTCGTATTGAACCGGCGTCGGGGAGCCCCACACACCGGCCGCGCATGATCCCCCGCGCGGCTGACGGTGCGGCAACGCATTTCCCCATGTAAAAAAAAAAAAAAAAAAAAAAACCGTCGATCCGAGGATTCTTTTGGCAAAAAGCGAAATAAGTTCGAGTAAATTAGCTTTACAAAAAAATAATATGAGAAATAAATCTCACTAGAGCGATTTATTGCAGTTTATTTCTCTTTATGAAACAATGTTTGCTTCATTTATCGCAGTACTTTGATAGACAAAAGAGGGACAATATTTTCTTTCGCCAACCAACGCAAGGGTCAAATTGCGCGGCAAAGCAAATTGATTCTTTATGCTAAGTTCTTACGTTTAATAATGTATCAAATTTATGATTTTTGAGTTATTTCTTTGTTTTATATTAAGAGACCTGATGGAATATCACATGCTAGTGGATTATTTTAAACATATTACAAATCACTATAATCACGCATGAACTAATTCTCTATTTAGTCTATTTGAACGACTGAAATTGAATTAAAAATATACTTATTGGTATTATTAAGTCTGTGAACTTAGAACACGTCAATCTGTCGTCTTGGCTTAAAGGTCTAGTTGTCAAGCCATAACAATATAAAGTAAATCTTTCAGCTTTATAGTCTTGAGAGAGTTTTTGGCGGGAACTGAAAGGGGACGATGCACTGTGCAGTTTTATTTTCTAAAAAAGTGTAAAAATACTCTAAAACAAACAATAGTTGTAGGATGTTGACATTTTTTGAGTAATAATTGTGTTTTTAGTGAGAAATGTGAACTGTATAGTCAAATGTGGCCTTTCGAGTTTTCACAAGAACTCCGTTGAATGGCGTGGGTTATAGCCTACAATACAACTGCGCTATTATACTATATTTACACATCAGACTTGGCTGTATGTACTAAGATTCCTCTACCTGCCTTTGTGGCGAATTCTAAAAAAATAATATTCTTGGCTGTCAATAAGTCTGTGAATATATTTTATCTATGAATCTGTCGACTGTCGAGTTTTTGGCGGAAACTGAAAGGAGATGTTGTTCTGTGCAGTTTTATTTTCTAAAAATCTATAAAATTACTCTAAACTGAACAACAGTTGTAGGATATTGATAGTTTTTGAGTAGTAATTATGTATTTTGTGAGAAATGTGAACCGTTCAAATGTGGCATTTTGAGTTTTCACAAGAACTCCGTTGAATGGCACTAGCTGATTATCTATAGTTCAGTTGTGCTACACAAAGGTTTAATAATATGAGGAAACTATTGTAAACTAGGATCTGGCTTAAAGGCCTAGCTGCCAAGCCATAAACTTAAATTAAATAATATAAATCTGTCATTGACCTACTATCACACGTAAGGTTTCTAATACGATTATGCGTTAAAAATTGGTTTTTGTATTAATTTCATTACTTAAAACACAATTATTACACTCCAAAATGTGGCTTGACGAGGCAGATGGGTTTGCTGAGATTTTTAGGGGGTATCTACCCTACTACTTGTTGGTGGCACTTCCTATTTTTATAATAATGTCCCCTGTGAACCCAGTGGCGGCTTCTCACGAATTTTCCGTGTACAGAATGCAACAATACGATCTCCATACCGTACCTCATGGTGAGTGGATTTTATCATATGAAGTTTAATTTATAAAATGAAAAATCAATGATTCAATTTTGAGGTTAGACCCACAATATATATTGTGGTCCACAGTAGCACTATAAGTAGATTTCAAGATTTATGGTCTGTTTTTTATTCATTTTCTTGTATATAAAAAAAAAATATGATAATCTTTTGGTATTGATTGAAATGGTTAGGTTTTCAAAATTCATTCAAATTTGTATCCTTTTTCGATCTTAGGACATTAATAACAGATTTAATTAAATACCTTAAATCTGTGTCTACTGATATCCATATAACTGAAGTAACTGATAACTGCAACCTACTTTATTATCTTATTTGAAGTGTATTTTACAAAATAAATAGTTTACAGATTTCATTATTTTGTACAGACTCTTGCTTTTGTATTTCTGAAGAGTTTTGTGCTCTTATATATTAAACATACTGCGTTTTTATATTTATTTATTGTGTTAAATTAAATCATGATGGAACCCCTAACCTAACCCCTACCCTTTTTAGAAATGGGCATGATAATGTTTATATGTGTAAATAAATCAATAAAATATCTGTTGGAGTCATGTTTGTTATATAGACTAATATATGGTGGAAGCAGTCAGTAGCCAGTTATGAGTATTCTTTTATAAAGTAGATAGATGTCAGAAGTCATATAACCGGATGTCAATGAAGAGGCATTTGTTATCAAGCAAATGAATCTTGGAAAGTGAGTAACTAGATGTTGGAAGTAAATACAGATGGTGGAAGTTGGTTCAATGAAGGAAGTGAAACTAAACTGGAACCAAAGCATTACTGGGTGGTGTCACTTTGGTGCACCAGGAAGACCTTGAATATGTTGTGTTAGAGCAAGGAAAAAGCAGTCTACAGGCAGTCTATATGGACAGTCTCCTCTGACAGTCTAAAGCATTCTTAGACACAGGGCAGCCTTATTGTGGTAGGTGATTGCTGCTTCATAGTTTACATTCTTGGAGAGTACTTGCGGCTCGAAACCTAGCAGGAGTGGATGGAGTTCTTGGACCTCTTGGAGTTGTCCTGGATATGTCTTGTATTAGTGTAGAATATTGTAATTGTATATAATTCTAGTATAGTAAAGTTTGATTCTAATGTTTATTGTGTTATTCTCGGTCATTGAAATATAAGCTTACATATTAATATTAGTAATAACCTTTATGTACTATTTTGTCATCAATTTCAGGTTGCCGCAGTGCCAGCTTCAATCTTGAAGGCCGTTCACTAACATCATGGAGTACATCTCGCCATTGTGTTGTTGCAAGAGTCCAGGATATAACCATTGACCAGTTTATGGAGATTAGAGCCAAAGCAGGTGCCTTGCTTCTGGTATTGCCCAAAAATGATACCATGCTCACTACAGAGGAGAAAGAGGTGGGTACATTTTTTATATTATTTCTATATGATGGTTTCTTTTGTAAAAATATCTAAATTTATACAGGGACAACTATCTTACTATGCAGAGCAAAAATATGTATAATATTTAATAATAGGTACATTGTGTGATTGAAAGTGCACACCAAACTTATTTATTAATTTATAAAAACAGAACTGTTTGAATTGTTGTGTTAAACATCTATGGTATTATGCAAAGGATCAGATTTATCTGTGCAGGAACAGAATATAATTTCCTGCCACCGGGTAGCCTGTCATAAAAGGTGACAAATCAACCCACAGCCAGATGGTATTTGCCCACCTAGATGGCATTCCACCCTGGTCTAAAGCCATAACAACCTTAAGTTATGGTTCAGAATTAGTAGCCAGGGTCCACTCTACCTTTATAGAGTGGCAGCATTGGTAGTGACTTTAGTTTTGCAAATGGACATTTACAACACTAAAGTTACCGTTGCCTATGGACATAGCCTATATATATATATATGCTAAAAAAATCCCATGATTTGAAAATTAATATATCAAAAATAAATGTAATTATCAAATTCTGAACATTACATCTTTTCTTTTCTAATTCTGTTCTTTTATATTTAATACTGCTAACATTTCTAAAGCAATTTTAGTTACTAAGAAGAAGTGGCTCAACATATTATATTTATGACTTTCTTTAACAAATAGTTTGAAGCAAAAGTATTATTGAATTAATACATTATTTATTTATTTTATGGTTTCTAGAACACATATATACACATATAAAATGTTTATATTTACAGCACATACAGCTTCTAGAAATGGCGATGATACAGCAAGAGGTCAATGCTCCAGTCTACTTCGCTCAATGGTCGCCAGACTTTGAGGACATCATACGGGACTTGCAGCACAGTTTCATCACAGATGACAGATCTGGCACCGCCTTAGAGGCTATGCTTAACACTGTGTCATCTAATGGTTATCAGATTGGTATGTTTTGTATTTCAATTCATGCAAAAAGAAATATAGAATAGAATAGAATATTCTTTATTGCACACAAGAAAATAATAATATACATGAATTAACAATCTTATAACTAGTACAATCGGCAGTCTTATCGCTAACAGCGATTTCTTCCAGACAACCTTCTGGAGATTCAATAATAAATATAAAGTTAAGTTAAGTTAAAAAAAAAATAATTACCTAGAAAGTAGATATAATTGAAATAAGTTTAAAAAGTATGTGACTGTGTAATTAGCTTTTAGGGGTCTATAGAAATTATTACCTTGTAAATTTGCTATGTAGCTTTCTTTATAGCATACTAGCGGCCCCGACAGACGTTGTCCTGCTCTGAAAAAATAAAAATCTATGACCCGATCCCAGCGCCACCTACCGGTTCCAATTGTGGATTTAAACCATCCGGGGACCCACTCAAACACACGAAAACAAAATCGCTCCCCGTTGTTAAGAGAATTCTAGAACCCGATCACAGCGCCACCTACCGGTTCCAACGGTATAAAAACTATCCTATCTTTCAAGTTGGATCAAAGTGCACACGGTGTGCAAATTTGATTAAAACCGGTTGAGTAGTTTAGGAGTCCATCGCGGACAAACATCGTGACAGGAGATTTATATATATTAAGATATAATACTTTTCCTCAGAAGTTTCTGGGTCTATATTATCTATATCTATGAAATTGGACAGGGCTGTCCACCGCCACAGTGTCCTTTATCCTCGTAACTAAGTTGTTAATTTTTCCAGTGCACATAGACAATGTGATTTCAATTACTTTTTTATTTGAATCAATATATGCAAAGATTTATCCTTCCAAACTCATAAGAAATATCTTTCTGTGTAACTTTTGGACTATGAGGTTCAAACATTCTGAAGAAAATGAATGTGGATTTTAAGAAATATTTTCAAAGCATTGGAATAAAATCCGTTAAGTTGTTTTTGAACTATGGACTATACTCAATTACATATGAACAATGAAAAGTGGATGTTTGCCATCTCTATAGAAATCTTCTCTGTGTGTGGATTACTATTCGCTTACAAAATTTATTTTATTTTTTAAGAGTAACAAACCTTTTTATTATTCTTTGGCTAATTAACTAAAAATATTTTTATAATATTCATATATACACATGTATGTTTCTTATTTGTACATATATACATAACATGCATACATACATATATGCCAGAGTATTTTCTATTGTATATATTCTACTTCTGTTAGATTTTTAAATATGTTTATAATATTATGTAAATCATAAAAATATTTAAGTTTACACAACCCTGCCTTTTGTTTCTCACCTTCTTACTAGACTTGCTGCTGGAAGAAAACTCTTTTATGGTTAAGCTCGCCTTTGTATATTACTATTATTTAATTTAACTGAAAACAGTTCGTTTTTATATTTGGCGTAAATAAAGTTAAATATAGCATAATATGTTTTTCTACAGTTGTGACAGCTCCAACTCCTCAAAAAATGGACTCGAAACCAGTGACGCTGCATGGAAAATTGGTCGGTCGCTCTGGCTCAGCCAACACTATTGTCATAGCAGCACACTATGACTCAAATGCGATTGTTCCTGTAAGTGTACTATTTTCTTGTGCAGATGTGAGTGAACTATATTAGGAAATAACTTGTCTTTTAAAAAGGTTTTAAATACAAGGTTTTGAGATCCTGCATATCATGTAGCAGCAGAGTGCTAGCCAAGACAAATAAATGAGCCCAAACACGACGGGTCTATTTTGTTTAGTACAGGAGTTCCTATGGCCACCTTCCGACTCCATCATCAGATCAGCTCCATGGTACCATATTATGGCATTGTCACCCGATATACACATACGTGCAAAATTTCAGCTCAATCGGAAACCGGGAAGTCGATCAATTTGAACTTGAAAGATTTCGTTACATACTAACATGTATGAAGCTAATAAAAGCGTATTAAAAAGCAACGCGTAGGGGGGTCGCGAAATATATCTTCATACTAAAGGGGTCGGGTCATGAAAAAGGTTGAAAAACACTGGTATAGTGCATATAGTATAATACTTTTTTGATATCTTGCAGGAACTCTCTCAAGGTGCAGACTCAAATGCCTCCGGGGCTGTGGCAGTTCTAGAACTTGCCAGAATATTCTCGAGATTGTATTCGTTGGCTTCGGTACGCGGGGCGCCATCTTTGTTGTTCATGCTGACCTCTGTCGGTCATTCGTTGAACTATTTCTCGGCTAAGAAGTGGCTCGAGGAGCAGATGGATTCCACCGATGCTTCATTGTTGCAGGTATTTAATATAAAAAGTTATAATATTTTCTTAAGTTTTTGCGACTTGTACACATAATAAAACTACGTTTTAACGGTTTTAAGCGCGGTAATTTATTTTATTTAGGCTTATCCGACGTTTCGGCCGCTTTTCAATTGCCGTGGTCACGGAACGTCGGATAAACCTAAATAAAATAAATTACCGCGCTTAAAACCGTTAAAACGTAGTTTTATTATAAAAAGTTATATTATAAGAAATCAACTGTATATTTTGTTATGGTGGGTTTTTTTTACTGGTGGCCTAAAGTGGCCAATTTCGCAGATTCTAATAACGACTATGACAAGTATCAAAATATAGTCTGACTTTATGCTTTATCTTACGCCTACCAGTACCAGTAAGCACGTGTCAATCGACCAAGTGATTCTCCAAAAGCAGCCGCTTCAGACTCCCAAATATTATTAATGCGAAAGTGGTTCTATTTGTGTATTTATGATTTTTAAGCATTAGAACCATTGATATTAGAACAATTTGTATTGTTTTTTACATTTGGATATAAATGATGTGAAATGATTTAATTAATTTTTAAATTCGATTTCAATGGAGACAGAATGAGAGATAAATAGTGGTTAGGGATTTTAAAGATCTAAATAACAATGGGATTTTGGATATAATATAAAATTGGTCATAATGTCTTTGTCCAAGCCATACAATGACATACGAGTGACACCGCGGGCACAAGTAGTTAAATCAATTTATACTGTTTATAATAAATAAAAAAATATCCCAAAATACAAGTATCTTAAAATTTCTTTTATATTGCATATGTTTAAAGATATTTCATGAATATAAAATTCAAGATCGCATGAGCGAAGTGGTAGGCACCAAAGCTAGTTGATTAATAGATTTCTACTGTACCAATTATTTTTGTTAACAGGATGTGTCGTTTGTGATGTGCCTGGACTCAATATCATCGTCGCCAACATTGAACATGCACGTTTCGAAACCGCCCAAACCTGGAGGTGCTGCACATTCCATCAGGTATACTATATTTTATAGTGATGATAAGATTTAGTTTAAATACAAACGAGCCCAGCGAACAATGAGATCTTCATCGGGTCAATTACTAGCTTATGCAAGAACACTTTCATAACCTTCGGTGTAATGTATAGAGATGCCACGAATAGTGGTTTGTCCAAATATCAAATATTCGGGTACGCTCTCGGACGAATATCAAATATACGGGCAGGCTCTTGGACAAATATCAAATATTCGGGCACGCTTTCGGACGAATAGCAAATATTCGAGCACGCTCTCGGACGAATACCAAATATTCAGGCACGCTCTCGGGCGAATATCAAATCCGGGCACGCTCTCGGACGAATATCAAATATCCGGGCACGCTCTCGGACGAATAGCAAATATTCGAGCACGCTCTCGGACGAATACCAAATATTCAGGCACGCTCTCGGGCGAATATCAAATATCCGGGCACGCTCTCGGACGAATAGCAAATATTCGAGCACGCTCTCGGACGAATAGCAAATATTCAGGCACGCTCTCGGGCGAATATCAAATATCCGGGCACGCTCTCGGACGAATAGCAAATATTCGAGCACGCTCTCGGACGAATACCAAATATTCGAGCACGCTCTCCGACGAATATCAAATATCCGGGCACGCTCTCGGACGAATAGCAAATATTCGAGCACGCTCTCGGACGAATACCAAATATTCGAGCACGCTCTCCGACGAATATCAAATATCCGGGCACGCTCTCGGACGAATAGCAAATATTCGAGCACGCTCTCGGACGAATACCAAATATTCGAGCACGCTCTCCGACGAATATCAAATATCCGGGCACGCTCTCGGACGAATACCAAATATTCGAGCACGCTCTCCGACGAATATCAAATATCCGGGCACGCTCTCGGACGAATAGCAAATATTCGAGCACGCTCTCGGACGAATACCAAATATTCGAGCACGCTCTCCGACGAATATCAAATATTCGGGCACACTCAACGGGATAGTAAAAATTCGGCCACGACCTCGGCTAAATGAATATTCAGCTACAGAATGTCGACGTAATTTTTTTTGCAATGCATTGTTAGTATTGAAGCAATAATTTATTTATTCTCTTTCGTTCTCTCTCTTTTAATAGTTTTAAGCGCGATTTTAAATGATGTTTTTATTTGATTCTGACCTTTTTAAAATTGGTTGAAACGTATTATTTAAAATAAAATAAATATTTAAATCGCATTTAACACTGTTAGAACGTAGTTAACTGACAATCTTTCCTACTAATTTACAATTTTGGGCATTAAGTGTTTTTTTTTCACAATTTGGTATTCGGTATTCGGTCGAATACCAAATAGTTAAAATACTGGCCTAAAACTGAATAGCAACCGCAGCTGGCATCTCTATAATTAACTTGATGGCAGACATACAGTCTAGAGTAAATATTGGTTACAAAGGTTACCTTGTTTTCAACAAGTCAAATGAAAATCTGATGCTGTCAGATATAAAAATAAATACATTTACTTCTCTCTAATCAGGTCTCGCTTGGGTGTGGCCGTGAACCATAAGAAAATAAACTTAGCCGACGAGCTGTTAGCCTGGCAACACGAACGGTTCAGCATCAGACGGATGACAGCGTTTACCTTGAGCTCATTACAGGTAAAGTAAATAATTCACCTACCCTCAAAAAAACGGTCTGTACTTTTGACCAAACCCATCTATTATTAAGTATTTCGATGCGCTGAATCTGAATCTAGATATGGTTTGGTCCATAAAATCTCAAAATTTTGAGTGTGTTATGGACCAAACGTACCACCTCATTTTAAAGCATTCAATGTTTACACATTGTTTGATGATTGGGGTAAAATAACGCGCGTTTCGAATGTTAATTTATACATGCTTATTAAATATATAATAATTTTTATCATTATTATTTACTCTATAAGGGTCTGACAAAAAAAAACAATAAATAAAATTCCGCGCTTAAAACCGTTAAAACGTAATTTCATTTACATATCATTTGATTTTGTGAGGTTGTCTGGAAGAGATCTTTTTTTTTTAGCGATGCGACCGTCCTTTGTACATGATTATTTGTAGTTTTATTCTGTAAGATTATGTATATTATGTATTATATATAATACATAATAAATAAATATATATTATATTTATAATAATATATTATTGGATAATTCTCCAATTTAAGAAAAATTCATTAATCAATGAAAGTTTCTGTTATCAAAAAGACATACATGGTTTGAAAATATTTTTAATTCTTCAAAAAATCTACATAAATTTATCAATTCCAGAAAATAAAAATATCAACTTTAATTTTTTCAAACCTTTATGGAAATAAATAAATTAAGCTATTTGAATAGTTTTTACTTAAATTTCCTATATTATAATATATAAAATTTTAATTTGATACATAATACTGAAATTATATTTCTTGAAAGATAAAATTTTTATTTAAAAGAATTAGTTAATTATATATTGTATAGATTTTTTTTTCTCACTTTCCAAATTTTGCCCCCTGCCGCCCTGGGCACTAGCCCCGACTGCCCCTAGTGTAAATCCACCACTGGTAGTTTGAGTTTCTAGGTTTATTTTTGTATTCATGTACAGTTAGGCCCGGTTCACACGGCATGGTACTGCACGTTTTCTTTGTATTCGTTTTTTTAACGTACAATCATCCGGTCGTTCATACGGTAAATTTTCATGCGTGTAAAAAACGAATAGCTGCAGTCTTCACACAGTTATTACAGTGAGTATATGTCAGTGATGGATCCACGCTTCCTTTCCTGATGCTTTTATATTGGTATAATCGAAGGCGCCAACGGTTTCGCCGCCGACAGAGCAGAAGGTTTTGGGTACATCCTATAAACGAAGAATAAGGGCGTACTAAACTATTTGAAAGATTATACGATAAACTTAGAAACGGTGAATAATACTAAAGGCCTGTTCGTTTGCTATTCGATTAAAAACGTATGAACATCGTGCCGTGTGAACGAGACAGAGCTATACTATACGCCACTGCAAGCCGAATACGTTAGTTCTGAGTTCATTCCATTTGCTTGACAAGTCCGTTGCGTATTCGTTTAAACGTATCAACAGTATACGTTTTTTTGTAGTACAAACGACGTGTGAATGGTTCTATGGACATTGTGTGCGCCACTATTTATTCGTTAAGACGTATACTGCAAAAAAACGTGCACTACAATGAATCGAATGAACTTTAACGTATTCGGCTTGCAGTGGCGTATAGTATAGCTGTCTCGTTCACACGGCACGATGTTCATACGTTTTTAATCGAAAAGCATTTATTTATTTAGCGATACTTTTCATTGTTTCTAAGTTTATCTTATAACTTGTCAAATAGTTTAGTACGCCCTGATTCTTTGTTTATAGGATGTACCCAAAACCTTCTGCTCTGTCGGCGGCGAAACCGTTGGCGCCTTCGATTATACCAATATAAAAGGATAACCAAGCGTGAATCCATCACTGACGTCTACTCACTGTGACAACTGTGTAAAGACTGCAGCTATTCGTTTTTTTCACGAATGAAAATCTACCGTGTGAACACCCGGGTGAATGTACGTTAAAAAAGTGAATACAAAAAAACCGGGCCTTAATTGTTATCTAAAGAGTTGTCCATTTTGTTTGAAGACCCACAAACACCCGTCGCGCAGTACGATACTGGACAGTCACTCGGAGGCGCACGCGCAGAACTTGGTACACAACATTGCTCTGATCGCGAGGGCGCTCGCGTCGCACATTTACAATCTCACGGACGAGGCCAACGACGAAGACGCCGGATTGTATGACGACGCGTTGGTGAGTTATAACTACTTATTAAGCTAATATGAAAATAATAATAATAAGACAGGACGTGAGATTGAGTCTATAATTTAGGCTAACTGACTAAATTAATCAAATTATATTATTACTGGAGTTTACCCAGCGTCTTCCCCGCGGGTTAACCACTAGTGCGTGTCTCTTGTTTATACAGCAAACGCTACAGATTATATAATATTTAATTTTTATGTATTTGCCCACGGAAGTTTCAATTCATTTTATATCGCTAATTATACCATCCTCCGTCTATCTGTAAACAACATAAATTTCAAAACTTGAAGTTGAGCATTCTTTGGAGATAGTCTCAGAATGGGGGACAAAACCTTATCCATTTCAACCTCAAGAAGACACAGGTCTGCGTATTCCCTGCCAAAAAAACTCCATTCGAGCAAGCGCTTCAGTTCCAAGGAACTCCCCTTACCACCTCCAAAGTATTGGGATTCTCGGTGTTGACATCGCGAACGATGTACAGTCCAGGGGCCATCTTGAAGGCAAGGCAAAACTTGCCTCCAAGAAGTTGGGAGTGTTAAACCGGTCTAAGCAGTACTTCACACCGCGGCAACGCCTTGTGCTTTATAAAGCCCAGGTGAGGCCGCATATGAAGTACTGCTCACACCTTTGGGCTGAAGCACCTGCTTACCAACTTAATCCCCTGGACTGTATTCAACGTCGAGCCGTTCGCGTTGTTGATGATCCCATACTCACAGACGGCTTAGATACGCTTGACCTTAGGAGAGACTTTGCTTCTCTCTGCGTATTCTACCGACTGTATAACGGGGAGTGTTCCGAATAACTGTTTAGAATGGTGCCTTCGTCCTCTTTCTACCATCGCACCGCTCGTCATCGGTTGGGAGTTCACCCCCACTTCCTCGAGCCACTTCGCTCATGCACGCAACGGTTCTGTAGAACGTTTCTCTTACGTACCGTAGGGATTTGGAATGAGCTCCCGGCCGAGGTTTTCCCACAGCGCTACGATATGGAGTTTTTCAAAAAGGGTGTCATAAAATTTCTTCGAGGCTGGCAGCGCGTTAGTGACATCTCTGATGTTGGAAACGTCCATAGGCGACGGTAACCGCTTTCCACCAGGTGGGCCGTCAGCCTGTTTGCTGTAGTCCAGCAATAAAAAAAAAGTTATGCGCTTACCAACACATTTTGCGATTCGTTTTTGTATATAAGATTAGCTTCTGCCCGCGACTTAGTTCGCGTGGAAAGGAAGTTAAAAAACACCCGCGATTTTGAAACATTCTTCATTGGTGCTCCGCTCCTATTGCTCTTAGCGTGATGGTTTAAATCCTGTAACCTTTCTCAATAAATGGGCTATCTAACACTGAAAAAAAAATTCAAATCAGACCAGTAGTTCCTGAGATTAGCGCGTTCAAGCAAACAAACAAACTTATCTGCTTTATATACTTTTTATATATATATATATATATATATATATATATATATATATATATATATATATATATATATATATAAGATAACACTCTCTCACTGACACCACACCCTGTCAAATTATCCGCTCCTATTATGTTACGTTGCAGAGAAATGACTTTTAGTCTGTTATAAGCTGTTTAAGTAATTAAACCTTTTTAACTATCCCACGGGAACTATTTAATTTTTCGGAATCAAAAGTATCCTATATGTTGACCAGGGATATAAGCTATCACCATACAAAATTTCATGTAAATCGGTTCAGTCGTTTCGGAGATTAAGTGGTACAAACAGAGAAACAAGAAATTCTAAAAAAAATCTAAATTAGTTCTATCTTACTTCTTACATCCCCCTGACTCGGTTTTTAGCATTTTTTTTAATTGTACAGAAATTCGATCTCTACAATCTTATTATAATAATAGATTATGTAATGAGTTTTCAGTATTTTGGTAATCAAGTTGCATAAGCCGCTTTTGGGTGGTTGCTTTAATATCATGTCTGTTTAAATAATATACGATGTCATTTATCATGTACCTTTTTGTAATAGAATTTATAATAGATTTATAATATTTATTTAGAATATGCCGGCAATACGCTTAGATACAAATTCATTTGCTTCATGTTTATCTTTTCAAAGAATTATCATATTTGTAGCAAACATTGAACAGTCATCAGACAAGAGATAGTAAAAATATAGATAGTGCAACATTATCTCCACAATATCAAGTTTGAAAAATAAAACGATACATAGGAGATAGTTTTAAAGGCTGCAGCTAGCTGTAGTAGCTGTCGTGTAAATTAAATACAGCTTTGATATTGAAATATTATCAGAGTATTCTTATTTCCGCAAAGTATCTTTTATTTTATTTGGAATTTATTTGAATTAAAGTTTCCAAGAAACAAATATTAAAAAAAATGTTTTTTAACTTAAATCACACATATACTAAAAGTCCTAATTAGATCATTTTGAATTTCATGAAGTTATGAAAATTTGGAAATTGTAATAGAATTATTATAATTATAAGAGAGATATCATTGTTAGTTATGAAAAATTACACGTTGAACACCATTTTTATAAACACGGAAATAACACAGTCAACAATACTATATGGAGATCCAGAAAATAAGGCAGATGTACAAATAATGTCTGTTTTTACTCTTGAGTAGTATCGCAATTGATATCTTACATAGATAATATATTAATTTGATTAATTACATAAATACATTTAAAAATGGTTAATTTTTAATTCGCTTTAAATATAATTTATTTTGATTTATGCTGGTCGGTGTTTTGGGGAGAAACTGTGTCAATGAACTTTATTGCCAGTCATAGACAGTTACTTTGGCACGCACTTTACTACGAATTCAAAATTCTATTAATGTCAGCAAAAAATATCCTATCCTTTTAAGAATGTATGGATGTATGTTTGTTCGTTACCCTTTCATACAAAAACTACTGAATAGATTTTGATAAAACTACAATAATATAGCTTACACATCAGAATAACACATAGGCTATAATTAAAGATATAGTGAGAATTGAAGACGTGAGTGGATGAAAATGATATGTCGCATATTCGGTTTTTTGCTTTTTTTTTGCGTAGATGAAGGTTATAAGTCGATACCAAATGACTACAGACCTCAGACCATAGATATAAGGTATATTAAAAAAAATAAAGAGTTGCAAAGGTGTTAAGTTCAGTTCAGTTTAAAATAAAATTAAAACTTTGATCTCGATTTACTCAGAATTGGAATTATAAGACTTATCACTTTCATCCACTCATGTCTTCAATTATCTCAAATATAAGGATTTTGCATCAGCGCGTGCGTGATCCCGCGGGGCGCGGCTAGTAATATATATTTAAACCTAACACAAACAACTTACAAACTTAAAATAACTATTAAAGTCATAAATTGAAATTTTCCAAGATCTGACCGTTTAATAATTCAAAGTCGACTTTGACCGCCCTTTACCAACTGTAAAAGAACAATTTCGGGTTTAATTATAATAACACTAAAAAACGTTCCAATCCATATATTTTAACACCGCATTATTATCATGAACTCACGCCCTCGCTGATAGCGACTGCTTCGATCTCCACATTGGCATCTCTAGGCAGCCTCGCGACTTGATAAGTCGCTCTCGCCGGTGCATCTTTAGGAAAATATTCAGCGTAAACTTTATTAACCACAGCGAAATCCTCCATGTTCGCCAGCAATATAGTTGTTTTAACTACGTTATCCAACGACGAGTGACCAGCTTCCAACACGTGTTTGAGGTTATCCAAAGCTTTCCTTGTTTGTTCTTCGATCCCTTTCACCAGGTTAGTTTGTTTATCCAATCCCAGCACTCCGGAAACGTACAGTGTCTTATCCACTAATATTGCTTGGCTGTACGGACCGACTGGTGCGTAAATGTGCGGTGATGTGATTACAGTTTTCTTCACTTTCGTGCTCATTTTGTAGACGTGTTCGTTCGGCTTTATGTGGCTTATAACTGAGCGCATTTGCGCTAGTCTCGTATAGTTCATGAATGACCGACTATTGAGAACCGGTTCTCTGAGCTGTGTAGAAAGAAACGTTAAACACTATCGAACGTTATTGGACTATTATTTCACTCGGTCAGCGCTCAGGGCATCACTACGGATCCGAATAGTGTTGTGTAGTTAGTGAACGATGAACTATTAAGCCGGGATACTCCCTGCGAGTTGTACCGTGGTAATACTGTTACGTGGTTTCGCGGTGCAACGCCAGCGTCTCGCAGCGACCCGACGCTTATGAGTTTTTGACGGGAACTGAAAGGAGATGTTTTTGTGCTGTGCAGTTTTATTTTATAAAATGTGTAAATTTACTCTAAAATGAACAATAGTTGTAGGATATTGATAGTTTTTGAGTAGTAATTATGTGTTTTTGTGAGATATGTGAACTGTATAGTCAAATATGGCCTTTCGTGTTGTCACAAGAACTCCGTTCAATGGCTTTAGTTGATAACCTACAGTTCAGCTGAGCTATACATAGGCTTAAGAAAATTAAGAAACTATATGGTAATCTAAGATCTGGCTTAAAGACCTAGCTGCCAAGCTATAAACCTAAATAAATAAATTTCAAGTTTATAATTCACGTATGAGAGAATAAGCCTGTATGGCGCTTTGTTGTTCGAGCCTACCCCGCAAGAGACCTGGCGTGAAGTTATGAATGTATGTATATTTCACGTAATTGCGCCAGGTGGTAGGGTATTTGCCCCATTGGAAGACCACCACCCCTGGTGTAAGGTATACCTCCATAACAACCTTGATTTGTGTTCCGGCATTAGTGACCAGGGTTCCAGTTTCTCTTAAGACAGCAGCAGCGCATTTGTAGCACCTTTGGTGTTGTAAATGTCCATAGGCGATGGTAACCGCTGTCCATCAAGTGGGCATGACTGTCTGCTGAACTCATGCAATAAATAAAAAACACAAATACTTTACAAATGCAAAAACTTCTCGAACCTTTTACCTATACTGTCTGTATCTGCTCGGTTAGAGTCAGGACTCACAGTTGAGTACCCAGCTTTAGGAACCGCGATTCGATTCCTAACCAAGACTACGAAAAGTTCTAATGACTGAATAGCACTTAATATTAAACTAAAAATTAAAAACTTAATATAATAGTTCACTGACGGAATTGTACTAGAAAGAAACGCTCACTTGCATGAAAGAATAAGCACAACACTAAAATACACGTCTTGTTGAACCTTATCTTTGTTTATTATAGTTATCACATAGTATAATGAGGAGAGGTCGCGGTCGAATGAACACGAAGGTATATTATGATGAAGTAATAATTAGGATTGTGTAATAATAAAATACAATACTTATTCAATACGGTTATAACAATACTGAATAATGTTTGTTGCTGTTATTTTGATTTCAAATTGTATGACGTTTTCGGTATTGCTGACATTGCTATATTTCGCTGAGTTATTTATTGTCATAGTAGTAGATGGGTCATATGTCAAATGTATTTTGTATGTTATAAGTTTGCTATCTGCCTTAGTAATCGTTTTTCTATAAAAGTCAGATTTGTGTATTGAAATTATCTAATATATAAAATTCTCGTGTCTCAGTTTTCGTTGCCATACTCCTCCGAAACGGCTTGACCGATTTTGATGAAATTTTTTGTGCTTATCCGGTATCTATGAGAATCGGCCAACATCTATTTTTCATCCCCCTAAATGTTAGGGGTAGTCCACCCCTAAATTTTTATTTTTATTTTTTAGTCAAAATTTTTAATTTCTATTTTTTTATGATACAACATACAAAAATACATACAACCCTAGATTTTCAACCCTCTACGATCAACCCCTATTTTTTACCGGGCAGGACGACGTCTGACGGGACAGCTAGTAATCTATAATATGATACAATTCTAGACATATCATGTGTGTACATTAAAGCTATTTAAAAAAAAACAACTAGAATGCTATATAAATTGGAACGTAATGCATTTTTTTTACATTTCTAGTCGGTCTGTTTGTTGATTTGTCTATTTATTCGCGTAAAAACTACAGGGCCGATTTCGATGCGGTTTTCGCTGATTCATAGATTTAAAATCTGCGCTCCTTTTTATCTTGAGAATCCCGCGTGAATATTTCTGGGAATAATATAAAATGGCCAGATTAAAAAGTAATAATTACTGTGTGATTTTTTCATTGATCGATAGCAAATTTAATATAATAAAATGTGTGCTACATTTCTTCCGGGACTCCCGCGGGATTTTTCTCGGGAGCGGTTTGTTGTTGTTCGGGTGGATAAAATTTAGCTTATTTGGACAGTTTCCACTAAAGCGATAGCTTACTTTTCAAAATGCTGTGATACTTTGTATCCCGGGAATCCCGCTGGGAATTCATCCATACTATTTTAATTTTAACGTTGACACGTGTCTAAAATCCGTTAAAAACGACTAAACACGCATATACCAATACCGAGTTTCGCGTGAACAGTGATCTTAAAACTTTACTAATAAGAATGTTTAGTGGAATTTGAATCAAAAATCTTTTCGTTGTAATTCGAAGATATTACCAAAGAAGTTAAGCTTCTTTTAATCAAATAATTGTTCTGTTAACTCTCATAAGGTGTTAAAACTCTTGTTTACAAAATTATAGTAAACATTATTAAAGCGAACATCATAGGCTATGTTGACAAATTGCGTACTAAAGCAACTTGATACTTTTTTAAAAATAATATTTAGGGCTTGGCAACAAAGGCCTTTAAGCCAGAACTTGAGTCTGTGTACTTAATAATAATGTATCCGCTGGAAACTATTCCACCTATGTCCGTACCAAGTCTACACGATTTAATATCGGTTAAAGATTTTGAAAACCGTTCCGATTCGATGCGATGCGAGTCGTATGGTGGAAATAATCGCTTATAGATATATTGTATATTTATGGACAATATATCGGGTTTTTATTGTCGCCGCGGCTGGGTTGTCGATAATTTTTGATTGACTTCGGATTACTGTGTTTTCTACCAGGTTATGAGACTTACGTGGTCTCCTCAGATAAAAAACAAAAAGTCCAAAATCGATCTGCTTTTCCTATCGCGAAGCTGGTAAGCAGGCAGACGACCCAGCACATGGAAAGTGGTTTCCGTCGCCTACGGTCGTTTGCAATACCAGGATTTTAGGTCATCTGTCGCCTTTTTCGTATAAGGAGACCCTTAGTAAATTATTGGTTTTTTTTCTATTTTAGAATGTGGACGAGGCGTCAATCAAACATTGGTACAAATATTTGTCGTCACAACCAAGATCGCCGCATATCATAACAGTATCACCGCCCACCGCTGGTAAGTCTGGTTTTTTAAAACCTAACCGCTTTATTTTGATCCAAAATATTTTACCATAGTAAACTCTAGATTTACTTTAGAAGGTTGCACAGTAATTGTTATTTTATATGAAAAATTACCTATTGCGCAATCGTTTTTTGCAAATTTCTTTCGGGCATAAATTTGGGTTCTTAATAAAGGTAGATAGATAGATAACACTTAATTGCACACCAAAATATAGAATTAGAGAAACAGACCAGGCAATATAACAGGCGGCCTTATCGCTCAAACCGATCTCTTCCAGGCAACCTAAATGAGAAAAATTTGAATCAGGCGAAATAGGTGATGCAGAAAAATGGCAATAGAAACATAAATATTCATTACTAATATAATGCATATATATATATATATATATATGTGTCGGAGGGAAGCTATAATTGGATGGATTATTGATTGGATTTATAACGCACAATATTAAAATAATTATTTAATCAGTTACAGTGTCTTCCCTTGTTCTTTAAGGTGTTACAGCAGCATTGGAGAGAACGCTCTCGCGGTACATGGATGTAACAGTGAGCGTTCATGCGGTTGACAAGCGCGAACCTGAGTACACCCTGTATTCACCAACAGGGGCTATATTATACGTTTACAGGTAAGAATTATGATAAACCTAGAGCCTTACGTAAATGTTGTTATTGTTACAGACCGACAAAGAGAATGCCGCGCACCGGGCTTATTGCCCCTTCCGCATTTGGAATTCTTTTTTTTACATGGTTTTAAAATTTGCAATTAGACAGTAGCCTATTGTTATTGTTTTCGACTTTGTTGGCCGTTCGCAGGCATAATTAACCAGGTGTGCAGATTATGGTTTCTCGGAAACCTCAGTGCACGCGGTCCTTTTTTATTGTATTGTAATATTAGTATAAAACAATGCCCGAACGGAGGGGTAAGGCAGTCGAGCGAGGATTACGATATGAGTAAGATGTACATTCGATGAGCGATATAGTGACGGACTTTGCGCGTGTTATTGAATCGTGCAGTTTGTACTAGTAGTGTCTAGTTATATTTGTTAGGTCAAAAAAAACTGATTCAATATTTTCACTGATTCAAACTCTGTGTTAAACAACTTGATGCGTTATAGGATAACAGGATTAATATTGTTACAACTTACATACATACATACATAAAATCACGCCTGTTTCCCATGGGGGTAGGCAGAGACTATGGATCTCCACTTGCGACGATCCTGACAAACAACTTTCGCTTCACCTACTTTCATTAACCTCTTCATACATGCGCGTTTATTTAAAATGCTTTTTACCTGGTTACAACTTAGGCCCTGACAAAGACAAATTCCACATACGGATCTGTAAAAGCACATTTTGTTACTTGTCGGCATTTGAACAAGTTATAATACTTTTGTGATCTTCTTCTTTGTTCACTTATTTATTGGCATACGTTTCTAGTTATTGTGGAGAACAGCCTATTGTTCTATTGTACTCGTTTACGACCGCTTGCAGGCTGCGTCATTAGCCAGGTGTTGCGGAATACAATTACAAGCTAATTCTAGGAAATTGTGTCGACGTTGCCGAGCGGTCACATTTGCATTTGTGAAGTATAAAACGACGGCCTGATGGAGAGAGGAGTCACTTGAGCTACAGCTACGATACGGGCGTGACGTGTGTAAATTCGGGAATTTAGTGACGGATTTTGCGCGTATTATTGAATTACGACCTTCTGCATTACGTTTGGATTTGTTGTGTTCGGTTACATTTGTACCTGTTTTATACGTGTTTGTATAGTTCTAATAACCCACTAATAACCCATCCAGTGTGGACGATATTACCTGTCGGCCTTTGAAATAATTATAATCATTTTATGATCGTCTTCTTTTGTTCACTTATTTGTTGGCATACGTTTTTACTTATTGTGGAGAACAACCTAGATTGTAATTATTTGCTTAATTAAATTTCAGCGTCAAACCAGCAGTGTTTGATCTCATATTGACGGTGGCTATCGCAGCCTATCTCACTCTGGTCTACTTCGCAATACAACTGTTTCCAAGGTTTTACGAAGAGTATGCGAAAGTAGTCACCGGGAAGGCCAAAGTACAGTAGTTTTAAGGATTTATGTGAAGTGTCCAAGGGTTATACTGTGAATTGTAATGACTTAAAAGATCGGCCTCCTTGTGGGGAGATATTTTCTCCAAAAATTTGTGTCTGGTCTCAATAAAATCGAAATGTGTGCTGGGACATATAATAGAAGTGTAACTTTAACGGAAAAGTGTCAAAACGAATCGCAACAAAAAAAAATTACTTGGAAGTTTTACGGGTTTTCAAATTGGACAAGTACATGAACAATCTGCCCGTAACACTTCAAGTTAAAAAAAAATTGTTGCGATTTTCGCAGGTTTACTGCAAATTATGATTTAATTAAGCTAGGTACATTTTAATTAATGCATTTTTTATTTAAAGATTTTATTTTATCAAAACAAAAAACTGAATTCGATCCGGAAAAAACATCCATAGTCTACTATAAAATTATGCCTTCTCGATCTCGCGATATATATTCTACTCCCTCCACGCGGCCATAACGCTTTTTCGTGACAAAAAATCCTAATACCCCACGTCTGTATAGAAGTATTACTTCTAACTTTTGAGTTAAATATAGAATTTTTCAAGCATATATACCGCAAGCTTAAAATATTTAAGTTTCATTTGAGCTTTCTTTCTCTTAAATCAAAACGTCATTAGACTTTACAGTATAATCCGATGGTGTTAGTCAATAAGTGTTGAACAAGTCTTAATTGTAAATTATTGCGCCTTTAAAAATAGTTTGTTTGAAACAGTTTTATTTTCTGCATATACAGCGTGTTTCAGACCTTACGACAATAAATCAGACCACGTTTTCTTCATGACGTACTCTGCCCAAATACAAAAATGAATTAAGGTAACTTCTTTGGTTTAGCCACAGGACCTCATTTTTCATTTCAGGATATTACAACAACATGTATCAGTTATTGTGTCTAAATCGGTAGGTTAGTGACCAATGTATCATGTTGCCAGCTCGTCTCTTCATCATTAAACGCGGAAGTTTTTCATTCTTACGCTCTCGCTCGCGAACCAATATTTACAAGTGTTCTGTTTTTATTCCCTTTTTATCGTAATTAATTTGTTCGGAAATTTCAACATTTTATTTTTGACATTACGGCTGATTTAATAGTACCAAAAAATTTGTATGGAGTACGACCGCTAAAGTTAAAATTTATTGTCAATTGAAATGAAACACGCTGTATAAAATATCATGGTTACCAGTTTGCCTTGAAAACAAACTATCAGCAATAAATGTTAAAT
The DNA here is from genome assembly GCA_012273795.1 of Dendrolimus punctatus. Classification (NCBI taxonomy): domain Eukaryota; kingdom Metazoa; phylum Arthropoda; class Insecta; order Lepidoptera; family Lasiocampidae; genus Dendrolimus; species Dendrolimus punctatus. The sequence goes on from CM022544.1 coordinate 16,200,689, forward strand.
GAAATATATTTTTGCATGTTAACTGAGTTTATGAAAATATCAAGAAGTTTTATTTGAAGTATTACATTATTCATAAGGCAAAGTGATAGTACTCAAATAAGCGGCCATGTTTGGAGCCTTGCATATTTAGTCTATCTTTAATATTATCAAATTCTAAACAGACAGTGTCTCTACAATCGGACCAACTGAATCATGACCCACCATAAGGTCATTTTTTTACAGCTGTGAAATACAATTAAGTTGAAATTCGAAATTCTGGATATACATTTCCTTGGTAACGACATTGACAGTTACTGACTACGTAGTAATAAACAGATCGGAGAGACTCTACTATACTCGTGTGTAACATCTGACAAGCCAGATTTCAGTTCGATTTCAAGTTATTTCGAATCATTACTATTTTATCTAAAACATATCTAGTACAATGATAACAAAGTTTAAAATTGCGTAGTTGTCTCAGCCTAGTGACGCATTTTTATTAATGTTTAAAACGTCTTAAGTGCAACACACACGATAAACTTTACTATTTTGACGGAATTATTAGCAAAGTGGAAGTCATAATTCAGTTGGTTCGATTGTATATTAAAGCTGTTTAAAAAAAAACAACTGAAATAGACTATATAAACGATGGAGAACATGATGCAATTTTTTTTTAGATTTCTTTCCTGTTTTTCGTTTGGACGGTTTGTCTGTTTGTTGGGGATTCACGTAAATACTACTAGGCCGATTTTTATCGGGATCGGATCGAGGGTAGTTGTATCGATTACCGCCAATACTCGGCTCGTTGCGTCACCGCTCGAATATAAAAGCGTGCGGACGGAGCGACAATACAGTTTGACTCAGAGTGTGGTCGGCTGCAGACGCTTCCTCCGATTCTGGTTCGAAACAATTCTTAGACCGAAACGTTGGAATAAATAGTAAAAGTTGCCTTTACTTGGGCGGTTCCTATATCTTATCCGTCGTTCATATGCCTTAGTAGCTGTTAAAATTTGACATAAGCTCTATGCAGTTAATATCAACATTCAAGTCAAGCGATGATTAGGCAAGTGAATGGATAGTAAAATATAAGAACCGCCCAAATAACTGCCAAAACTTAGTTGTAGTTATAGAATCATGCTCCAAATAGTTATGACTTTTATGAAGCGTCAAATAATTTTCAATTTTAATAATTGAAATAAAAGAGCTAATAATAATCTGTGATTTTGAGTTGTGACATTTTGCGTCGATACTCCAGTCTACGTCGGCCATCTTTGATTTGTTCACTATGCATTATATATATATGCTATATTATTTCTTTAATAACTCAATGAGTTATTAAAGAAATAATATAGTAAAATACAAATAAATTCGAAGTATTGTATTGTTTTAATTTATTTAAACATTTTTTTTTATTCATATTGAAATACTCTGCAGTAATAATGTTTTGTTGGCCGTCCTTTTTAGAAGTTCCTTCAGATTTTATCGAGATGATTACAACAGAACTATTTATTGATTTACGTATATCTTGTATTATTTTATCGATATAAGGTTAATAGACCGGTAGATTATGTTAAGTTTTGTAAAGATATTCCTTATTTTATTTCATAACTCCAGGTATAAATCGATCAAATGTGTATGTGGATTCAGTAGAAGCAAGGCACGTCACTATTTTTCATAATTGGCTACAGAACCTTATAAAGTATTCATTTATTATCTCGAAAATGTAAGTGGTGAACGAAACAGTTTTTGTTGAAAACATCTTTTAAACCTACCTTGATTGTTTTCAGAATCTTCCACTTCGTAGTCCAAAGACTTAAATAGAATAGTCGAAAAGATTTTTTTAAATCTAACCAATACTTACCCCACACGCCACTGATTTTTTATCTCTTGTATATATATAAGAACCACCTCTCGCTTCTAGTTTTCCACCCTATTACCCGTGCGCAGGTTTGCCGATAGCCTCGTGACGTCAAGCGTCGATGGTCAGTAGGGTTGACAAAAAAGGTTACATAAATAGTTGTTGCAAAGAATGTATTATTTTAATATATTATACAAGTATTCTTAAAAATAAACTACGAGCTATATATACTATATAAAAAATTATGTTGGCCCCAAACCACTGTCACTCACCAGGAACGCTCCCAAAACGCTGGCGGCGTTGCCACGTTGTATAGGAACGCTTAATTTTTGCGCAATTTATTATTGTGTATACTTTACATCTTATATATAAAATTCTCGTATCACAGTGTTAGTTACCATACTCCTCCGAAACGGCTTGACCGATTCTCATGAAATTTTGTGTGCATATTGGGTAGGTCTGACAATGGGACAGCGTCTATTTTTCATCCCCCCAAATGTTAAGGGTAGTCCAACCCTAGTTTTTAATTTTTAGGTATTCTTTTTTTATTTTTTTATAATACAGTACTAAAAAATACATACAACCATAAATTTTCAACCCTCTACGATCAACCCCTATTTTTTACCGGGCAGCACGACGTCTGCCGGGACAGCTAGTAAGTATGTACAATAATAGTAAGTAATCGGCAAACCTGCAAGCGGCTTGTAAGTCTTACTTCTGAGAAAAAATATTGTTATACAAACATAGATGGACGAACAGACATGACGATTTAGATTTCGTGATAAATAAATAATATGAACCCTATATTACAATAAATTCAGTTGTCTTACTACTGAGCGCTTGTTGTGTTTATTATTTATTTCTTTTATTTGAAAGTTGAATTGATGCATATTATGAAATATTGATTTAATTTAAATAGGTATAAAGTTTAATTTCGTACGGTGAATGGTGTTTCTGCATGCTTATGATTTTGCTCCGTTTCTTATCATACAACCGGCAACAGTTAACTTAGAGTTCGCTCGGATAACTTAAACGCGAGTAATTTCTACCCTTTCCAAGCACTTATTTTACTTTTGACAGCTCGATGATGGATCAATTAGTAATGTCCTAATGTGCCCCGACTCGATTTGTTATATAAATCGACTTCATTTTTAAATAAGTTTTAATCAATTTAACTTATCGATACATATTTTTCCTGAAAATACTATATCAATAAAGTAAAATCTTTTTGTATTTTCAAATCGATTATTATCGATTTATTTACGTATAGTGTCGATGGTTTAATAGTCTGTGCGTTACACGACTATTACGTCACCCATAACAATAAAGTACGAGAATTATGTTATTTGTTTCATGTGGGCTTTACTGACAAGAAATATGTAACTTCATAGACGTGCAAAAGTCAAAAGTAAAATAAACGCTTGGAAATCGTAAACATTCTATGCGAGTGTTTTAGTAGAGCATCGAGTTTAATATTTTTTTTAGTGAACAAACAAATATTTTAATGTTAAAGACAACATTTTCGCGTCGTTTAAATGACTCGCTTCTTTACTAATTATTGAAATAACTGATTTCAGGCTTGAACGACTAGATGATACGTTTAGTATAAAATTAAGAACAAAGCGGATAAAAGTGTATTTATTTATGTTGAGGTTTAAGCGAAAATGTACATTGCATGGAATTGAATAAAATTTTGTTTCCAAATTGTTTTTTATTTTTAAACATAATGATGTGGCGCCATCTATAAATAGAATCATTTCTTTTAACATTCCTATTTTATGGAACCGAGGGAGCCCGCAGACTTCCCCTCCTGTTGGTGAAGATGATTTCCTTTTTTAATGTATGAGTTCAGCAGACAGTCATGCCCACTTGATGGAAAGCGGTTACCATCGCCTATGGACATTTGCCACACCAAAGGTGCTGCAAATGCGCTGCTGCTCAATACAAAACAAGGTTGTTATGGCGGCATAGTCTAAACCAGGGATGGTAGCCATCACACAGCGGTAGCACAGAAGACAAGTGTGGGGCCGTTGCAAATGTAGTGTCTCAGAATTAATTCCTGTGTCGCCCCCAAAAGTGCTTAGGAGTAGGGTGCAGGTTAGATTTAGTGGGTAGCTTGAAGGCTGACATCCCCTTGTCCTCCGCTCGGAGGCTGCGGTGGGAATACGGCCGTTCAAGAGTTCCACACAGCCCTCTGTTTCAAGCCTACCAGGCTCGAGAATGGTGTCACAAGATGCATTACTTTGCGTCAACAAATAAAGGGGGGATGAGATCAGAGGGGGATTGGGATTGGAATAGGTGGATGGCGAAGGGAGAAGTGAGCGATTGAAACTCACTCATCGAAAGAATACGATTACCTATAGGTTAATGATTCCAGCATGGCTCTACCACGTTTCTTCTTCGTTCTTTCTCCAGTTTGTAATTATTTGTGTGTAGTAGTAGAATTCGCCACAAAGGCAGGCAAAGGAATCTTAGTCCATACAGCTAATGTTTATTTGTCTTCGTATAGTAGCGCAGTTGTAGTGCAGGCTACAACCGACGCAATTCAATGGAGTTTTTGTGAAAACTCGAAAGGCCACACCTGTCCATACAGTTCACATTTCTTACAAAAACACATAATTGCTACCCAAAATCTAACAATATCCTACAACAATTGTTCATTTTAGAGTAATTTTACACATATCTAGAAAATAGCACTGCACAGCACAACGTCTCCCTTCAGTTCCCGGCAAAAACTCCTTATTTGGTTATTGTGTGCTTTACATAGACCCGTTTTATAAAAAATTTTATTCAGAAACCGTTTTATTAAAAATAGGTTGAATTTAAATAAAACATATTGCATTAATTACTACTAATTATATTTGTAAAAATATTCCAAATACATTGTCAGCAAAAATAAAATATGACTTAGCTAAATTGTATAAATATACTTGACGGGTAAGCTTGGAAGCACCAATAACCAATAGTCATTCTAAAACAAAATATTTCCTTTACTATAAAACGTGTAAGTATCCTATGGATATATGGCTTTAGTCAGCCACGGGAAAACCTTATTGATGCATCCAAGCTTAACTACTACTATTGGTAATACAAATTCCTTGCGACATAATATAAAAATTAAAGCCTATAGCTACCATTATCAAATCTTAAATTTCTAATAAGTATTTCCAATATAAAAAAATATGGCAACATCTTTTGTTAGCCTAATAATACAATAGACTAAGCATGTAGATAAATACTGGACTTAAGTGGACTTAAATTATTGATTTAAGCAAATAAAGAATACGTATCTTAGGCATATAATTTCATTAAAAAAATGAAAAATAAGCAAAAATATAATAATGGTCAAACACCTTGGATTCAAGCTTGTAAGAATAGTTTTGATATTGTTCAATGATTGAAGAAAATATTGACGGATCTGGATTGAATGTGTCGTGTATAGATCAATATTTAACTATTACTGGATCTGTATCTACATATTTTACCGAGTTGTTTGTCCTTTATTATGTGCGCAGATAGACAGACTTAATACTTTAGAAAATTGAGTGCAGTAAATAAAAGTTACAATAAATGCTTTAATACTACTATTCATTATAGTTTAAAGAAAATAAAAAATGAATTAGTCATGGAAATAATTTTAGACCTCTCTTTTCGACGAGGTAAGTACCTACATTTGCATCTTATTTTTTAATCTGGCGAGTTAAGTCCCTACCATTATCAGACCAGTCATTTGTAAGTTTTTTTAAAGTAAAAAACTTATTTGAAATAATGATAAATACATTATTTAATTGATGACATTTTATTAATAATAAGTTGTCTATTACTCGGATGGCTGTCCAAACGGCGATAAGACATTAACTTCGTAGTTTCGCAAGTGAACTAGATTCTTTACTTTCCTTTCTTTATCATTAGGCTTGAGTTTCCAGAATTCAATTATTCAAGAAAACGCAGCATCAAATTCTACGTTTAAGATTTACTTAGAATGAAGTAATTTAATTTACTGTTTTGGAATTTGGAACTTTAAGCATCGTTTAAATTTGCATTAGTTAAGTAATCTGTTATTTTGCGAAACCAGCGAGTTCCAGTTAAGTAACAAGTTTGCGATAGCAGACGTCTAATAAAATGATGATAAAGCCTTATATGCATAATGCAAGTTAAGTGTAATAACGACTTAACTAATTCATAACTATGCTTTTGATTATGAATGACGTATTCGGCTATTGACATTTCTAAATAAAGTATGACTTGAGACTTGATGTCTTAAATTTAAAATGATAGAAAATTAACCCTCGAAGACTTCAACAGTGCTAGCGCCGTTGATATCCTTCAACTCTGTAGACTTGAATGTCGCGATTAAAGTGATCTTGCCAAGTTTCTGCAGAATAAAATTGAAAATTAAAAAGAGAATAAGATTTATTAGACCCTTCATGAAATCTTTCTTTCTTGACATATTAAAGAAGGAAATCAAAATTTTCCCAGTTTATTCAATTCTATGTTGACTATTGTCGACTCTTATCAGACAAAATTTTATGTGACTAGCGGCAAAAATGGCCACCATTTCAAAAAATGTGTTCGCCACAACAGTAAGCAAAGGAACCTAGTTCATACAGCCTTATGTGACGTATTAAGTCTTCGGTATATTTCAGTCAATTTGTAAATCTTAGACGGAGAATAATTAAGGGATTTCTTGTAACGACTCAAAAAGTCACATTTTTAAGGCATAAAATTTAACTAACTTGTACGAGATATTATGATGTAAACATTTTAAAAGCGGTTAAAAAATACCTAAGAATTTGTAGATACTAAAAATGTATATTTTATTTATGAGATCCTGATGCAGTGCCACAGAGTAAAGATCATTTGTATACTTACTTTAGGCTGGACAGGCAGTTGAGCAGTCATCACTCCCAAAGGAGGAACATCTGCAGCGGGCAGCCGTAAGGTTCTACCAGCAATTCCAGATGACGTGATCCTCAATTCACAATTCGTGAGGGTCTTCTCCAATGGATTGACGAAGGACAGAGTAGCAGTAATTGGTTGGTCGATTACCAAATCTTCGTTGAACTGGAGAAAAATTCGAACATTTCTATTATTTTTGAATGAACATAGAAAGAAAGAGAGAGAGAGATAACACTTTATTGTACACCATTACAGAAAAACTTAATAAATATTCTAAATGTGGGCGATCTTATAGCTAAGTAGTGATCTCTTCCAGATAACACGTGGCAGGAATAAAACAGGTTAAGTGGAAACTAAACTAAAAAAAATATGAAATAAACTAAATTATAAATATTTAAACTACTGCTTAAGTGCTTACCTTTATACTGATATTAGGCTTGAGTACTTGGAAGTCGTCATCGTCAGCCCAGGACTGCTTGGTCTCGTCCACGATGGCCATCGCCGAGATCTTCATGTTGCCGTACTCCACCAGCTTCGGCAAATAGTCGTCTGCTTTCACTGTTATGCTGACTTGTTCCCCTACAAATTAGATATCAATATTATTCATATTCGTGCAGGAACCTAGAAAGAATACAATTTCCTGCGGCCAGGCGGCCTATCGTAAAGACCATCGAGCGCCCTAGATGGGACGTCGTCTCCTTTTGCGAGCGTGTTGTGCGTGCCAAGGAGGAGGCGAAGGCAAGGAGGCAAGGAGGAGAAGGCAAAATAGAATAGAAATAGGAAATATTGTAACAGATAATATGAATAAAACAGTAAGCAAAATAGCATAAAAAACAGAGTGACATTGTAATATACGAGATTTGTAGTTGGTTCAGGTGTATAAAAATTAACTTATTTCGACACAGATTTCACTAAGACAATAGCTTAATATTCTTTTTTATATGTTTGGTCCCGGGAATTTCAAGTCAAGCGTGGAATAAGCCGCGGACATATCCTATAGAAGAATTATTTTCTCCGTGCAGTTTGGGTTATAAATCAAGCTCGGCCTCAGCCCGGCTTAGGCGGTGAGCGTGTTGCGCGGCCGCAACGCCATTATCGATAAAAACTCATTCTTATCAAAAAAGATTATCAATCTTATAAAAATCATCATTTTCTTTTTGGCTGTCAATTTTAAACTTAATATAAGTATTTATATTTATTTTTAATATAACTTGTTACATTCTAAACTTTTGTACTTATAGTTTTTTTAACATAGATACCTAATTAATAATTTATTATAAATAATTAGTATTCTTATTTTAATAAATAAGTTGTTGTATCTATTTTTTTTCATTTTTATAACTAACCTACAAAATGACAAAACTAAATGCACTATCGATAACGCTTATCGACAACAATAATGTGCATCACTATGCCCGCCCATAAGGCCCGTGAGTGGAAGGGAGAGCGAAATACTTGCTTTATTTTATGACCCAAATTGCACGGACAAGATAATTCTACGATAGTAGTGTATACATTCACACAAAATTAAATGTAATTTGAGAGAGGAGATCAAACAACTCACGTTTCTGTTGCCCTACAAAGATTTTGCCTTCGACCTTCTTCACAATATCAGCTCTGACCCCATTGTAGAAGACACTCGTGGCTGACAGCGAAGCCTTGATGTTACGACCCTGAAAGATTAAGCCTAGAGTTTAGTACTCTAAACTTAGACAAATTTTATTTTCATATATTAGGTGTACTAAAACCATGCAAGACTTCTTTTAGTTTTCATTTCATTTTCTACTTCAGTCTTCATTAGTCTAATAGTGTCTCCGCACTATTTATTAGGCTAATGGTGAACCAAACCAGTTCCTGGCTTAAAGAAGTAGCTGCCAAGCCATAAACTATAAACATGTTCGACCTCAAACATAAGTACGCTTGCGCCAGTGTGTTCGCAAAAAGCAAAATATCGATGACTATGACTTTTACGACCAGGCGTTCTAATTTTGAATTCAGGTGACATTCGCCGCAGTTGATCTTTTATTAATTTCTTGCGTTTTTACATAGCGCTATCTCTTGTCTTTGTAAGTATTCCACTACAATATAAATGAAGTTTTTGGCGGGAACTGAAAGGAGATGTTGTGCTGTGCAGTTTTATTTTATAAAAATGAGTAAAATTACTCTAAAATGAACAATAGTTGTAGGATATTGATATTTTTTTAGTAGAAATTATGTTTTTGTGAGAAATGTGAACTGTATAGTCGAATGTGGCATTTTGAGTTGTCATTAGAATTCCGATGAATGGCCTAATAACCTACAGTTCAGCTGAGCTATACATAGGCTTAAGAAAATGAAGAAACCATATTGTAATCTAAGATCTAGCTTAAAGGCCTAGCTGCCAAGTCATGAATCTAAATAAATAACTATAAATGATATAATGTTGGCTCTAACAATGAAATTAGTAATGTTTTTCTGTATCAAAACGTATGGAGTAGTTTGTTTGTCTACAGATTATTCACGTTTACACGTTTCTTTATAGTAACATTTTTAAAAAGCCTATTCCGATTCGTATTACGCTTTCATAGATACATTTTTGCAACTCTTACCTCTGCAGAATTGTTTTCAATGTCCACTGTAACTTTGAAATCTTTTCCAATCTGTACGGTGTCGATATCACGAAGTTTGAAGGTTACATCTGATTTGAGATTAGCAGCTACCGAATAGTACCTAGACAAACACAAAGTTTATTTAAAATACTACCTTCACTACTTTAAATAATCGGCAGACAAACACATACATTGTATATCCCCAAATTAGGCAAGTTAGGCTTGTGTTATGGGTAATATACAACGGACCACTCTGGGGCCGATCCCAGACACTCAGACCATGACAAATGACGGAGAAAATACGTTTCCGAAATTTACTATACCAGGAATCGAACCCGGAGCCTCTGCGTTGCAGTGAGGTAGGCCGGTAAAGGCTTAGCCCGCTCAACACCAGAGGCCGTCATTGCTTATATATTAATGAACTCGACAGTACTATGTATAATAATCATTTCTTACCTCTTAGCTCTCTCCGAATACCTGACACCGTTCATAAGCGCCAATCTCTCTGAGGCTGTGCCTTCCTTGTACTTGTATTGGCTGGTGATGTCTTCTCTATCTTCATCACCTAAAGGATCGAAGACATACGGCTTCTTGGTGAGCACCATACGACCAATACTGCAAAACACACATTTTTATTGGATATCCGTTGGTATAGGTCCCGCCACGTAAAAAGAACGCTGAGCGGTAGTAGAGGGGATGTGTCTGCGCAGGTCTACAGTCATATCCTAAAGTAAAACCCCGCCTCGCCTGCAATTTGATCGATAAAACGCTCACTACGTAGGTTCAGAGCCAGCGTTCTTTTTACGTGTCGCGAACTATAGCGGTAGGTAAAGACCGACATTCCAAAGTTAGCCCCCAGACTAATGGTAGTTCATGAGCCGGATAAAAAACCAACTGATTGCTGGATGAATAAGTCGCCATCCGACAGCTCATAGGTAAGCCATAAACTTTTCAGCTGCCAGTTTTAGGTTTTGTTCGACAATGTAGTTGGCGAAGTGGCTGATAACTTAGCCTTGGCTATTTTGTTATAAACCGCCAATTATATGGTTTTTACAATAGCTACCCATCTCAAACCGATATTTTTCGGGACTTGCTTAATAGATTTGTGTACTTGCCCACTGTCCTAACCTTTCATTTTTCACTCATGCTTTTACAGATGAGTACGATATTGACTACCTGTCAATATCGTACTTACCTGACAGGCGTACACGAGCAAAACTTTAGGCGTAAAGGCGGGCTTACAACGATTATAATAAGTTATGTTACAATGTAATGATTTCTTGGTTTAAACTTACTGGTAGTTATTAGTATCCACCATAACGTAACCACTTTCTGCATCAGCGTCTTTCCTCCATCTCATGTAATCGGCGTTGACCGAGGCCAACATGAACTCAACGTCGTAGCTCATCCCGATGACGCCTTGTTTGATAGCTTCGAGTGGCGCTGGTCCACATTGATATACCCCAGAAGACAGTTCCTGGGGTGTCGCGTCGATGGCTTGCCAACCACCATAGCCTAAAGTGTTTAAGAAAGTGATCAGTACAATACTTAAAACTCAGCTGTTAGCCCCTCAAATTACATACCAATGTATAATAAACATTTGCCTGCAACAGGCAATAAAAGTAAATAAACTTACCAGGTGGCAGATCTGGCCTCGCCATCCAAACGTCATTCCAGACGTGGTAATTCCAGATGGAGTCAGCACTGCCTGCTGGATTGTTCGGGTCAAAGTCCAGCTCTTCCATGGTTTCAGTGTAGTACTTGTCGACAGTAAGTGTGCTGTTGGCGTCATGTGCCGACACCAGATTGGAAACAACGCGAGATGGTATACCTAGAGCTCTGCAAACTAGAAAAAAGAGGATAGGATTAGTCACAGATGTGTACAGTGGAATGTGTGTGGGTGTGTTTAACCGACTTCAAAAAAGGAGAAGGTTCTGAACTCGCCGTGTAAATCTATTCTTTGTGTGTATTCAGCCATAACCAGTGATGGATTTTCACTTGGGGCACTAGGGGCTAGTACCCAGTGCGGAGAAATTTTTGGTGGCGGCAAGATTTGGAATGTCATCAAAAAATCTACTTTCTGCTCAATCAATAATGATTTTCAAAAATTAGGAAGTTATTGGTTTCATGCCAAATCTCGAAAATCAAGTTCTCATTAGATGTGTACGTTTTGAAGTCTAGTTACAATGCATATTTTTCATTCAAATAGTGCACGAAATAGATAATAGGGCGTTATTTTTCACGGTGCCCCAGGTCGGCATATAAAGCACATCTGACCTCGGCCATAACGGTTTTGTTTAACATCCGATTTTGATGAATTTTCCTTCCGCTAGATTCAGTACAGCTCGAGGATAGTTTCTTATTAATTTCGTTGTTATTGGACATCATATACGTTACTTAAAAGTGAAATACAAATAATTCTATCAAAATGAAACCGCCTTTAGAGTAATTAAAAAACTATTTTTTGTCCTTAATATTTTGAAGTCAGCGCCAAGTAAAACGTAAAAAACAACAAACAAAACATTTGCAAAATATAGTAATTAACTTTAGACAAATTATTGATGCTGTAAGAAAACACAGTATAAACAGAACTAAAATATGCAATCTTTGAACCGTCAATCATGCCTCAATTTAGTCCTGATAAAACAGTGGTGCATTCAGCTTAGTCATCTCTTATTTTTTGGATTTATTAATTTGGCTTCAGAGTTTCTTCTCGCTTTCTTGTAATATTTTTTTGAACCCAAACTTGTTGAAAAATGGGAGGTTCCTCTATCTTATCAACCATTCATTTGACCTTAATATCAATTACGATTTAATAATGAATATCTACCGATAGTATGGGAACTAAATAAACAGTAAGCTACAAAAAGCGGCCAAAAAAAACTTAGCTTATTTTTGAGGGTCCGTTCTAAAAATGTTTAATTATTTATTAGTTTTCTTTTTAATACCAATAAAAAAATATAAATTTAAAAAAAATTTACTACAAGTTCATACCTAGTTATTGTTTTAAAAATAATTTAGTGTTATTTGTCTCAATTATTTTTTATTCTAATATATTTAATTTAAAATTTTCGTCTATCATATAGAATTGAAAATGCATATGTATGACTTATGCACTTATGTATGTGTATTTTGCAATTTTTCAAAATGATAAACTAGCTATTATACCAAACAGTTCGGTCGCAAATCGTACGCCTGGCAACCCCAATCGTCTCTAGATTTCAATATACGATACATCCGACCATAAATACTGCTATCGTGTCAGGTTTATTATTATTTATTATTTTCTTCGGGGTGACAAGCTGTTGGCTACAATTTATAACAATTACTAAGAACCGCACATGTTTCAACAAATGCATAGTCCGCTGCAACTTTGAAAGTCAAATTCATAATTAATACACATAGATGATCTCATTTCAATTAAAAGAAACAACTACATAAGTACTGACACTGTTTTAACAATTTTATCGGATACGTGTGTTATCTTTGCCATACTAATTTAGTAACCTTACATAAACAGAAGTTATTCTTATTTAATCTGTCTACTAATAACTATCGCAAGTTGCATGTTTCACGTTTAACTAACAAGAGCTGTCAACACAACTTTGCCTGGGTAAATATCAAATATACAGATGTGCACATTATAATTCCTCGCGATGTACCTCCGCAGTAGACCAAGTACACCAATTTTATAATTTTTATAGCAGGAGTTCAGCAGACAGGCAGACGGCCCACGTAACGGAAAGCGGATACCATCGCCTATGGTCATTTGCAACACCAAAGGTGCTAAAAATGCGCTGCTGCTCTCTTAAGGGAGACTGGAACCTGGTCACCAATGCCGTAACACAACTCAAGGTTGTTATGGCGACATGCTTTAGACCAGGGGTGGTAGCCATCCAGTTGGGCAAATGCCCTACCACCTGGCTGTGTGTTGTTTTGTCGCCTCTTACGACATGCCGCCCGGCCGCAGAACATTGTATTCTTTCTCCGTTCCTGCACGGATAATTTTATTATTATTCCCGATCAGGACTCTAACTCAAGTCTTTGGAATGCAACATGGGTGCGTTAGCCTCTGAACTGCTACGATGAAACACTGAATACCAATCCCAAACGATCTGAACAAGCAATAGAAGTAAACTTACCAGCAGTTACAACACCGGCAAACACCCAACATTGTCCATAAGGCACTGGCTCTTGGGTCTCCAGATACTGCTGAAGGATGTCCACAGAGCCGGTCCACTCTGACGGAGCTGTTCCATCTTCGTACTGTCCGTCCCAGCGTCCAACCAGGACTCCATCGTCGTCATTCGAGTTGACGATTCGGGAGATCACCCTGGTCACCTTTACTGGATCTCCACGACTACGAAGAGAAGATAGAAAGATTAGCTTGTTATTGTACAGTGGCGTAATGAAAATGTTCGTCACCTTAAAAACGTCTTTTTGCACGTGTACAAGAAACAATACTGCCAACATTTTAATAAATGTTATATTTATATTTTTTTAATTTTTTTTTTTATTGCAGGAGATCAGCAGACAGGCAGACGGCCCACTTGATGGACAGCGGTTACCATCGCCTATGGACATTTGCAACACCAAAGGTGCTACGAATGCGCTGCTGCTCTCTTTAGGGAGCCTGGAACCTGGTCACTAATGCCGGAACCCAACACAGGGTTATTATGGCGGCATACTCTAGACCAGGGGTGGTCGCCATCCAGTCGGGCAAATGCCCTACCACCTGGCTGTGGGTTGTTTTGTCGCCTCTTACGACAGGCTGCCGGGCCACAGGAAATTGTATTCTTTCTCCGTTCCTGCACGGATAGAAGAAATGTGACGAAAGAAAATTACAACGTTACAAAGACAGACGCTGAGATTAACATCTCCTATTGTATCAATTTACTCTGTGGATTAACAATAAGAAAGAAAAGGGATATAATCACTACGCTTAACATGAATATTAAAACCAATAAAAGGTTTTACAGGTCTAAACAATCTTCTTAGACAAGATAAAAATCAAACAACTTTGATCTAAGTAATTTTAAACTTTATTGGCAAATAGTTAAATATAATTTTCTGTGGAACAGTCTGTTCTGTGATTAAGGCTGGCGTGCACCGAAATTTAATTGACGATTAACCGAAAATAATCACTGGTTTTCCATACATTTGTGGCGATTATTTTATTTTAACCATCAGTTAAAAGTCGTTGCACACCAGCCTTAGTTTGAAAAGATAACATGTGCTCGTGAAATGTTAAATGAAGCAATTTGAAAATTGGCGAACCATTTCATATCAAGACGATACATAGGTACTTGAGCAATAATACCTAGAGACATAGTTTAGAACAATATTACGTTTGAAGTTTAGCGCAAAACCAATCGATGTACTCATGGAACGTTAAATTAATCAATTTGAAAACTGGCGAACATTTTCATACCACAACTGTACACATCAGTACAGAAAAGTTACAGAACAAGGCAAGTTGCAGTTTTGTCGCTAAATCGCTCAAATTATGCTATTTTAGTTTAATAAAATAGGCGAAGGTTTAATTTTTGCACTACCAAAATTACACATCGAATTAACACGCAATCCACAGCCCGGGTTCTCAGAATGATTTACTTTATCTGTATGTGGTAAACAATAAAGTATTATCTATCTAATCGTTGATTTTAATTTTCAAATATTAATTAAATTTGTTAGTAATATAAACGGCGTAAACACCCATAATTAAAGCCATTACAATTCATAGATCATGTACATACAGAAAACCTATAAAATACTAATTACAGATTAAACCGAAGAACCTTCGATAAAATCAACTGGACATTTATGACGGCTATAATTTTGAAGAAACAGGTAAACTCTTATAATCGTTTCCTATTTTGTATGCGCTTGCAGTTGCATTCGCGCCATTCGGGTGTTCATATGCTGGACACGTAGGCTTGTGTGGTTAATACAGTCACGGTCGGCAAAAACATCGATTAACAATATCCGCTTGGTTTTTCCCACTATTTTAGATTAGTGGTCTTCGATTTATCATTTGTGTCGACGTCGAAGTTAAGTTCTCTAAGGGCCGCTTGCATAACGATCGCCTTTAAATAAAATTAGTTAATCATAGTAAAACTACGTTTAAACGGTTTCAAGCGCGGTTAAAACGCAGTTTTATTATGTATACAAGTCGCGAAAACTTAAGAAAATATTAGTTAATCATATTAAACTGCCTAGATACGTTTAACACAAAACGTATTGACAGTTCTTAAACATATTGTTACACGCCGACAAAGTAAATGCACACCTTTCCCGCATTTGGACGGCTTTTGTTTACTTCGTGTTTAAAATGTGTAATTAAGAAAGGTTAGGTTAGGTTTTTTTATTATATAGTTTACTATAAAACGATGCCCGAACAGGGGGGGGGGGTGGGTTGGCGGGGGGATAAGAGCAAGACGTGTGTAGTACATTCGATAAGCGCAACTTTGCGCGTGTTATTGGATCGTGCAGTTTGTACTGGTTGTGTCCAGTTATACTTGTACCTGTATTTGAGTCCGCTAAATATTCTTAGGCATCTAGCTCGTAACAATATTTAGCGGTAAATTTTGCGTTGTGCAAGACGCTAATTGTATTTAAGGGTGTAAACGTTTTGTGTTTCTTAAATAAATTTAAGCGACCTTATGCAAGCGGCCCTTAATGTTCATTGATCGATTGTGTCATGGTAAAATCATAAAATGTTGAATTTTTCCATCGGTTATGTTTCGTGTGAAATATAATGAAGAATTTCTCTGACTTAGAATCGTTGTGATATGAAACTGGATAAAATCGTCTTCTATCTTATTCTAAAATCGGCTTCATTCTGAGAGCTCAGGGCTCCATCTACCTATTTTCTTCCTTTTTTAATAATATTGTACAAAACAAATTACTACCACAGAAATGATAAGATTAGTAACATAACAATCTGCAACAAATTGCAATTAAAAACAGGTGCATATAGAAAATACCTAAAATTGAACAGGTGTCAACAATTACGTGTATACAGACACACACACTAACACACGCACACACACAAACACACACACACATACGTTCTTGATATGGTCGTGAGTTAAAATTTCTGTTTACATCACATAAGACAAAATAAAAACGTTTTTAATTAGAAGCTTTTGAGATCCTGGATATCATGTAGCAGCAGAGTGCTAGCCAAGACAAGTAAAACGAGCCCAAACACGACGGGTCTATCTTGTTTAGTACAGGAATTCCTATTGCCACCTTCCGACTCCATCATCAGATCAGCTCCACGGTAGCTTACTATTGCATTGTCACGCGATATACATATGCGTGCAAAATTTCAGCTCAATCGGAAACCGGGAAGTTGGGCAAATTCAACTTGCAAGATTCCACCCGAATTAACTTACATACATAGGTACATCCATTGCAAGTTAAATAAAATCTTGTAAGTATCACAAATAGAATACTTACTGATGGAAAGGTATCTCAGCCTTGTCCAACATGAACATGCACGCAGGGAGTACCACAGCATCAAACTGTCCGTATGACCAAGGTTTTCCACGCGTGGTCTTAATAGGCCCAACCCACACTTTGCCCACATCATTCAGAACGTATTCCTGAAGAAGACTGGTATCTTCCATGTAAGTTTGATCATCTATCAAAGATAAATATAATAATTAGAAAAATATGTTTATATACGTACTACAGTATTTATTTGAATTGACTAATAGCCGAAATAAGAGCCAAAGAATTATAATAAGGTAGCTTAAAAATATGTTATATTTTTTCTATTATAAAACGGAAACTATCAGTCCTAAATTATATCTGGTTGACGAGAAATCTTAATCGATTTATTGATTTTTAATCAATTAAAAAATATGAAAACAAAATACACCACATGATATTCAAAATAACTAAACCCAACACAATAAAAAGAAATACAATATCTTAAAATCATTCTCATCTTTTTGTAATCTGGGTCCAAGTATGTATGTTAGCATATCCGTCTCCTTTCAGCAACTAAAAGTGACCGGGTCCAATATCTTACTATTAATTCGCCTTACCATCGGTTGAATTTTGACATTACTTGTCATTAAGCTTTGTCAAATTTCAACCGACAGTAAGGCAAATGGACGATCGATCAGATATAAAAACGGAACGGAACGAGCCAAAAGACAAATGAACGGATATATTTGAAACCACCCATGAATCACTTAAATTAATTATAATCATAATTCAACAAGTTATTCCATTTTCGTTATATTTGAATCATAATATTGTTCTTAGTGGTAGTTAACAGCGTTATAAGAGACAGAATGCGTTTTTAGATCGATTTCTCAATCATTTTTACAGTATTTATACACACTTTATTGCGGTGAAAAAAATATATGTCAATCTTGATCATATTTCTGACGTAAACTTTGTACTCGGAACGCATTTGCGATAAATTTTCTCGATAGAAAATAATTGCAAAGTAACCTCTAAACGAGTTATTCAATCTTCGTTTTTGTTATTACTGTTAATCTTACATCGATAAAATAAATAACAGTAACATATCATATTATAACAAATACAATTATAGAGTTTTATTCGGTTACTTAACTTAATTTGGAAGTAATTAATTATTTTATTAAAATGACTGCAAAAATCCCGCCTGCCGGTCCCAATGTATGGAATTTGTTAGATCGCTTTAGAGCGTCGGCTAATACGGACGCGCTGCTCTTCTCCACGACCGCCATTAAAAAATAATTTTAAATAAACGAAGGAGCAATAATAACAAGAATTTTGAAGCGGTCGCGCTATACTTATTTGGCTTATACGGTAGAGGTTTGGTCTAAATCACTAGCTGTGTGGGTTCGAACCCTACTAGTTTCACTTGATCCAGAAGATTTTTTTTATAAGAAAGTTGATAAAATGCTCTTTTTCTCTTCCTAAATAATTTTATAAAATGCCATAAAAATACTTTTCAAAATTTTTGTATTTCATTTCATTTGGACTTTTATGCTATTGACAATAAATTTTTACCTTATCGGTAACATTAAAATTCTAAAGCGCCATCTATGTTTATCAATAGAAATGACGTAGACACATGGATAGTTAGAAATATGAAGTTTCGTTGTTCAAGTTGAGTGCTCGCTCCATTTTCCTTTTCTAACAATTTTTTTTATTTAGCCCTATTATGTTTTTAACACGCTTTTATTAGCTTCACCTGTATGTATGTATGTATGTTTGTAACCTTCCCTTTTGAGCTCGATTTTGTCCTACTTTTAATGATCACATTTAATTCAAAGTTTGAACACCTGTCAAAGGTCGATGACAATGCAATAATATGGTACCATGGAGCTGATCTGATGATGGAGTCGGAAGGTGGCCATAAGAACTCCTGTACTAAACAAGATAGACCTGTCGTGTTTGGGCTCGTATGTTTATATCACGAGACAATGCAATAATATGGTACCATGGAGCTGATCTGATGATGGAGTCGGAAGGTGGCCATAGGAACTCCTGTACTAAACAAGATAGACCCGTCGTGTTTGGGCTCGTATGTTTATATCGCGTGACAATGCAATAATATGGTACCATGGAGCTGATCTGATGATGGAGTCGGAAGGTGGCTATAGGAACTCCTTTACTAAACAAGATAAACGCGTCGTGTTTGGGCTTGTTTTACTTGTCTTAGTTAGCACTCTGCTGCTACATAATATGCAGAATCTCAAAAGCTTATATTTAAAAATTTAATTTAAAAAACATTAACATTTAAAAAATAACAACTAAAAATGAAAAATAAATAATAGTTTAAAAAAAGGCGCTCTTTAAGATTTTAAAGAAGAAAAAGCGCATTGAATACACCCCACGCTTTTTTTAAGACCCCATTCATCAGAAACCAAATTTAGTAAATTTTATTTTCTGTTTTTAGTTGGATTTCTTATGAAAGCGTGTTTTTTTTAAAACTATTATATATATCTATTATTATTTATTTTATAGTTCTTATCTATACAGATAAATAAAAGTGAAGTGCCCGTTTGAAATCTCAAAATAAAATCTAATAAAATCGGACCAGGAGTTTCCGAAAATGCTATTTATAGAATTTTTGTCTGTCTGTCTGTGTGTCTGGATGTTCCGGCTAATCTCTGACACATGGATCGATTTTGACGTAATTTTCATTGGCAGATAGCTGATGTTATAAGAAGTAACTTAGGCTACGTTTTTAGGGTTCCACGAAAAAAAATCCACAAGTATATTTGTCTCACTGTTTGTTATCCTTTTATGGAAAGACTATTGAGCCGATTTGGCTGAAACTGAGTACATATGTTATGTTAATACCGAGGGTGGCCAAGAACTACTTTTTATCCCGAAAAATGAGATTTCCGAGATGAAAATATATTTAGCCGAACGGGTCTAAATGATCAAACGGCTGAATGGCCCAAATGGTCGAATTGACCGAAATTACTGAAATGGCTGGAATGGCCCAAATGACCGCAATCGCTAAAATGGCCGAAATAGCTGAAATGGCCGAAATGGATGAAGTGGCCCAAATGACCGAAATGGCCCAAATGGCCGAAATGACTAATATGACTCAAATGGCCGAAACAGCTGAATTCACTGAAAAGGCCGAAATGTGTGAAATGGCTGAAATGGCCCAAATGACCGCAATGTCTGAAATGGCCCAAATAACCGCAATGGCTGAAATGGCCCAAATTACCGAAATGGCTGAAATGGGCGAAATGACTGAAATGGCCCAAATGGCCGAAATAGCTGAATTGACTGTAAAGGCCGAAATGTGTGAAATGGCTGAAATGGCCCAAATGACCGAAATGGCAGAAATGGGCGAAATGTCCGAAATGTCCGAAATTACCTAAATGGCCGAAATGGCCCAAATTGCCGAAATGACCAAAATGGCCTAAATGACCGAAATGGCTGAAATGGCCCAAATTGGCGAAATGACTGAAATGGCTGAAATGGCCCAAATGGTTGAAATGACTGAAATGGCCCAAATGACCGAAATGACCCAAATGACCGAAATGGCCGAAATGACTAAAATGACTCAAATGGCCGAAACAGCTGAATTGACTGAAAAGGCCGAAATGTGTGAAATGGCTGAAATGGCCCAAATGACCGAAATGTCTGGAATGGCCCAAATAACCGCAATGGCTGAAATGGCCCAAATTACCGAAATGGCCGTAATGTGTGAAATGGCCCAAATGACCGAAATGACCAAAATGGCCTAAATGACCGAAATAGCTGAAATGGCCCAAATGGCCGAAATGGCTGAATTGACTGAAGTGGCTGAAATGGCCCTAATGTTTGAAATTACTGAAACTGCCGAAATGGCCGAAAAAGCCAAACTGACTGAAATGACCCAAATGGCTGAAATGGCCCAAATGACCGAAATGACCAAAATGACCCAAATGACCAAAATGGCCCAAATGACCGAAATGGCTGAAATGGCCCAAATTGGCGAAATGACTGAAATGGCTGAAATGGCCCAAATGGTTGAAATGACTGACATGGCCCAAATGATCGAAATGACCCAAATGACCGAAATGGCCCAAATGGCCGAAATAGCCAAACTGACTGAAATGACCCAAATGGCTGGAATGGCCCAAGTGACCGAAATTACCAAAATGACCCAAATGACCGAAATGGCCCAAATGGCTGAAATGGCCGAAATGGCCCAAATGGCTGAAATGGTTGAAATGACTGAAATGGCCGTAATGACCGAAATGGCCTAGATGGCCAAAATTACTGAAATGGCCCAAATGGCTGAAATGACCGAAGTGGCTGAAATAGCCAAAATGGCCGAAATGACCAAAATGACCGAAATTACCAAAATGACCCAAATGACCGAAATGGCCCAAATGGCTGAAATGGCCGAAATGACCGAAATGGCCTAAATGACTGAAATGGCTCAAATGGCTGAAATGACCGAAATGGCTGAAATAGCCAAAATGGCCAAAATGGCCCAAATTGCTGAATTGACCGAAATGGCCGAAATAACCGTAACGGTCTAAATGGCCAAAATGACAGAAATGGCCCAAATCGCTCAAATGACCGAAATGGCTGAAACGGCTGAAATGGCCCAAATGACCGAAATAGCTGAAATTGCCCAAATCGCCAATATAGCTGAATTGACTGAAATGGCTAAAATGGCCGAAATGGTTCAAATGGCCCCAATGACCGAAATGGCCAAAATGACTGAAATGGCTGAAATGACCGAAATGGCTGAAATGGCCCAAATGGTCGAAATGACGAATATGGCCGAAATGGCCGAAATTGCCCAAATGGCCGAAATGGCTGAAATGGCTGAAATGGCCCAAATGGTTGAAACGACTGAAATGGCCGAAATGGCCTAAATTACTGAAATGGCCCAAATGGCTGAAATGACCGAAATGGCCCAAATGCCCTAAATGAACGAAAAGGCTTAAATGGATGAAATGACCGAAATGGCTAAAATGGCTGAAATGACTGAAATGGCTGATATGGCTAATATGGCCCAAATGGTCGAAATGGCTGAAATGGCCCAAATGGCTGAAATGACTGCAATGGCCCAAATGACCGAAATGGCTGAAATGGCCCAAATGGCTGAAATGGCTGGAATGAATGAAATGGCTGTAATAGCTCAAATCGCCGAAATGACCGAAATGGCTGAAATGGCTGAATTGACTGAAATGGTAAATCATAAAAACCTGTTCTCCTTTCTGAGATAACCTTTATATAAATCTATCCCACTATCCGGGTTGAAAAGTATCCCTTGTCCACTGTCATTATTAAAATTACATATATACCGAATTTTAGCCAAATCAGTGTATTAGTTTTTCTGTAAAAGCATAACAAATAGAGAGACAAATACATTTTTATCCGGGAAACTATCCCATTTTTCGAGATAAAAATCATCATAATATATATTCATCCTCGGCATCAAAAATATATAGTTTATTATTATTATTATAAAGTTTTTTTTATAAAATTTTTTTAGTATTATTATTATCTGTATATCTTTCAAGACCACGGGCCATAAAAATGGCCCGGACTTTTGGAGGGCTTGCGTGGGGCCACGGGGAGGCCGACACGTAAAGGCCTCTTGACAAATTTAATCTAAATGTGGCGTGACACTGACCGGCGATTATCCCTCTCTACACCATACAATAATGCACCCATGGACAAGCCCCGGCCAGTGTAGGACTATTGTGGGAAATGAGAAGAGAAAGTACCGGGCTATTGGGGTGAACTGTTAGTGGTACTAGGGCTCTGGAATATGGGCATAATCCCCATCCGGTAGTTTTTCCATAAATGCATAACCAATAAAAAGACAAATATATTTTTATCCCGGAAACTATTCCATTTTTCAGGATAAAAAGCATCCTATGTTCAGTTTCGGCACCGAATCAAATCAAATCAAATTTATTTGTTTAAAACATGGTCAAACAGTTGGTATATATGTCACAATGTACACATGTTTTGCTCCCATAGGAGCATACAAATGTTTCTAATAAATTTAATTAAATTATATAATATTAAATGGATCATAATTATGAAATAAAATACTGATAAATGTCAAACAATAATACTAATAATAATAATAGTAGTAATAATAATAATAACATTCATAAGTCAAGGGAATTATTTATGTACAATTGAGGAATTCGTCCACCGAGTAAAACATTCTATTTAAAAGCCATTCCTTTAGTTGATTTTTAAATTTATTAATCCTGAACTCTTTTATGTGCATTGGAATTTTATTATAGACTTTAATGCACATGTTATAGCAGTTTCTGGTAAAGAGGGTTGTTTTTGGTGCCACATTTAAAACCAGTCGTTCACTATTTCTAGTATTGTTTGGATAGAGGTCTTTAGCCGTCGTAAAAATTGTTAAATTGTTTCTGACAAATAAACATATTTCATAAATATACAAACATGGCAGTGGTAAAATTTGTAGATTTTTAAAATGAGGCTTACAAGAATCATAAAATCGGATACCTACAATAGCTCGGATGCATTTTTTTGAGCTACAAATGCTCTATTTATGTCTGTAAAATATATATATGTATATATATAATGAATTTCAGCCAAATCGGTATAGTAGTTTTTCCATGAAAACGGAACAAACAGAGAGACAGTTACTTTCGCATTTTAAATATTAATAGGGATAATAGGGAAGGAATAATATGAAAAAATTTTAATAATGAAATTATTTAATAAAATTTACCTATCTAAAAAGTTGCTGGAAAAATAAAAATACGTACAGCTTGATGAGGATTCGAACCCTGCACTTCCTAGTTACTATTGAGCATGGTAAGCCGTTGGGCTAAAGACGCTTAGGAAGGTGTGACAAAATATCAATACCCATTACGCATACAAACAGTCTATCTCACTTTAGGACAGTTTGTCTCGCTCTCGTGAGCCTTAAAATGAAATAAATTGAATCAAGTCAATCAAGCGGTGCGCGTCGGTATGATCAATTGCAATATTTCGCCACGCTCGAAGTTTTATTTGGCGCTGTTCCATCGAAGTAAATGTTAGCCGTGCGGGGTTGATTTCATGAAATGCCGATTTGAATTAGGCGTACATAGCCTCTTAATACTAGCGCTAGCCATTACGCTACGCGTGGTAGGTGTAATGGCTAGCGCACGCGTGCCAAACTCAAAGGGCGCGGGTTCGATTCTGACCAGAACGCATGCACCACTTCGTCAAACCTGCTAAGCCGCCTTGGACAGGCGCGGCGGGTATACTCTCCATTACAGTGGGAGGCCTGAGCCCAGTAGTGGGACATTGGGCTGAACGAAAACATTGATTAAAATGAGACTAAATAAATGCATAATTGCACACCATTTACAAGTACATATAAATAATGATAGCTCACCAGGATTCCAAGGGTTGAATAAAATGAAGATGTCTTGATCGAAGTCGTATACTTGTCTCGTTTGGGAGTTCTTGATCCTGGTGACCACCCGAAGAGCCCAGTTACCGACCGGCGAGGTTACAGGGGTGGAAATCTAGTATAACAGAAAAAACATTTAAGATCATTGAGGTACCTACATTAATGGTCCTCAAACTATTTGTCTTATAGACCCATTTACGGTTTTTAGTGCATTCGGTGGATCCCCTATCTTTTTAAGCAATAAAAAGGAAAAGGTTCTCAATTCAATAAATCTTTTATATATATGCTCATGCTATAATTTTAGAAATTTCTGCACTAATTTTGTTTTTTTTTTTGCATTGGATTTAGTTTAGTTTCTAGTTGGTAGCTTTGCAATGTATGATAAATTTATATGTATCATAATTATTTATTAATCTATTTATAGAAAATAAAAAATTTCGTCACGACTTGCTAAAGTAAAATTTACTGTTGTGGAGCCCTAATGCAGCTCTCGAACTCAGACTTTCTTTTCGTTGACATGGACCCCGTAAAGTTCGATATGGACTCTAGGGTTCCACTATGGGCCACTTTGGACACCTATGACTTATACCATAAAAGCCTTAAAAAAAAGATTCCGACGAATTGAGGATTTTCCTTTTTTGTAGTCGGTTAAAAAAGGTAAGATAAATAGTTGTTGTAATAAATGTATTATTATATAATATAATAATATAAATAACTAATTAGTCATCGGCAAACATTCTGCGATCGTTGTATAGTATTAATATGCCTTTGTCACGTATACGTAGTTTGTATAACTACTAGGGATGGGCCGAAATTCGTTTTACATTCGGTTCGACCGAATTTCGGCAGCTTGAGCCGCACTTCGGCATTCAGCCGAAATTCGGTTTAAATACCTTACATTCGGTTGAAGACTATTTATACCTGCACTGTTTTGACTCAAGTTAATAGAAATTATATCTATCATAACCATATTATAAAAATTAGCATCTATACCCATTTATTTTAGTTAGGTACACGTAAACTATAGCGTGCAATGTGATAAAAAATAAATAGAATTAGTTCCTGATTGAATATTTGCCTAATTAAATGGACTTCGAATTAAAACAAAAATAATGTATATTTATTACTACTTATTATTCCTCAAAGAAACATCAGTAAGTAGTGAAACTGCTTAATTATAATGCGTAAGTTGAATAAAATAAACATACGAGTCAAGGGACATCAGCAATTACAACTTTAATTTTGGTTGACATCACTTTTTATTAAACATTATGTATTTAATTTTATGAATTGGTGAGTTTTTTCAATCAAAGGTCCAAAAATATATTCTTTTATCTACCTACTCATACTTAAAATGCATTAGAGGCAGGTTATCTCATTATAATAAAAATCGGCGTTATCAAGTCACTACGTGTTGCTCTTGAGAAAGCGTGGTGAAATCAAACCGAAATTCGACCGAATTTTTTGTTTTAGCCGAATGTTCGACCGAAGTTCGTAATCGGTTCAAACCACATTCGGCCCATCGCTAATAACTACATAACATATGGTTAAGTATAGACTGTAAACTTGTACAGTGTATTCCAAGATTTAAAGATTACAAGTGTATATTTGGAATGAGGTAAGCTGTGAAGCAGGTTTAGCTGCACTTGGAATTTACGATAACGACTTATTTACTTCTTAGTAATGAACATTGTGCAAGATAAAAATCTATTGCATATTTTAATAGTGTTTCTAAAGATATTTAATTATCGACACTTCGAGTTATAAAATTTTGTCATTTAGAACCTATTTTTAAGGAATCAATCTAACGTATTTAAAAAATAAATAATTCTTTAATTGTTTATAAAACACTAGCTTATGCCCGCGACTTCGTCTGCGTGGAATAGTTTTAAAAAAATATGTTAAAAAACCCCCGATTTTGAAACATTCTTCATTGGTGCTCCGCTTCTATTGGTTGTGATGATGAATAATGAATGAATGAATATGCTTTATTGTGTTTTAAAGATACAGTTAACAGAAACAAAATTTTACAATACAATAGGCGGTCTTATCGCTATTAGCGATTTCTTCCAGACAACCTTTGGATGGACAAAAAATTCGATAAGAACAGGGGTATGTTGCATTATTCTCACTATCGAATCAGTATCTTATAAATATACATGTCTTATTAATACATATATGATATATATAGCCTATAGCCTTCCTCGATAAAAGAGCTATCTAACACTGTAACAATTTTTCAAATCGGACCAGTAGTTCCTGAGATTAGCGCGCAACGAACAAACAAACTCTTCAGTTTTATATATCAGTATAAGATTCGTTCTAATTATGCTACTAAATTAAAAATATGTACTGTTTGCACTTAATATTTATTTGCACTTGACTCCTTGCAGCGCCGAGCGGTCCGGATTGTCGACGATCCCGAACTTACAGGCGGCTTAGAACCTTTAAGTCTCAGAAGAGACGTAGGCGCTCTCAGCGCGTTCTACCGTCTGTATAATGGGGAGTGTTCTGAGGAGCTGTTTGGTTTGGTACCTACATCGCCATTTTACCACCGCACTGCTCGCCGGCGACTGGGAGTTCATCCACACTTCCTTGACACCTGGAAGTTATCCACTGTACGTGGCGCTCGCTCTTTTATGCCATATGTGAGCAAGCTGTGGAATGAGCTCCCTCCTGCGGTTTTCCCAGAGCGCTACAATATGGGGCTCTTCAAAAAGGGCGTAAACAGATTTTTAAAGTCTCAACGAGGTAGGCAACGCATCGGCTCCCTTAGTGTTGCAGATGTCCATGGGCGACGGTAGCCACTTGCCATCAAGTGGACCCGTCTGCCAGTTTGCCTATACGCAAACATAAAATTTTTTTTTAAAAAAAACTGTAAATGAACTAGTGATAATCTCATAATCAAAGAAAGCACAACTGCACAGGCGTTCCTTTCCAACATGCTTTCTACGCCAAAAGTGAAAATAGTTCGAATGTATGGACCTTGTAGATATTTTAATACAGATTCTACATTTTTATTTGTTTACTAGCTGTGCCCGCGACGTCGTCCGCATGGAATTTGTTTTCAAAACCCCCCGATTTTCAAACATTCTTCATTAGTGCTCCGCTCCTACAGGTCTTAGCGTGATGATATATAACCTATAGCCTTCCTCGATAAATATAGTATCCAACACTGAAATAATTTTTGAAATTGGACCACCGGTTCCTGAGATTAGCGCGTTCAAACAAACAAACAAACTCTTCAGCTTTATATATTAGTATATTATAGTATATAAGATTTTAAATTCTGTTCACAACCATACTAGGTTGTGAACAGAATTTAAAATGAATGAAAATTTAAAAATGACTGCGACATACATTTTTCTATGACTTATTTTATTTCTCAACTTTAATCTAACGTTTCGACTAATTTTCAGTAACTGTATTTAAAACGACAAACTAAAATTAACCATTTTTAAATTTATCGGCTACAAAAAGTTAGCACTGTTTAACTCTTACAAATGTTCTTTAAAATTCTGGCGCCAATCTGCACGATACAAAAACGCAATATAGGTATTCAAAGTTCGCGACACACTCAAATTAGAATACAATAGACAATAATTAACACCTAGAGCACATGACCGAACTAATCAATCATTTTCGGCGTCTATTATATCGCGATAGATCAATAATTCGAATTCAATGAAAATCCTTTTAGCAACATATTATGTAAATGCTTTGTTCTGTTTTGGCTCGAAGTCAGACGTTTACGAGACGTTTGGCGTTTGCCGATATGCTTTTGGAATATAAATTAAAGTGATTGCTTGCATTAAAAATTATTTCGGACATAAAGTTTGACAAATTCAAGGTAAATACCTGAAATGTCAAGTCAGATACTATGTACGTTCTTTGAATATAAACTATCTTGTAATCTATGTTTAAATAGATAATAATAAAATAATATATTAATGTTAACGGATTTTTTTTGTTTATTAAATTGGTTTTTAAGTTTAATTTCATTTTTGATATTTTTGAAGGTGGTTAAAAAAAGGATGTTGTAAGAAGTGTTTAAGTGCTTTTGACCCAAAGGCCTACCAAAAGGTTACCTATTTTTATCCTTATTTCCCTTGTTCTCGTTCACCTGAGACTGAGAAAAATCACACTTGCGAAGTTACTTACTGCAAAGAACAATTTTTAAAGTTCAAAGTCTTGGGATTTCACCATTGTAACTTTTTTTAAGGACTTTGGGCGTTTAATTCAAGAAAGCGTTAAAAAACCGGGGCGTTAGGAGGTTAAGATGAAACCTGTGGTTTGTCTGTTTGATATTTTTTGCGATTATAGTATTGATTCGATATTAGTAATAATCTTATAAAATATTTATTAACTATATTAAGAAAAAAAAGTGGAAAATATACGAACAAAACTATCCAAAATGTTTACCAATACTTATTTGGTGGACATTTATCTCGTTTATATGAATTGTGTTAAGGCATATACATATATGTATGTGTGAAAAGTATTGTGGTACTATACCACATGTATTATGGTTAACGGCACGATTAATAAATGGTTATATTGGCCTACGCGAAAATGATTTTTTTTTAAGTGAAACTTCTTTAGAATAATTAAAGTAGTAATTTAGTAATGCAACGAGAAAGTGGCACTCAAAAGAGATAAAACATATAAAATTCAACCTATTTTATTCGAAATAAAACATTCCTGCATTAGTGACCAGGTTCCAGTCGCCCTTAAGAGAACAGCCTCGCATTTGTAACCTTTGGTGTTGCAAATGTCCATAGGCGATGGTAACCGCTTTCCATCAAGTGGGCCGTCCGCCCGCTGTCTACTAAAGCCATGCAATAAAAACAACATACATACATTTGTATGTACCTAGTAACTAAATTATGTAGGTTCGAAAATTACTCTTCGTTTATTTTACGCCATTGAGATAGACGTTTATGTGATCTAAGCTTTATACTCAATTGTGTGGTAGCATGCAGAAATGTGGTGAGGCAAGCGAGCACCGCGAAGATGATACGTTCGCAAATGTGTTTACATACTCATGGCATTTTTCTGCCTGCCGTTATGAAAATTGGCATAATGGCAAAATAATTAATTTAATGTAAAATGTAAATATATGTTAATGAAATGCTTCAGTAAAGGACTAACCAACTGACTGATGGACATTTATTAATTTTTATTTTTAAGGTTTAATTTAATTTAATAATAACAATGTATAAAAATTGTGTTGATTATGAATCTGTGTCTAAAATAATAATAATAATAATAATCGGCAGACAAACACACACACTGCATATCCCCAAATTAAGCAAGTTACGCTTGTGTTATGGGTAATATACAACGGACCACTCTGGGGCCGATCCCAGACACCCAGACCATGGTAAATAACGGAGAAAATACGTTTCCGAAATTTACTATACCGGGAATCGAACCCGGAACCTCTGGGTTGCAGTGAGGTAGGCCGTCAAAGGCTTAGCCCGCTCAACCACAGAGACCGTCATAAAATAAATAAATAATTGTTATTATTATTATAATATAACCACAGTTTGCTTGTTATTTACGTTAAATTATTTGCTATTTATATTAAGGGCCGCTTGCATACCGGTCACCTTAAAATAAAATAAGTTAATCATATTAAATTTTCTATAAATAAGTTTTACACAAAACGTATTGACAATTTTTAAAGGTATTTAGCGGCAAATTTCGCGCTGTGCAAGACGCTAATATTTAAGGGTGTTAAATACGTTTTGTGTTTCTTAAATAAATTTAAGCAACCTTATACAAGCGGTGTATGATATACAATTGTATTAATCAAACGGCCACTTATATTAAATTAAAA
Source organism: Dendrolimus punctatus (assembly GCA_012273795.1). Classification (NCBI taxonomy): domain Eukaryota; kingdom Metazoa; phylum Arthropoda; class Insecta; order Lepidoptera; family Lasiocampidae; genus Dendrolimus; species Dendrolimus punctatus. The sequence continues at coordinate 16,230,727 of CM022544.1, forward strand.
TGCATTTCGATTTACCGACGTAAAAACAGTTTTCAAAACACGTTTCTTTAGTACCTTTAAATTAAACCTCAATTATCCAATCTGGAATTCTAGATTATTTCCAGACATGTACCTACGTAGTTACATGTCATTAGCTTTTTTGCTCCAGCCAATTCCAAAACCTGTCTAAGCGATTCGATATGCTAATTTCCTAGCAGATATGTGAAAATTAAATATCTCTTTATATAGATGGTACTCACGCACATTTAATTCTGAGATATCGCTGTTATCACCACATATAATATATTATTTCTTTATCTACTTTTTAAAGTTCTGAGGCCGTTTTAGCACAACAACGGACAAGTGGAAAAACGAATCGCAACGGACAAGTCGAAATACGAATCGCAACGGACAAGTGTAAAATCGAATTCATCCTTATCAAAATAAATTACTTCATATTCAAGACTACTTCAATACCTTTATATAACTTTTTGAATTATTCAATTCGGACATTCCATTCTAAAGATATCACGAGTTTAAAAATGTAAGTATTAGAACACACGGCCGTGACGATTTTTCGTGAGCGAAAAATCGTAAGACCCCGTCTATATAGAAGTTTCACTTCAAAAGGCACCCTTGTGTAAACGTCATGTACCTTTGTCTGTTTGTCTTTGTTCATGTTGTATCACAGTTATATTTAAGTATAAGTTCGCGAGGTTTATGCACTTGGTAATAACTCGACTATTTTTACAAGAGGAAGTCCTATAGGACTGTCTACCGCGGTGGAAGCGCAGTAGGGTCTTATCCGTGTAGGAACGGAAAAATAATACAATTTCCTGCGGTCGAGCGGCCTGTAGTAAGAGGTGACAAAACAAACCACAGCCAGGTGGTAGGGTATTTGCCCGCCTTGATGGCTACTACACCTGGTTTAGAGTATACCGCGATAACAACCTTGAATTGTGTTCCGGAATTAGTGGCCAAGATCCAGTCTCTCCTAAGAGAGTTGCAGCGTATTTGTAGCACCTTTGGTGTTGGAGATGTCCATAGGCGATGGTAACCGCTTTCACAACAAGCAAATGGTCATCCACTTCCCGACCCCTAACAGGCGTTGGTCGATTGACCTCTTCCACTCTCTGTCTCCCTTCTCTTCTGGCAAGAATACCCCGACTTACGCTAAGAGTTACGTGCTTTTGAAATTTAGTCTTTTATTTGAGCGTCACAAAACTCTCAAATACTTACACTCCTATCACGAAAATTATGCGCGTGCTCATATTAAACTTATAGAATAATTTATATGCAAATAGACATCAAACGTGAACCGGTTCCATGTATTCCCCATCCGAGCCTCATCTAATTTATATATCTTTTACTGACGCCCTACGACAGAATTCTTGGGACAGTCGAAAAGTTACAATCCACTAAACGCGTAATTCTTGCTGGAAAATAATCAATACTATAAGGTCGCCCAGTGGTCGAGCTTTGAACATAATTAATTTGAATTATAAGTTTGAACATTATGAAGGTTCTGTTGTCAAATACTATACTTCTATAATCACAGATATCGCCAATGCAACACTGTTTGACTTTAACAATAACGAAAAGAGCATTTATGCGTGTGTGCGTCAAATTCATTGATTAAGGGTCGCTTGCATAAGGTTGCGTAAATTTATTGACGAACCCAAAACGTATATTAATAGGTATACACCCTTAATTACAATTAGAGTATTGCACAACGCGAAATTTGCTGCTAAATATGTTTAACGAACTGTTAATACGTTTTGCGTAATATGCATTCAGGCAGTTTAATATGATTAACTAATTTTATTTAAAGGCGATCGTTATGCAAGCGGTCCTTAAAGTATTTTTCATGCATAATTAAAAAATATAAGCCTCCTGCGCTCCTTGTATACATAAACTATAAGAGCCTTACTTATAATTGTTTCTTAAATTTAAAGAAACTGCTCAGCAACTGGTTAGTGAAAATCTTACTCATAAACTGGTCTTTAGTCGAATATCATCACTACATAGTATAAAACAAAGTCGCCTTTTCTGTCCCTATATCCCTATGTGCGCTTAAATCTTTAAAACTACCTAACGAATTTTGATGTGGTTTTTTCCAATGGATAGAGTGATTCAAGAGGAAGGTTTATATGTATAATACTAAGGCAACATTGCTAATTTTAGAGGTTTCTATGTAGTGATGCCCGTACAAAGTCGGAGCGGGCCGCTATGTTTTTATATACAACGTTCATAGTTTTTCTGTAGTGTATTTAATTTTGTATCAGCATTGCACCCGTGCGAAGCCGGGGCGGGCCGCTAGTTTTGGATAAAACCTACGTAAATCGTTCGAATTTCGTTTATCTGTGCTCTTCTTAGATAAACAACAGGTAATACACGTTTATAAGTGAAAACAAGTATTCAGTGATTAGGGTCTGATTCTGATTCTCTTGATTAAGAGATGCCTAATCGTTTCTTAACAGGATTATTATAAGTAAGGCCGTAAGTGTACAAAATGTCGTATTCCTCCATCCGCGCAATTTGGGCTTCACGTATTAATATATTGATGATACTACAACTATTAATAATCTTTAGGGAACTATTATTAATATCTATTTGCAAATAAACCAGCTTTCATAAGCCAATTATTCTTCTGTTCACGTCCGGTGAAAAGAACCGAGCGCCATGTATAGTCGATGCGTGCAAAACAGCCAAACGGTGGTCTACGCAGATCTTAAAATAATATCATTTCTCAAACTTCATCTACTTCAAACTTTTCGGGTTGTTTAATTACTCATGTAAATATTCTATCATACCTCGAATGAAAGTGTGTTTTCTTGCACGTCAGTAAGTTTGGCTGACCATCCATGTTTATCTGGAACAGCGTCGCGGCGAAGAAAGACAGACCCCTGGGTATCTATATTTGGTTTGTCACCTGTGTATTGAATATGATTATAATAATATATAATAAATAATAATTCTTATTCAGTATTTATACATATTCGTGCTTCTGTATGTACGAGTACATGCCACAAATCGGAAAATATGTAATTCTTGTTTTTTATTCCCTATTGCAAAGCTGGCAAGCATACGGCTAGCGTTTCCAACCGTACTATAATGCATGGTATTCTATTATTCAGCCAATTGTACTGTATATTACAGAAAAATAATAAAGTATGAAATGTAGTACATTAGTATTATATTTTCATATTTTCTCATAATTATTTCAAAGTTAATAGATTTTGTATTGACCAAAGCAAAGTCTTAATAAATACGAGATGATGAAATAAGTCATGAAAAATAAATGTGTACTATTTTTTCCCTCCTAACTTAATCCGAAAACTACTATATTTTTACGTTTAAAAAATAATAATAGTACATTTTCTTCAAAATAAGCTGGCAACCCTACTAATAGAATGTGATTACCGTCGTCTATAAAGGTTTGCAACACCAGGGGCGAAGACAACGCGTTGCCAGCATTTAGGATGTGGATAAGGTTGGGGTGGCAAGATGGAATATGGAAGTATAATATGAGGATAAGCTAGGGCCATCAGACCTTTCAGTCATAATACAATTAGCTGAAGGCTAACCATTTCACCCCGATTTTCTGTGAGAACGTGGTATCACATGAGCCGGCCCTAACAGCTGAAATCGAGATATGATTGCATGGCTCTACCATATTCGATATTGATAATGATGATGACGAATGAAATCAGGCAAGTACGCGGCAGACCATGAACTATGGAGGGTTCAGTAGGATCGGTGCAAACGTCTACTTGTGCGCCGCCTGGGGACCCTAGAGGTTAATATTTCAGGTTGGGTCATTGAATTCGCTGCGGGACATGATTGAGGGCATGCTCTAAAGCGTTAATCACAGACGGGCAGTATCCTCCTTTTAAGAGTCACCCAGATGGCGTTCACCGAGAAAGAAATGGGAAAAGACGGTGGAAGCGGCTTTCATCCGCCGTAGACAGACGGGGGTTTGGAGACGACGCTAAACACAAGATCTACTTCCATGATTCCGTAGCATAGGGCCGCTGTACATAGAGTGATAGTGAACCTTGTACACTAATACGTTGCGGTGCAGAAACTCTGTTCTAGATCCCAGGGCGTTCTAACAAAGTTTATCATCGTCGGGATGCAGGTTGTCTAGAGTTCGTGGGCTCTCCCTTCAGGAACAGTTATCGATACCATACGAGAATCCCATGCGCACTCGTGCAGGTGGCATTAAACTCTGCATTTGGTCTCATCCCATATCCAAGACCCGAGTGTGTGTCGCAAGAAAAGACATTCCCCTGTGTCAACAAATAAAAAATGTCCACTGTCTTCGTCATTAAGTTACGATACCATTAAAAACATTTAAGCTATATAATACCTTATCTCAAAAACTGATCAACGGATATTGTTTAAAGTTTAAACTTAAGTTCTTAATTCAAAGATCACACAGAAGTTTTACTACTTGGAAACTAATATCTCCCGACCTATTGACTTAAAACCAACGTCATAATGTTTCAAGATTCGACGAACGATATCACTCATAATTACCTACACGTGTCTACTATATGCACGATGTATTATAAAAAATTACTTGTCGCTACAGTTTTACACAGCTTATCATTCTCAGCGGCAGTTTTCGTTTGCGCAGAAATGTGTAGATCGGTGTCCGACATGTTCATAATCTATTTAGAACTTTATTAGCAAGCGGGAATGGCAGTGTTTGCTATGCATGCTTAGCACTTTTCCGCTAACACGATACGAACACTGTCGCGTGCTCTTATCGAGAGCTGTATACCTGTACAGCTATGGCAGTGACATCAAAGTTTTGATAGTTTTATGGTCTTACTACACCGATGTGTAGCGCAATTTTAAGTTTATAATTTACCAAACCCTCCCCTCCCTATCTTTTCTATGTCTCACATCCCTCTACCCAATCCCTCCTATCTCATCCTCCAAATCCCTTCTAAACCATTCTCTAGGCTGGTGACGCGTTGGCATTACCTCTGATTATTCACAAAATCTTTAAGCAATAGTAATCACATTCCGGCAAGTAAATCGTCACTAATGTTCAACCTATTTGCTCGCTATAGGCAATAAATAAACTACAACTGTCGAATTTCATCCATATAAACCTAGTAGATTCTTGAACAAATTACAACGATAAAGATTGATTGCCTGACATGTCAAAGACATAATGGTCTTGACCAAATGGCCATACACATTGGTTGCGCCGAGAAACACCTTATAAATTTTTCATCCTCGCCATTAAGAAAAGAATAAACTTTCAAATAAAGAATGCGCAAAACAAGACAAACATTCATCTTCGTGTAAAATAATATAGTTGGAAAACAATATTAAAGAAAAACATTTTAATTTAAATAGCTTTAGTTCTCCTAAGCAAATTCTAGTGATGTGTGTGAACCCCCCGGAGAGGAAAACAGTATGGCGGTGGACTGGTGACGCGGTAAGTTAGTTCCCTTGCTTCTTCTACTTCGATTTGTATCGCATTGCACCCATACACATTCCCAGAGAGCACAATAATATAATAAAAGACACATTCCTAAGAACGTAGTTCAACATACCAAGTGTAAACACCAGTTGCACCATGTCGGTGGCTTCGTCATAGTTTCGGTTAAATCTAACCACTCCATTGAACGGTTGACCACGACGCACGACGGTCGTAGTGGGATTTTCATCGTTGACTACTTCATATCTGTAAAGAGTTTAAAGTTATAGCAGCTATCTGGAGATAAAGACTTCAGATAGGAGGAACAGGATATTACCAGGGATTCCTCGGATTTCCCCATTGTTGTTGAACAAGGTACCCCGCAGGACATCCTGTGTTCATCGACAAGCGTTGGGACGACACCGATGCAGTATCTATTGATCTAGAACCTGTGGCGCCCCCTACAAAGGTGTGAGCTGGAGGCGCAGGTTAGGCTTAGTGGGTAGTTTGTAGGGATGACCCTCTCTTTGTCTTACGCTCGGATGCCATGGCGGCCTATCAACAACCCCAAAAGCCCCTCGTAAAGCTTTCCCTAAAGGCCCGAAAATGGTGTCCCAAGGAAAGATAATCCTAGGTCATCAAAAAAGTAAGATTTGCCAGCTTCAGATTTAAAAAAAAATCCATGTCGTTTTATAATTACAATTGGTCATACTTACTTGATGGTGTTATGTGGCTGCGAATTTTCTTTCGGGTAAAAGTACACGACGTCTACTTGAAGTGGTTCCATGATATACAAAACGAACTCTGTAACAATAAAAAAATTGTGATTTTATAGACCTTGAAGAGAGTAAATAAGTCCACGTCTTAAAAGAGGTATATTCAAAACTCTTAATTGCTCACCACATAGACATAAGTTAATAATTTACAGTGATTTCATGTACAGGTAGGAACAATCACAGACTGCCGTTAGGGTTATCGGAAGTATCTTTGGTTCGCGAAACTCTGACATTACGGCATTGCGATGGAAAATCGAGGAGGTTTACTTGTTAGGTCCGAGCATGTCATCCGGAGTCCAACACTACCTTACTGCTATGATGAACTAAAGATATGTTGCTGGGGAGTTTTTATGCGCCGCGACCATTTGTTTAACAATAACTAAAATAGTTTTGAAAGCACTGGTAGAGTCCTGACTTTGAATGAGTAATATGTAAGCTTCCATTTTCAAATAAATGCAAGACATTCATTTTCAATCTTCAAATAATTGTCATCTCAAAAACCGATTCGTGCATGAAATTACCTATACCCGATTATATCTACATCTACCACAGCATAGTAACGACTTGAGAACTTCCAATTCGTAATTTCCATGAACCAAGGTGACTCCTAGGTCCGTGCGTGTATGCAGTTGCAATAATAGATCTCCATAACAGTTTACATCATCGCTATTTACATCTCATACAGATGTTATGCAAGCTTCAACTTTTATAACCTTTCGTTCATTCAAAATAAAAGCAGACTCTACTACTTGTTTAATGTAAATGTTCATATCTGTTGTTAGCTTATCAGAGGTTTTAAAGTACTTCGGAACATTAGTTATTACTAGTCTTCTATGCGGTGTCGCTCTTGGAAATTTTACTATTTTTGGGATAATAATCGTTTAAATTTCATAATGATAAAACTTTACTTTTACATGTATATATTGCTGTGGACTAACGCTTATAGAATGACCTACTCCTTTACTTCCAAAAATTCTTTCATTCTAGCATTTTTTATTTCAAGTAGTACCTACTGATAACGGCCTTCCAACTGAGTTGTATGGTGTACAATGCCAGTTTATTGGTACATGCCATATTATATATTATTATGTCTAGAAAGCGTAGTTCTATGAAAAGCTTAATCAAGGTATCTTATTCAGGCGTATTTACCAAGCACTCGTGATCTCCACTTGTTATCATATATGCATTAGGGAATGTGTCCATACTTCGTGACCCATTTCAATCATTTTTTTGCTTTCTCTACCCTGGGTGACCACCCTTAGTAAACACCAAGACTCTACCCTCCTCTTCTACGTTTCATTTAGTAATTGTAAAAATCAGTTTTTGAATAATTTCTTTGCAAATCGAAAGTAAAAAAATAATGATTTGGCTCATCAGTCATTTAAATAGCGTTATGCACGCCATATTTAGATACAGCTCGAAAAACCACCAGATCTCCCTAAAGCATATTGACTAAGTGACGAAAAACCTCCCTAAAGGATATTGACTAGGTAACGAAAAAAGCTCCCATTTTTTTACGGGGTGTAATCCATCATGGACACCCTACCGCTCGGGGACAATAGTAGACTAGTGTTGGACTCCCGATGGCATGCTCGGACCTACCAACTAAACCACCTTTTTAGTCCATCTCGACGCCCTATGTCAGGACCTTGGGAACCAAAGATACATCCAATGGTCCTGACGGCGACGGCTCATGGAGCCCCTTACATGGTGTTGAATGTTGGTCCACCACCATTATTAATAAGGTGCGCGTGCAAGCACAGCGCAGTGCCATCTCTATATCAGTGTCTGAACGATAAGTATCCTTATACCTTATCGTTCATGGCCAAAAAGCTCCCCCTAGAGTAACCTACCATACTTACCTACTAATACTACTAATAACTTTGACGAGATAGTAATAGCAGAATTGGGCTCCAGAGGTACAGTCTACCAACACCAACTCTGCGTTTCACACTGCTGTCATACACTATACACATTTCCATTAATCGAAAATATCGAGAAGCAGAACACAATAATCCAGTGTCCTGTATCATAAATCATTTTAATATTGCAACAGCAATGGTTGTTTCATTTTGTTACATTGTGTTTACTTAGCGTGACTAGCCACGCTCATAATTTGTTTTGTTTACGACCTATAATTTTAAATGCTTATTCTGAAATTATTCTTAGAGTATTACAGCCGCTTATCAAAGGAGTGATGTAAAATTTAGGGCTAAAACAAAACTGCGATACAACGTCCTATCGCTGGAACCTAAGAGCTCGTACGACGCATCGTACATTTAAGTTTTTCTTTGCTTCTTTTTCTTATTCTATCAATAACAGCAGCAGTGCGTAACTCACACACACACATATTGAGTTAATTGATGTGCATTTGCAATTGGTGAAATTGGTTTCCAATGTTTTTGAGAAAAACAACGTATCACATTTGTTAAGTATTTGTAAGAAAAAAAAGTATTTGTCAAAATTGTATATATTTACACATTGACAATCTAGCGTTTCGTTCAGTAATTATTTTTTTTTTATTTATTTTAATCGCACACAATTGCGTTCTGTTTCAACTTAGAAGTATCATTAATAGTTCAGTAATTATTTATAAACCACATCGTGGTAAAGTTACACAAGGTTTCTAAAATATTCTCTAAGTTTAATATAAAAAAAAACAAATAATTTAGCTAGAAAGTACCTGAATACCTACAGTGACTACATAAGTCACGGTAAGTACTAACCGTGATTTATTAGGGAACGTGCCCCATTTTATTCAATTTTTACCCACCTCCCCTCCCTCGGTAACAACCCATAGTAAAAATCAAGACAGAAAGAAGAGAGAGAAAAAGTAATTTGGCTCATTAGCCGTTTTGAAAGCGCAAAAAGCTGCGCGCCATGTTCGAATACAGCTTGGAAAAGCGCGAGATTTTCCAAGAGGATATTGACTACGTAATCAAAAATCTGAGCCCCCTGTGACAAAGCTCCCCCTGAACCGGTCGTGTAGTATACGTTCCTTAAATAGAAGCTTCTGAATATAATCTCTGTAAACATTATAAAGCCGAAAGTTTGTAAGAATGTATGTATGTTACTCTTTCATGCAAAAACCACTGAATGGATTTTGATGAAAATTTACAATACTATATTTTATAAAGATATGGTGTGAATTATCCAAAATATAACGATTTTCCATCATCACGTGGGTGAAATCGCGGGCGTAGCTAGTATAATAATATTATGAACCTTCTGTTTTCATCCGATAAAGCTTTTAAGAAATCGAAATTAAGATCCGTATCTCTTTGCTGTTATTATGTCATAATAAAACTAGAATTTAAATTATTTAAAAAAAATTAACTCAAATTATTTTAAGTATAGAATTTAAATGATATCAAATATAGAATTTAAATTATTTTAAACGTACAACAAAGTTTTTTTTCCAAGAAAATTACATAATAGGTACACTGTTATTACAAAACAAATATTACACACATGCAATTAATTTTACGACCCCGAGAAATCAAAGATGATTGCTCGCGAAGGTTGGTATAATCAAACACATATATCTATCTATATACCATACCTTATCTATTTCAATCCATACATCCATAGAAATATTTCTTAGTATCTCTATTTTGTTTTTACCATTTCACCACTAAACGACAGAACAATGTTTTATGAAAAACAGGAGATAAATCAGGAGATAATCTGTCCTTCCCAGACATGGCAATATTTTGTTTTACAAACAATTTTGAAGTGGGCGAAATAGTGGCTGAAAATTTGTATGAACTTGTACAACCGTTTTTATCCGTGCAGGAACGGAGAAAGAATACAATTTCCTGCGGCCCGGCGGCCTGTCGTAAGAGGCGACAAAACAACCCACAGCCAGCTGGTAGGGCATTTGCCCGACTGGATGGCTACCACCCCTGGTCTAGAGTATGTCGCCATAACAACCTTGTGTTGTGTTCCGGCATTAGTGACCAGGTTCCAGGCTCCCTAAAGAGAGCAGCAGCACATTCGTAGCACCTTTGGTGTTGCAAATGTCCATAGGCGATGGTAACCGCCGTCCATCAAGTGGGCCGTCTGCCTGTCTGCTGATCTCCTGCAATAAAAAAAAAAAAACCTATATTCCTTGAAAATATGAAATAAATGTGTATGAAGTCACAGGTAATAATAAGTGTATATAAATATGACACTGGTTATGATATACTTTGAAAAATGCAAAATATAAAATTGTTATAGAAAGAACATCACAGATTTCGAAAACTTTTGAGACACCTGGTCAACTCCTCAAGCGATTAGATAGCAAATGCTGACGACTGATCTACCGTAAAGTGTTTATTTTTTCCTTTCACAATTGGATTAAGTTGCGCTAGTATCAACTCCATTAAATTAATTTTAAGAAAATAGCGTTTCTCTTCTTTTCTCTTATAAATCAACAGACAAAATAAAACCTTATACAAATATATATAAAATACTATTTTTTCTGATAAAATGTATCTATCAATTAAATTATAACACCGACTTAATACAAAATTAAACAATTATTATTTATGCAAGGGATATTTTTATTTTTTCCCTTATACATTATATTTTATTCATAAAATAACTTGGCTGGTGACTGAAAAAATCAACCCTAATAATTATCACGCTTAGGTTAAATTAAAACATTGTATATTTAATTTTTAAAATTGTATTTTATTATATTATATTCTATTCTTTACTTTTACCACTTCATCGGGTAATTGAAAAATAAGCTCTAACAATATTAAGGCTAGAGTTAAATTCGAATATCCAATAAAATAATTATATACGAACCTTCCAAAAAACAAACTGGGGTTTCAAACACAACACCGTGCACAGCACTATTTTCGTATCACAGTCTCGATGTAACTGAGCTTTTATGCGTATTATATGCGCGTGCGCAAGTCGCAACTGGGCGAAAATCGACGTGCTAGGTGTATATGAAGAAATGTCGGCCGAGTCGGCGCCTCTAGGTTGACCACAAATTTGTGTCATCGGGAATACCATGAATCCTTCGCTATTATTAGTTAAAATAATCATTACCAGCTCTGTAGCATGATTTTCAAAATTAAGTCATAATCTACGCTGTCCTGTTATAATAGATTAAACTGCTTTTCACTTTAAAGGTGAGGTTTCATCTCGGATAATGTTTTTATTTTATTGCAGGAGATCAGCAGACAGGCAGACCACCTGCTGGAAAGCGATTACCATCACCTATGGACATTTGCGACACCAAAGGTGCTACAGATGCGCTGCTGTTCTCTTAAGGGAGACTGCAACCTGGTCACTAATGCCAGAACACAACTCAAGGTTGTTGTGGCTACATACTTTAGACCATGAGTGGTAGCCAGTCGGGCAAATACCCTACCACCTGGCTGTGGGTTGTTTTGTCGCCTCTTACGACAGGCCGCCCGGCCGCAGGAAATTGTATTCTTTCTCCATTTCCGTTCCGTTTCACGCAGATACGGCGATGGGCTTAAAGCGTTGTTTGAGATGCGACATTGTTAATGACATTAAATATTGACAGATAACATATTGTTACGAGCCGCGAGACTCGAATAAAATGCCGCTATTACTTTACTATAGAGTTTTTCAGAACTAGACAAACACGTATAACACAGGTACAAATATAACCAAACACAACAAGTCCAAACGTAATGCAGGTCGTAATTTAATAACACGCGCAAAGTCCGTGACTTATTACTGCAATGTCCCCGTATTTAAGTCGACTTACTCGAACGTACCTGGCTAATGACTGCCATAAAAGATTACAATACAACAATGGGCTGTTTTCTAACCACAAGTTTTAAACACAAAGTAAACAAATTTAGTTAAAAAAAATTAGTTCAAATGCTGACGGGTGTGTGCTTTGTTTCGGATATGCAGGTGGATTTTGTATTTGTCGGGACCAGAGATTTAACAATATGTATATATAAATGCGGCTATGCATTAACGGCGTTATTTAACGCTTTAAATAAGACGCATTCGGTCAGAGCCTAACAGTCTTTTTATATTGAGTTATAGTAAATTTGTATGCTTCTTTAAGGTTTTTCAACAAGCCTACAAACCAAATAAGCCACATCATTAGGGAAGCTAAGACCTTGCCTTTATTTAAGTAGATGGCCAATTATCACTACACAGAAAATGTATATTAATCCTTTCAAACTTCTAACTTAAAGATTGCTTAAGATATAGGTAGTCGTCTTGATTTTCATTAAACTCCTTTCAGGCGCTGAGTCGAGGAAATGCAATAAATATCTATTCGTAAGTTTTTTAATTCCAAAACCTTTCATAAAATCCATAGCTTGGTTCGCCTGGAAGAAGTCGCTCTAAAGCGCCAAGGCCGCCCTTTGGTCCTGTCTTTATACGAAATTACTGTAATGTAATTACTTTACGTGTATGTGGTGAGCAATAAAGTGTTTTCAATCTATCGTTCTTCACTTTCTCTATATAAACTATACCTAGTCTCAGAGTCGTTTATATCGTGTGTTGTTTGTTGAAACCGTAGGTATTCTGCCAATATATTAGTATATAGAATAGAGTAGAACTTCTTTACTGCACACGAGAAAATAGTACACATGAGTTAACAATCATTTAACTAGTACAATCGGCAGTCTCATCGCTAACAGCGATGTTTTCCAGACAGCCTTCTGGTGATAATTTAACATTTCTAACAGTGGGTCGGTATTCAGTGCGCATAGTTTAAAATATATACAATCAACGTGGTAACACTGCCAGCCTTTTGGGAACGTTCCAGGTACATGACAGTGGTTTAGGACCATTAATTAATGTTTAGGCACTTCCCCCCCCCCTTTTTTATTTAGTTTTAGTTTTTATATAGTTTAGACGAGTTATTTATACAATCATATATATATATATATATACACACATATATATATATATATATATATATATATATATATATATATATATATATATGTGTGTATATATATATATATATATATATATATATGTACATAGAGTTACATATACACACATAAATTACTGTTAACAAATTCAGATAGTGCTCTTTGAGGAGTTTATTAAAAGATACATTTTTTTTGCACTTCTCATGCTCATTGGTATATACACATTTTATATTCTGAGGTTCCTAAGCATACAGATGAAGTACGGCAAATAAAGCAGGTTTACGAAATTTATTCAAGAGTCGATAGTCGATTCTTGATTAGTAGGAAAAAATATTTAATTCAAAAACAAACTGCAGTTTGACGACAAACAATAGGTGGTCTTATCGCTGAATGGTAAAAATGATTTAACTATGGTATATATGTGACAAAAGGTTGTCACCCTACAAATATCTATTTACCGCCGAATACACGCTATCGAACTGAAAATAAACTGTAACCATGACCAAAGGAAAGGTCGTCGTTGTGTTAATCCCAGTTGATTGTTAATAATCTGCTTCGGAGCTTGGGGGTAATTTTTATTGAAAACTCCATCCGCACTATTTTCATTAATATTACAAATGTGAAAGTAAAGCCGATACTATGGGACAAAATGTTCCCGAACATACGCCCAAAGCTCTACGTCTTGCTGCAACGTTGCCCAGTGTTTCGCAACATTAAGTTGGTAAAATGTTTCAAGACATTTGTCTCTGGTGAAGCATCAGCTTATAAATAAAAAACGTAGACGATATCGCGGATGAAACCTAGTATAACATAAACTCAGTACAGGAAATTTATTATCGTTTAACCTGAATTGCAATAACGCGTATAATTAATGACAAATATATTTACAACCGATTTAATTATAATACTACGTCATAACTGTTACAAATCAAAACAAGGTTAAGTACAGAAACGTCATTAATGTGATATTTAATCTGTCATGTTATTTCTACTTAAAATCAAATTGACGTGATTTGTAATACGTGATGGGGAACATGAGTATTTCCCCGTTTCAGAACAGGAGCGCCGTGTTCTCCTCGCATCCATTGGAGTAGATTTTCGTCGTAGTTCAAGCCATGGTTGAGAGCAAACCCCGTTGCCTTCTTTTGCGGGGCTGTTATGTCCGCAGAGGAGGCGGTGGAACCGGAGAGGAAACAAGCAGTCGCGCTTATCTCCCACTGCAACAATAGTACTAGGCGCCCGTGACTCATGACCTCCGGACGCCGTAAGATTTTTTTTTTAAGGCGGGGGAAATGTTTTTTACGCACAATACTGGGTCCTTTGCAAGGAATTAGACCGTTATCGCATATGTAGGCATTCCATTAAAGGCAATTCATACATAATTGATCAGCTTGTGGAGACTCGAATCATTGATTAATACCCACTAAAACTAACCTCCTCCCATATGCCCCACGCTTATGGTAGGAAAAGCCTGAGACTTAGAACGTAGTTACGCCCAGGACGAGCCGCCGTAAGAGTGCGGCAGCAGGTGAAAGCCCAAGGAGATGCTAGGCCGTCACCTGCATCCATGCCGCTGAGTAGTGGCCTCTCAGTCACGTATTGAAGCAGGAGAGGCCTATCCGTAGGGGCGGACCTACGCCAGTGGAGATCAGAGCAAAAAGCTCGCGCACGTCCCAGTGCCTAGAGGTATGGCGACAGAAGGATATCAAGGGGTTTTAGTGGGTATCCCGGTTGCCCCTACCTGCCCCGCCGTAGTCCCCGTAGATTTTCCCTTGAAAAAAATATGTATACTCAACGATTTTTATGTAGCAACCCACGAAAAAACCATTCATTACAAAATTCTAATATTATTTCCAAAAAAAATACTTAGAAATTAAATAAATTAAATATTATAAACATATTTACAAGTAAAATATGTAATCCAGATCGCTGTCGGTGGGGAGCATTCCTAAAATGCTGGCCGCATTCCCAGTTTGTATTAATTATATTTTTTGATTGGTATTATTATAATATACATATCGATATATATATTTATTAAAATAATAATAATAATAATAACAAAATAAAATATTATTTTTATTAATAGTTTATTTGTACGTTTAATTTTATATAGGTATTTTTTTAAAACACTGTGAGCCCCTTTACTTTATCTAGTCCAGCTCTTCCAGGAAGCCCACCAGCTTTTTACCGTTGCTGAAGACTTTTCGGAGCGTTCCTGGGGCATCCATCATCCAAACGTCTTCCTGTATTGGGTCACCCATCTGCATTTAACCACGACATGGGCGGCTGTGTCTTTTGCCAGGAATATTTCTGCACAGGGGGATGCGTGTCAGTGACACTTAACAAAAACAATTAATTTTTATAAAACTTCTAATATGTAACAAACAAGGTAAATATTGATTTATTTCAAGAATTTTATCACTTAAATAAATAACCCAGACTGACCAATTAACCAAATAATTACAAATGTTTTATCTTGCTGAGCACTGCCAACATGTTCTTCCTGTAAGGTAATTTTTTGTGTATTTTCCTGCAACCCATGATTTAAATAAATATATACAGTGGTGGTATGAAAATGTTCGCCAGTTTTCAAATTGATTTATTTATCGTTCCACGAGCACATGTTACCTTTTCAAACTAAGTCACAGAACAAAATGTTCCGCAGAAAATTATGTTTGACTATTTGACAATAAAATTTAAGATTGCTTAGATCAAGTTGTTTGATTTTTTATCTTTTCTAAGAAGATTGTTTCGAGATGTAAAAAACTTTATAGTGGTTTTCATATTTATGTTAAGCGTAGTGATTATATCCTCTTTGTTTCTTATTGTTAATCTCAGTGACTGTCATTGTCAACTTTGCAACATGTTGGCAGTATTGTTTCTTGTACTCGTGCAAGCAAAAGTCGTGTTTAAGGTGATGAAAATTTCATACCGCGACTGTACATACATATGTCATTGAACTTCAAAAGTCATAATGGGAGCTGTTATTATACTGTTTTGTCACGTTTATTTTAGTCATGTCTGTGGAAGTTATATCTACACACACTACACCATACTTGAACGTAATATGCTAGTTTTGAATATTACTTAAAATCATCTGAACTACAATTATTTGATTTAGGGCCGCTTGCATTAAGATCGCCTTTAAATAAAATTAGTTAATCATATTAAACTGCCTAAATGCGTTTTACACAAAACGTATTGACAGTTCTTTAAACATGTAAAATATGTAGGTTTAAATTATGGTGAACAATAAAGAGTTCATTCATTCATTCATGTTTAGCGGAAAAATTTGCGTTATGCAAGACGCTGATTGTATTTAAGGGTGTTAAATACGTTTTGTGTTTCACAAATAAATTTAAGTAACCTTATGCAAGCGGCTCTTAATGTTCATATCCCTATTCTAGCATAGCACTACTTATAGACAATTAATGGTATTAAAGGGCTACTCCATACATTCGCATTTCCAGTTCCTCGAGACTTAAAGTCGTCCACTATTCATAGTATTCACTCCTACATGTCATACGCGAGCAAGCTGTGGACTGAACTTCTTTCCGTGGTTTAGCTAGAGCCCTGCGATATGAGACTCTTCAAAAAAGAGCGTAAACAAAAGCAGCGTCTCAACTAGGTAGACAACATGTCGGCTTTCTTATTGTCGCAGATATCTATGAGCACGTAGTCACTTACCAACAGGACAACCTATCCATTCTATCCATTTGCCTACAAGCAGTGGCGTAGCTTACCTTAGACGGGCCCTGTATCAAATGTGTTGGGATGTGTAAAGTTTTTTTATAAAAGAAACAAAAAACTCTAGAATAGAATTAAAATAATTATAGATTATGCATTATTACATATACTTAGGGCCACTTGCATAAGGTGGCTTAAATTTATTAAAGAAACATAAAACGTATTTAACACCCTTAAATACAATTAGCGTCTTGCACAACGCCAAATTTGCCGCTAAATATGTTCAAAGAACTGTCAATACCTTTTGTGTAAAACGTTTTTAGGCAGTTTAATATGATTAACTAATTTAATTTAAAGGCGATCGTTATGCAAGCGGCCCTCAGTGCTCTTAGGAACTAAGGTAGACAAACTATTCAAATCAAATAAACACTTTTCTTGCCTTTTTTTCGGCAAGCTTATTTATCGAATCATCCATAATTGAGATCGATTTTAGTTTTTCTAGACCTGCCTCTATAGACAATAATAATCTGTAGAAAGTTTGTTAGTCTTATCCGTGTAGGAACGGAGAAATAATACAATTTCCTGCGGCCGGGCGGCCTGTAAGAGGCGACAAAACAACCCAAAGAGCCTTTGCCCGACTGGATGGCTACGATCCCTTGTCTAAAATAAGTCGCACAACCTTGAGTTGTGTTCCGGCATTAGTGACCAGGCGGGGCCTATAGCTATCAAGGGAGCAGAGAAGTCGTCATCCCTGTCGACGAAGTGGATATGTTCTGATTCCCGGCGCACATTCAGGCACTTTTGCATTAGGATCGGCCTGGGCGTAACTACGTTCTAAGTCTCAGACCTTTCCTACTCAAAAGCGCAGGGCACATGGGAGGAGGGTGGTTTTAGTGGGTATTAGTCATTGGCCGTCCAATGATTTTAAGTCACCACACATGCTGGTCAATTATGGACGGATTACCCATATGCGACATCGGTCTAATCGCTTGCAAAAAACCCAGTATAGTGCGTAAACAGCATTCACCTCGCCTTAAAAAAAATATAAAATATTGACCAAGTTCCAGTCTCCCTTAAGTGAGGAGCAGCGCATTTGTAGCACCTTTGGTGTTACAAATGTCCATAGGCGATGGTAACCGTTTTCCATCAAGTGGGCCGTCTGCCTGTCTGCTGAACTCCTGCAATAAAAAATAAATTAAGAAATATATGTCTTGTTGTGTTGGCCCAGCAGTTATTCTCAAAAATGTTATTAATCTATAAAAGATTGTGGACAACATTTTAGGATTTTTCGCTTATCCACTTTCGGGGCCCCATATCATGGATACAGCTGATACAGCGGTAGCCACGCTCCTGCCTACAAGCAAAAGTATAATACCTATCTATTAAAATACGAAAAAACATGTATGAATGTATTTTTATAACATGAGAGTGAGTCTAAAATTAATTAGATATTTCATTTTATAAATTACTAGCGGTCCGCCCCGGCTTCGCACGGGTATACAATAAGAACTTTTTTATTGAATTCAATTACCTACTAAGCCAATTCAAAATATTTTCCCCCCGTACGGGTCGTGCCCCAGTGACGCCTGCATCGCATAAGCCTAGCTAGCTGAGCAACGGTGCGCGACGACCACGCAACTTTTTTCTAATACTAACATTTTTAAAGTCGTGATATCTTCCGAATGAGAAGTCCGAATTGAATAATTCAAAAATTTATATTAAGAGTGAAGCACTCTTGAATACGAAGTAATTTATTGAAGTGAAATTTATATATAGACGGGGTCTTACAATTTTTCTGTCACGCAAAAGCGTCACGGCCACGTGTTCTATTACGATATCTTTCGAATGGAATGTCCGAATTAAAAAATTCAACATTATGTTTGTTGTTAGTTATGTAAAGGTATTGAAGCAGTCTTGAATATGAAGTAATTTATTTTGATAAGGATGAATACCAAGATACAAATAAAGAGCCGTTTCTAGCGGTGCCATTTTAATTAAAATTTTAAAATAAAATAACACTTTTTAGAATACTTTTGGCATAACCATTGACATATAAAAAAGTATTTTTTATATATCAATGGGCATAACTATAATTGTTAAACATATGCTGTCGCTACACTTTTTGTAAACAACGATGTGTTCTGCAAAGTCGTAGTACATTATTTTATTCTATCATCAATAAGTAGTTTTCGCAGCGCACGCGGTTTTAGGTATCTTTTTAGACCTTGGGTTACATTATTGGAGTTTTAGTAAGGATCCCTAATTTTTTTGAAAATATAATATAGCCCATGTCAACTGGGGATAGTGTAGCTTGCCAACAGTGAAAGAATTTTTCAAATCGGTCCAGTAGTTTCGGAGCCTATACAATGCAAACAAACAATCAAATCTTTCCTCTTTTTAATATTAATATAGATGAAGTTTGCAGGAATAACGATAAATTGTCGATGAAATTTTTTGGCACACAACCAGACGTTTTAATCTGGTGAAATTTAAAAATAACATTTTTTTTACATATAGATAAAATCTGTCAATGGGTCTTATTATAAACGTAGTCGAGTCGACTCGATCAGAGTATGCTCGCACCGAGTGCACTTGCACGGAGTAATTTTATACGAGTGTACAAGGATAGCGATTTTCACTCATCCGAGTTTAGTAGTCTTAGGTTTGTTTCACAATGTACAAGTAGAGTACGCTATAGTTATTTTTATATTGACAAATTTAAAATTAAAATAAACAAGTATATCCTATTCTAAAAATACATATACAACCTAATTTAAAAAAAAATACAAACTACAAATAGTAAATAGGTCCCAAATCACCGTCAGTTGGGAACGTTCCCAAAACGCTGGCCGCATTACCACGTTGTATGGCAATGCTTATGCGTTGCCCAAAATACAGGCCAGCGTTTTGGTTTCGTGAGACATCTATCAGCCGTTTTGATAGGTCTCGATAAAGGCGATGGGCTTCTGGACCCCATGGCCCGAGAGTCTCGACACCAAAAGCCGCAAATATGTATCCACTGCCAATGGATGCATATTTACGGCGTTTTAGGTCCTCTTGTCGGGCGGAAGCTGCACCAGCTACCACAGCCGTATCGGGAAGATGACGAAGATAACGCTATAGTTATTTAACGAATTAAATAAGTGACTCATAAAAGTTCTGGTTAGAACTGATTTTAGGTAGGTTTGTGAAAGTAAGAAGAATAGAGGTGTACAAATGTTGACATTACTGTCGACACGTTGATAAACGAATTTATAGTCCATATTTGAATCTATCACTAAATAATTAAAGATTGGGTTCCACGATCATCTTACCACTTACTAGTTGATAAGTTTGGCAACCTCGCATTTTATAACCGTTTTATATATTCGAAATACATTATGTGTTGTTAATACACGTGAAAATATGTTTTAATGTACATTTTATACCATTTTTCATACATTTTATGTAAATACATAATTCGATAATTTTGTATCGAAATTAATAAACGTGAAAGTTGCGACATAAATAAGTGTTTCCAGTATCTGCGTAACAATTATATAATATTCAATTCCGGCTCGAAGGACCAAATGTTTTGTTGATATATTAAATTGAAACCTTTGTTGCGATTTTAGATATATAATAATTAATAAATCAAATTCGATATCTTATTCTTAACTCTGTATCATCCAAGGCTTGCATATTAATGCGTTGTCTAAACACATGATTCTTTCGCGGTCCAGTTAAATGATACGTAAAATTATCTAATTCGTGTTCAGTGGTATCAAATATTTCCCATTTTTCAAATATTTGCCGCGCCCTTACTCGCCACTACATTTTTTTGTTTAGTGTGGCAACACTATTTTAAGATGTTAATAATTTATGTTTTATGTTTCATTATTACTTCTTACACATTACAATGTTATGTTTTTGTACATACGCGCCTCAAAAAGTCAATATAGTCAACATAATAATATTTATACCTCTTTAGTTTATTGGAATCCTAACACGCGAAAGTTAGATTGCTCTCAGACAAAATACATAACCAATACGCCACTTTGGATGTCTATTATCCAGCCATAAAATTACCATTACAATGTTGTGGTTTAAAGTAAATATAGCGGTACACCTTGACATGACTTTAAAGTTTACTTTATTAATATACTAGCCGCTACCCCCGACTTAAATCTGCTTTTATTTTTTGCTTTTCAAAAGTAATAAAAACACAAACGGTATAACATGTATTTATGCCATTTAGACCATTAATAAAAAGATGGAGTCTCGGAATCTTATAGTGAAGTCAAGCTAAAGGATGCTGAGAAAAAGCACTAAATAATGGAGTTAGAAAGGATAAAGGTGTAATAATTTCCAGTGGATATGTTACTATTCGTGATAGCATGGCTAGCGCACGCCTCCTACGCTCAAAGTTCGATCCTGGCCGGAATGCATGCACCACTTAGTCAGTTTTCTGACCTAATGTGCATATTGTTACAATTACCACGTGCTAACAACAGTGAAGGAAAACATCGTAATGCAACCTGCACATCCAGATAACCGATGTGTCGAACCTGCCAAGTCGCCTTGGACAAGCGTGGCGGGTATACTGTCCGTTCGGGGAGGCCCGAGCCCAGTAGTGGGACATTTATGGGCTGATATTATTATACATTACTATGACCCACACATACGCAAACCACTTGTATACTACATAACTATTATACGACTAAAAATTTCTAGACGAACGCACTGAATGGGGAAAATACGGTCTCTACCAAACTCTTTTTGTAATTATTTATAAAAATAACTTTGATTTACCTTTTAGAAGCTGCGCCCCCGGTTTCACCCGCGTGGTGATGGAAAATCGTGATATTTTGGATAATTCACACAATATCTTTAGAAATTTTGTCTATGTGTTATTCTGATATTATTGTAAAATTTCATCAAAATCCATTCAGTAGTTTTAGCGTGAAAGAGTATGAAACATACATCCATACATTGTTATAAACTTTCGCGTTTATAATATTATATAGGATAAGTAACTAAGTATATATAATATTATATACCTACTAGTATGTTTGTATGCAGTATGGACGTTATTTACTTAAATTCAATTCTGCACTATTGGTATTTTAAATGTCGCTGCTTACGTCTTACATGTGCGTTTTATTTTTGAATATTCTACATATTTGAATAAATTATAATAATATTGTTTATTAATAACACTTGAAAGACATTATGTTTTGTAACTGGAATGAGGATTGCCAAATATTTTTTTTTATTATTCAATAAAATTGGCTCTTTAGAGACCCACCCCACTTCTCGGCTTGGGTCTCTATTTTAAAGGGTTGAACGGTATATCCCGCTGGTTGTAATTGAATAAATGAATTTTACACAGCGGTTATGTGAACAAGCTGGTTTCCGCATGGTATTTCTTGCCGCCAACGAAAGGTATAAGATAAAGATATATGTATAATAATATTTTCTTAAGTTTTCACGGAAAACGGCCACGGAAGTCTGGCCGAAACGTCTGAATAACAAGCAAATAAATTACCGCGCTTAAAATATAGTTTTACAATGTATACAAGTCGCGAAAAATTAAGAAAATAAGCTGTTTAATTGATCACACGATAGTCGAAAAATTTAATCGCAGAAAATACTGCTGAATGTTGCACGTGTGTGAGAGCTTCTGTGTTAATTATCAAATTAGGTACGGAAACACAAAAAAATATGGCTGAATATTTAAAAATATATATTTACATGATGATGAATGAAGATTCTTTGTTTTTTTTTTGACGTCGATTAATAAAACGCAGTATGGACCTATTGTATACAACTATGGGGCTGCACTAAACCAACCTATTTATACACAATAAAAAGGTTCCAAAATAAAGTACTTAAGGACATGGTCAATGCATTTCGGAACATAAGATCAGACGATCTCCATCGAGACTCGAAAAGTGGACCTCGACATAAAAATAATTAAAAAAATACTCTGCAACTGCTTCATTAGCAATTTTTATATTTATATTTTTGTTGCAGGAGTTCAACAGACTTGCAGACGGCCTACTTGATGGAAATCGGTTATCATCGCCTATTGACATTTGTAATACCAAAGGGGCTACAAATGCGTTGCTTAGCTCTCTTAAGGGAGACTAGAGTCTGGTCAATGAATGCCGGAACACAACACAAGGTTGCTATGAGAGCATACTCTAGACCGGAGATGGTCGCCATCCAGTCGAGCAAATGCCCTACCACCTGGCTGTGGGTTGTTTTGTCGCCTATTACGACAGACGGCCTGCCCGCAGGAAATTGTATTCTTTCTCCGTTCCTGCACGGATAAGTCTCACCATGTAAATGTTGAGGCCCTCCAGCTCCTTGATAATACAGATTTATTAAGAAGACTCAATAGGACAAAACCATTTGAGTTAGTGTTATAATACTTTCTTAAAGTGTAATGCTATGTGCTAAATAACCATTAACAAACAACACATTAACAAAGTGTTTTCATCTTAATAACGACAATAGGAAACGTGTTACTGGACACATTCTTAGTTGAAGTTATGTTTAGTTATTTTAGGTCAGTTTTGAATTACTCAACGATTCTCTAGAACGTTTCTCTTGCGCACCGTGGGGATTTGGAATGAGCTCCCAACCGTAATTTTCCCACAACGCTACAACGTGGGTTTTTTTAAAAAGGTGTCATAAAATTTCTACGCGGCCGGCAGCGCTTTGGTGACATCTCTGATGTTGCGAACGTCCATAGGCGACGGTAACCGCTTCCCATCAAGTGGGCCGTCTTCCTGTCTCCTGTACTCCAGCGATAAAAAAAACTCATTAGTCTTACTGCCAAGATAAGATCGTAATTCTAATATTATATCAATAAGATACATCCCTAATAGATTTTTTTGCGATATATCGATGACGCAAATAACAGCTATTTATTCGTTTGGATTCCGGGTGCAAACTTAAATTTCACGACTTCCAATTGGCTAACTCAACTGTAAAAATATGATAACTACATATTATATAATTTACTTTCAGTCATATATAATGTCATAACACGTTTATTGGTGCAGCTGGTTGGAAATGTTGTTTATATTGGTTTATTTTAAAATAATAATTGGTCAAGTGCGTGTTACTCATGGTCGAGTTCCGTAAAGTTGCTGAGCGTTAACATTTTTTTCCATTTAGCTACAGAATAAATAAACATTTATTCAAAAACACACTTTACCTAAATAAATATTTATACCAGTTTGTTTTGGAAGTATTTTTAAATTCACTCACCTTAATTTTTCTAAAGTTTTCTACCTCAGTGTTTTTTTATTCGCCATCCTTCGCCGTGTTTTTTTTCTTTATACAGTTCCCTTCTACCGGACGAACATGAACAACACATTTGTCCGGTCTTTTTTATCTTATGTATTTGGGTCATTTTTGTATCTATTTTTATATATATTTGTCTTTATTTTTTATTCATCTTTTTTCTTATTTAATTTAATTTTTCATAGTCTCAATTGGTCCTTAACTCTATTAAATGCCTGCTGGTTGGTTTCGGTTTCATTTTAACTTAACTTATTTATTTACTGGTTTATTATTAGTACATATACTAAAATATATACTCTTACTAGCTGTCCCGGCAGACGTCGTCCTGCCCGGTAAAAATAGGGGTTTGTCGCAGAGGGTTAATAATTTAGGGTTGTATGTATTTTTGTATGTTGTATCATAAAAAAATAGAAATTAAAAATTTTGACTAAAAAATAAAAATAAAAATTTAGGAGTGGACTACCCCTAACATTTAGGGGGATGAAAAATAGATGTTGGCCGATTCTCATAGATACCGGATAAGCACAAAAAATTTCATCAAAATCGGCCAAGCCGTTTCGGAGGAGTATGGCAACGAAAACTGTGACACGAGAATTTTATATATTAGATATCTATCCTTATTTATAGTTATTATCCTCTGCCTCCGCCAGGTTACAAGGCAGAGAACTGTTTATTCTTTTTTCTTTCTTTTTTAATATTTTTGTAGAGGATATAAATACATTTTTACTGCCACTAAAAAAATCTAAGGTTTATGGTTACTGTTTATTTTTACTCATATTTATATTCACAGATATATATTACATTATATATTAACATCATTTAACTAGCGTTTATTACGTTTTGTTAACTCATTCTAAAATTACTTTCGCGAACCGTAAGAAGTCCTCGACTTTCCTCTCTACCTCATGTCAGATGTTAGCGGGTTAGACCGCAATGTAGTCTTTGTTTCGAAAACCACGTTTCTGGCGTGAAGGGTTGTTTTGCTTTACTGTGTTATTAAAAAAAAAAGTGGTAGATATTAATTGTTTTTACGTCATATTAATTGTGCTCGAGTCGGTAATATCAAGTATTCAGTAAAATATACTTTTTACATCAGCTGCAAGAACTTTGTTGTTTAATGTCAGTCAAAAACAATACAGCTGAGTTGATACTGATATTGAGTACATCAGACAAGGCCGTATGAATTCGGTTTCTTTGCTTGTTTGTGGTGAATTTTATAACAACAAAAAAAGAGATTCCCGCCGCGAATTAAATTTTACGATGATCTCCAAAACACCTAATGTCATTGAGCTAAGGCGGGAGGGAAAATCCAAATTGTAAAAAAAATACATATAGATAAAAAACTTAGTAACACGGCGACTCATGTGTTATGAAATAAAATATATAAATTATTAAAACATTCCACTCAAGTTCAATCGAATTTTAATCGCCACACGACAGCAATGGCCCCAAATTATACAACCATTTTTGATTTTAAAACTAGTTTCGGTGTCTGGTTTGATGAAATCTTTCCTCTTACGACGTTTCTCTACAATCTACATTGTATACTTTAATTATAAGTTACAAGCTGTTGATAACGGTTTTGCTTTTATTGAATTAAAATGAAATAAAATACGAAAGTGTCAGTAAGTTTTTTTTAAATTTTGGACTTATTTTTGGTCCACAAATATGATACACATTTGGTCCATAAATTAAATTACTGTCTAGTAGAGCCTAGCACTCCGCTAGACAATTGTTAAATTTTAACCTAATATTTTATAACAAACTTTTAACCCTTAAAATTAACCCCTAAAAATAAGCTATATATACATTTTTTAAATAAAATAATATTTATCATAGAAAAATATATCCATTAGCACTTTAGTTAATTACTGTCTGTTCATCATCATCATCCGAGCGTTAAATCCCGGTTGCGTTCGGAGCGTTCACTCCGAGCCCAGGGTCCTACTTTTTCTACTCCACTTCGTGCGGTCTTCAGCATCCCCCGTTTTGACGGTACGCATATCAATTAATATATCCATTAGCACTTTACTTAATTACTGTCTGTTCATCATCATCATCCGAGCGTTAAATCCCGGTTGCGTTCGGAGCGTTCACTCCGAGCCCAGGGTCCTACTTTTTCTACTCCACTTCGTGCGGTCTTCAGCATCCCCCGTTTTGACGGTACGCATATCAATTAATATATCCATTAGCACTTTACTTAATTACTGTCTGTTCATCATCATCATCCGAGCGTTAAATCCCGGTTGCGTTCGGAGCGTTCACTCCGAACCCAGGATCCTACTTTTTCTACTCCACTTCGTGCGGTCTTCAGCATCCCCCGTTTTGACGGTACGCATATCAATTAATATATCCATTAGCACTTTACTTAATTACTGTCTGTTCATCATCATCATCCGAGCGTTAAACCCGGTTGCGTTCGGAGCGTTCACTCCGAGTCCAGGGACCTACTTTTTCTACTCCACTTCGTGCGGTCTTCAGCATCCCCCGTTTTGACGGTACGCATATCATCCTTCACAACGCCAAACCAACATTTTCCGGGCCTTTCCATATACATTCGCCTTACAATAAATTCCATAGAAGTGATGGTAAAATTCAACCGATAGTGGCAAGTAAATGAGCAGTACGATATAAGAACAGGCCATTAATTAACAACTTATTACTTGATAGGATTATTTATATCCAAAATAAATAAGTAGTCCCAACGAGATAAGTTCTACCCTGCCTAGGTCTTGTAAATATCCATCAGTGATGAGAAAGAAAGCAATTTCCTGCGGTCGAGCGGCCTGTCATAAGAGGCGACTAAACAATCCACAGCCAAGTGGTAGGATAGTTGCCCGTCTGGATAGCTACCATCCCTGGCTAAAGTATGTCGCCATAACAACCTTGAGTTGTGTACTGGCATTAGTGACCAGGTTCCAGTATCTCTTAAGAGAGCAGCAGCGCATTTGTAGCACCTTTGGTGTTGCAAATGTCCATAGGCGATGGTAACCGCTTTCCATCAAGTGGGCCTTTTGCCTGTCTGCTGAATTCTTGCAATAAAAAAATAAAAACTTATTATGTACAGTCCATGCTTTTGATCCTGTAAAGCCCTTAACAGACGCGTTGAGAGATCTTGATAGAGTTGTATTTCTATTTCTATTATTAATATTCATGTATTTGTAGATAATTAGTCACCAGCGAAGCGTGTTGATTGTCTTCCCCCATACTCGTGACATCCGCAAAGTATGACCGTAAAGATTACTCATTACGGGACTGCATATATTTTCATTAAAGCCGTGTTGACACTCTCCGAGTAGGCTCGGGTCGAGTGAACTCGGATAGTTACTCTATCCGAGAACGTTCTGACCGAGTGCCCTCCCATAGCTACTCGGACGTTACTCGTAATACAGGAACTGACAATCCGAGTGCACTACGACAACATCTAATCCGAGTACACTCGGACCATGGTAAACTTTTAAGGAGACTCGGAGGACTTTTTCAGACAAAAAAAGTCAAATGAGTGCTTACAGTGCGTGCCTGTGAAAATTTGTATGACGCACATGACAAGTATCAAAATAAAGTGGAACTTTATTTTATGTCTTAATACGTCCAGTATATCTCGATACGTGTCAATTTTCCTAAGCGATACTCCAAAAGCGGTTTTAGGTGCTCTGGTCTAACATATTTAACCTTGAAAACCTATTTGTGAATGAAAATATTATTTATGACAAAAAAATTTAGAGAATTTATTTAGAATATATCAGATAAGAGTAAATCGCTATCCGAGTATATTAGTATAAAGTTGTTTCACACAAATTCACTCTGTCCGATTACACTCTAATCGTGCCAACGCTGCTTTAATAACATTTTTAGAAACGTCAGATCATAAATCATAATACTAGGATTTACATGACGAGGTGCTTTACGTATGTAGTCTGTAAGGTTATGAATAAACTATGATGTTAAATAATATTTCAATTTTTTATTGCCCGATCGGGCAAATACGTGCACCACCTGATACAAAGTATTGTGTAAATTCCATGTAACGTCACTCGATTTAACGACAAGCTCCCTTAGGCGTTGAAATCACTTTGCTTTGGTTGGTTTAGCTTGTGTTCCATACAATGATACACTCTATATAGCATTATAGCCGCTCTCAATGACGACAACAATTAAGTAAAAAAAGTACCTTTTAAGTTGCGAAAATTAATAAAAACTGCGCACTGTGTACGTTCTTCTATCGCTTTAATATTTTAGCCCCTAATAAACTCAACTGTCAGCAACATGTATACCGAAAATTCTAAGTACTTTCTTTATCATAAAGATGCCTCAATATCGGAAGATATGAATAAAATAAGTAAAAAATACAACAAAATTACTGGTGCAGCAAAGACGTCAGACAAAAATAACAGACTTCTCTCTATACCGCCATAAAATTCACAGTCCCTTAAGTCTTGTTATATAGAGTTTACGCTGTAATTACTGTCGCCTATATGGGATGATGCCAATGCGCTGCTTTTGGGATGGAACAGAGGTAGGGTTGCTAGTCGTCCTCACACGTCGGGACATACCGCCATTCTTACTGATGGTGTCCCGACAATCAAGACTTTGCAAACCAACTAACACACTCGAGTTATGGAGGAATATAATAACATTTCGCTAAGGATTTGGAGCTTGTTGCAAGTGAGGAGAGGAGATGCCGTATTTTTGCATCATACCTTCATGGAGTCCTAATTGTGAACATTCAAACGGAATCGCCTAGGAGTCGACACGGTGAAGTTATTTCTCAATGTTAATTTAATTTTAACATGAGCTGTGAAGAATTTTATAAATTCTTACAATAATATTGTTAATCGGACAGTAATGTCCGAAGTGAAATCATCTGATAAATTTATGAGAAATAAATAACTGATTTCCATGCTCAGTAATCCCTATTAATATTATAAATACGAAAGTCACTCTTTGGTATTTGTTTTAAATCACAGACACACCCTTGAAATTTATTTATATAATATCAGTCCATGTCCCACTGACGGACTCGGGTCCCCATTATAGGGGGAACAGAATACCCGCCACGCTTGCCCAAGGCGGCTTGGCAGGTTTGAAACATCGGTTATCTCGATGTGCAGGTTGCACGGTGTTTTCCTTCACCTTTATTAGCACATGGTAATTGTAATAATATGCAAATTAGTTCAGAAAACTGACTAAGTGTTGCATGCGTTCCGGCCAGGATCGAACTCACGCTCTTTGCGTCTGGTACGCGTGCGCTAGCCATTACGCACCACGACAATTTTATATATGTATTGGTATATTATTACTAAGCATGGTTTAGTAATAATATACCAATAATAATAACATGATTATTACAGTCATAATACAGAGAAATGAGTTATGCGAACATTCGATCATAGCGCTTATTTAAGTTCTTGACATACTTATGCGTGATTTTCCAAGGAATGTCATGGGAGACAAACAACATAACAGTTGATACGACACGTATAACAGTAACCGGCGAGTTATTTGCGGGACAAATGTGTATTATCTATTTAGCTTGTATCAGTGCCCCGCATTCCCAGAAGGGAGATTCCATATTGTTTTATTAATCGCAAATATATCGTAATTAATTTTAAATTACAATCAAATAATAAACTCGACAGTCAACCTGGGCGCCGACAAAAAAACAAATTCTACCTGCATATCTGTAAAGACACATGTTATTACCTGTCGACATTTGAACTAATTGTAATTCTTTTATGATCGTCTTCTTTTCTTTTGTTTTATTATACTCGTTTATGGCTGCTAGCGGCCGATACATTAGCCAGGTGTTACAGATTATGTCGAATACGATTCGGGCACATTTGTATTTGTGAGATATAAAACGACGGCCTGATGGGGAGAGGGAGCAGCGGGACATTCGGGAATCGATTAGTGACGGACTTTGCGCGTTTTATTGAATTACGACCTTTTGCATTACGTTTGGATTTGTTGTGTTCGGTTATATTTGTACCTGTGTTATACGTGTTTGTATAGTTCTAATAAACTCTATAATAATTCCAACGGCATTTTAATTTGAGTCTCGCAACTCGTAACAATATTTGTTGTTGATCGGTTGCTTTTTATTTTAAGGAGCTTGCTAGCCGTCCGCTAAACAGACGAATAATATTCGTTAGCTAATTGGACGACTAAACACTTTAAAAAAAGTATTGAGACTTCGTCCCCAGTGACGATATCAGCCTCATGATGATGATGATAATGATAGTGATGGCAAATTTACATTTTTTTAATATATTAAATAAACGTGTATATAATTTTAAACTTACCTATAACTACCTTTATTTTTAAATATTTCAGTCGGGAACTTAAACAATAACGCAGCCTCCTTGCTCAAAGGGTTGCTTAGAAAAAATAGTATTTATTTCTCCATAATGCAGTGACGAGTCGAACAAGAGTATCCTTCTAGTTGGTTGGGTTTGGCCACATTCAGGACAATATGCACGAGATTTTCTACTTTGTTACAATGCTCACAAAGAGGGGTAGAACTTTGCCCTATCATGTGACAAAACTTGTTGACTGGAATGACTAAACACAAAAAGGATCTTGCTAGTCGTCCGCTAAAACTAAGATCGCTAATACTTGAACCGAGCGGTCGTCCGGTTAGCGGACGATTATTATTAATCCCTTTGACGACTAGACACTTCGTTCTTTTCGTTTCCTTTTGCAGCATAATGCCGAGTTACCAACTCCGTTAACTGAATATTCGACGTATATACAATCCCCTATGTGTTGTGTATCAAATTTGATTTTCGTATAAATTTTCTTGTGAATGTGTTATGTATTTTTTATTTATTTACGTAGTGCGTGGTTTTTTTTTTTTCTTTCTTCTTGAACATCATTCTTGCCATCATGTCTATCGGGCATCGCTACCTACCCCACTTGCTAGGATATAGCGAAGGCTACGTAATTAGACACTAAAGTTTCCTTTAACTAACCAGATTCTGTAAAATATGAACAAATCAACGTAAGCGACTCTCTTGGAATGTTTTGCTATGTCACGGTCATGTAGGCTGCCGTGGATGCAGGGTTTTTACCGCAATCCGTAACTTACACATCCACCATACCAAATACAATATTAAAAGAAACTGGAGCTTTATATTACATCTTACACCTACCAATGTATCTAGCTAGAGGCTCAATTTCGAAGTTGTTTAGTTAAAAATACGCCGTTTTTATTTTTAACCGACTTCATAAATAGGAGGAGGTTCTCAATTCGTCGGAAGCTTTTTTTATGTTTGTTCACCGAGTACTCCGAGATTTATGATATAAGATAATATATATTAAAAATAAGTCATTATAATTAAAACAAGGTTAAGAAATAAGTTATTTTATACTTTTTAGTTTTTGAAGTCGGTTTTTTTTTATTTTGTTTAAGTGCAAATAAATAATCAGTAACTGGTTGAAAATTTCGAGAGCTCTTCTAACACATCGCTTTTTGATAGTTTTAGATTTTATTTCTATATACAATAGTTCGAAATTGTATGGTAGTTAGTATACCACAGAACCATATCAGCTTTCTTTTCACAGAGCATTCCACCACCAGGTCAGCATCTTTTCTTTCGCTAACACTTTTTTTCATCGAGACCCCATCCGCTAAATAACATGCGATAAAGACCTTCGACCAAATAAATATTCCACAAAAGTTTCCTTTTACGTACGAACCCTGAATTTTATCAACATTGCGTCCGTAACGCATCATGTTTTTGCAATTATGTCAGCTGGTTGAGACGTGGATGGATTATCACTCATTTACAGTGTTCGGAGAAGTTCTTAATGAATCATGGTTCTTGCGAAATGTAGTATCGATTTTGGTCATCGTATAGGATTTTGGGTTAAGGCCGAGGATTTAACTGGAAGTTTTGTCCGCTGTGTATGGTTTCTGTTTTTTGTGAACCTTGTAAAGTAGCGGCCAGTTCCGTGTCATTCGAAGTATAATGAAGAGTGGCGTGCAGGTGATCATTGTGCAATGTTTTTGTTATTTGACTGCGGAACTCTAAAATACTGATTAAAAGAAAGTAAAATAAAAGTGTGTGCGTTTACGGACGCCCGATAGAAGTGATAACTGAAACTAAATTACGTTGAACTATTTTACATTGAAATTGTTTAACTTGAGAGAAGATTAGGTTATTACTTAAATTTTATATATATTAATACTAGCTGTCCCGGCAGACGTCGTCCTGCCTGGTATAAATAGGGGTTTGTCGCAGAGGGTTAATAATTTAGGGTTGTATGTATTTTTGTATGTTGTATCATAAAAAAATAGAAATTAAAAATTTTGTCTAATAAATAAAAATAAAAATTTTGGGGTGGACTACCCCTAACATTTAGGGGGATGAAAAATAGATGTTGGCCGATTCTCATAGATACCGGATAAGCACAAAAAATGTCATCAAAATCGGTCAAGCCGTTTCGGAGGAGTATGGCAACGAAAACTGTGACACGAGAATTTTATATATTAGATGATAATGTAAGGAAAGGTTATTTATTAATAAAAGATCCTGCCTTCCGTAACGAAGCGGCTTTCCCTCCCATAAGAAGTTATCACTTCAAAACGAAGACCCGTATTGTTGAGACATATTTTATCTGTACTCCTTTTTAATTTAAAACTTAAAGAGCCCATACAAATTTACATAGTTTAAATAAAGTCACATGTTGCGTCTGTCTGTGTATCTGTTAACTCCTCTTAAACCGCAGATCGGATTGTTACCTGCGTTCACCATCAGTTAGATGATTTTTCACTGAAGGTTTAGGTATATCTATCTGTCTACATAAAAAAAAATGAATCATAGAAATGTATATACGTGCATAGCTTGAGAACGACTTTATCGATTTTGATGAATTATTTCCGTCGTTTTCAGTGGGTTTCCGTATTGTTTAGATTCACAATTGAAGCCGCTAGATGGCGCTGGAATCTCTAATGGGACCTCTAAGTATATGTATATATAAAAACCTAATTAACTTATTAAAACGCATTTAAATTAAGTAATAATAAACTAATGCCTATTCTCGTTCTCGTCTTGCTAACAGCGAGTACTTGCACAGGCACAACCTAGTAGCCAGGATCATCCACCAACAACTTGCTCTTAATTACGGACTTGTCTCGTCTGAGGTACCTTATTACCAATACAAGCCCGAGCCAGTTCTTGACTATGGTCAATATCTGCTCTACTGGGACCGATCAATTATCACAGACAGGACTATTGTTGCCAATAAGCCTGACATTGTCATAATTGATCGGTCTGCGAGACGTGCTATAATTGTAGATGTCGCGATCCCCCATGATGGTAACCTCGTGAATGCCGAGAAAGATAAACAAATAAAGTATATTGATCTTGCTAGAGGCTACCGCCATGTGGAACCTGAATTCTACAATCATAGTACCGATAGTGGTGTCAGTGAATGGATTAATAGCGAAGAGCCTTGACCGCCACCTTGAAAGGCTCTCGCTTGGTATCTGGTTGAAGGGTCGGATGCAGAAGGCAGCCCTGCTGGACACGGCCTGTATTGTGAGGAGATTCCTGTGTCTGGAGCCTTAACCACCGGTAGCCTGGACCCGAGGCCCCACTGCCGGCGAAGATCAGTTTTTTACATTTTTTCTATAAATAAATGTATATATATATATATTTTTTTTTATAAGATATTTATAAAAAAAATGTAAAAGATTTGGATATTAAATATATATGTGAACTAATGCAATAAATAAAATTTGACTTCATTATATTATATTCCACCTATAATCCCTCAAGGCCCTAAGTATAATATTGAAGCTCTATTATTAACCGGGCCATCGTCTTCTATGGGTAAGGTGCCCAGAACGCTGGCTACGTTTCCTCGATGAATTGCCATATTGATCCAATGTTCAAGATTGGCACCAGCCCTTTGATTACCTGAAGAGTTAATGCATGTTTAAAGATTTGATGTAAGTAGAAACAACAAAATTTTGCAACCGACTCGTCGAAGCGCGTCTAGATAATTTAATTCAATGTAACCTATGTGAATGATAGTTTGTTAACCTCATTTGTGATCTTCAAATAGTACACCTGTTGCAAATCGAATCAATTCGATATTTGCGTTACAATGCACATCACTATTAAACGCAGACATCACTAAGCTATCTAACAATAATGGCTAGCTATAAGAAACTGTTTACATAAATACATTATATTAAATATCACTATTAATTGAGTTGATTTTTTCATGAATCCACAAAGGACGTCAAAATATAACGTCGACTTTTTGAAAAATGTTTTTGTCTTGCTGGTCACACTTATTCATTTACTTTTTGCAGCAGTAATTGGGTTAGTAATATTCGTCATATTTTAAGTGACCTACTTTCATAACAGCTCGCGGTTTTCCTCTCATACAATACACATTCAACTCGTTCTTTTAATATGTCGCAGATAAAGTATAAATTCACTTACTTGTTTCTTTCTTGAATGAAATAGGTGAATATTAAATAATGTCTAGCATTTTGTAGTTTGATTACATATTGTTATACCTAGTGTTGTAAATAACTACAATTGTGTGTAATTTTATGCAAGTAGTGTTATTCGATTTTGCGATAAATTCAGTTTGATAGGTTATGATTACGTTGTACCATGAATGATATACCCAGAATTGGAAGTGCTTAAGAGCCTTTGCGAATGGAGTTCTAGCTGTGTTTACAATATTGTTGAATAATAGGGATGAATGACGTTAGGTATAACAGGGTTCAATGAAATTGAAAGATTACATAATTTTAATCAACGTATTCTTCTTCACACACAAATCATTTTAGCCAACACTTCGTCTGTTATCTATTTATAATAATAATAATGTCAGCCCATAAATGTCCCACTGCTGGGCTCGGGCCTCCCATTATAGGGGGATCGGACAGTATACCCGCCACGCTTGTCCAAGGCGGCTTGGCAGGTTTGACACATCGGTTATCTCGATGTGCAGGTTGCATCACGATGTTTTCCTTCACCGTTTTTAGCACGTGGTAATTGTAACAATATGCACATTAGATCAGAAAACTGACTAAGAGGTGCATGCGTTCCGGTCAGGATCGAACCCGCACCCTTCGATTTAGGGGCGCGTGCGCTAACCATTACGCTACCACGACTTCTATTTATTATTAATTTATTATGATGATACTTAAACCTATGTATATATTCACTTTTAAATATACTTTTTGTAGATATGTATTTGCGTAGTATGCATATTAAGTAGATATCTACTTAATCTAATATATACAATTCTCGTGTAGCGGTGTTTGTATATAAACTCCTCCGAAACGGCTTGACCGATTTTCATGAAATTTTGTGTGCGTATTGGGTAGGTCTTAGAATCGGTCAAGCCGTTTCGTAGGAGTTTATCTACAAACACCACGACACGAGAATTTTATATATTAGATTAAGTAGATATATACTTAATATACATACCACGCAAATGCATAATAAATTATATATGTACTTAATATGTGTATATTATTTAAGATATTAATTATATGTCTGTATATATAGTTTGCGTATACCAAAATATAAGCATAGTATGCGCTTAGCTTCAGCATTTACAATCTATGTGTTTGTCTGTCGATTTCTTATTGTAATTTTCAAACGATACTGTAACAAAGTCCTAATAACAAACATAGAGGCAGTTACTTAATTTTAACTTGTAATATAATAAACATCAAATTGAACTATAAGCGGTAACATTAAAGGGTATGTCAGGATATTATTATATTGCATACATAAGGATTGTAAACCCATCATTATGGGAAGCCCTTACAAGCTTCAGTCATATTTTATTCCATGCCATTACTGGTACAGTCGTTAAAAAACGTTTTTAACTGGATAGAGATTTTTTTTTATTGCAGGAGTTCAGTAGACAAGCAGACGGCCCACTTGATGGAAAGCGGTTACCATCGCCTATGGACATTTGCAAAGGTGCTACAAATGCGCTGCTGCTCTCTTAAAGGAGACTGGAACCTGGTCACTAATGCCGGAACACAATTCGAAGTTGCTATGACGGCATACTCTAGACCAGGGGTGGTAGCCATCCAGTCGGGCAAAGGCCCTACCACCTGGCTGTGGGTTATTTAGTCGCCTCTTACGACAGGCCGCCCGGCCGCAGGAAATTGTATTCTTTCTCCGTTCCTGCACAGATAAAATAGGTATAATAATGATTATCTTTATGTCCAGTTATACTCTTTACAACCGTTCATTTTAGTTTAGCCAAGTCCATCATTAATCAATTGGTAATAACCTAAAATGTTACCGATTGGATATTATATAAAAATTGAGTGTTTTTCGAATAAATTTTAATCATTTTAGTACATCAGTAAACTATATAGTTTACTAGAATAAATACTGTTTTGCGTAATAAATGAACTATATAAAAACATTTAAAAGTGAAATAAAAGCATAATGATGGATTTTTATATCTAAATAAATGCCATATTAAGCGGCCATCAACATATTACATAACACGAATTTCATGGTTTTTTAACCACTACCCCGTCATTCACACAGTCGGTCATAGTTAGAAAACTCCTCCCTACTTTACTAAGTAAGTGTTATACTTAACATCACCTATATTGCAATTTCACATCATGAAAATATTTAATTAAAACAAGATATTAGTATACAAATGAAATCATTATTTGCAAAATAGATTTGCGTGAAACAGTTAATTTAACAGAGCATCCTCCATCCATCCGTGCAGGAATGGAGAAAGAATACAATTTCCTGCGATCGGGCGGCTTGTCGTAAGAGGCGAGAAAACTGCCCTCAGCCAGTTTATAGGGCCAGCCAGCCAGTTTGCTCGACTGGATGGTGACCACCCCTGGTCGACAGTATGCCACCATAACAACCATGTATTGTGTCCCGCCTTTGGTGTTGCAAATGTTCGTAGGCAATTATTCCATCACGTGGACCGTCTGCTTGTCTGCTGAACTTCTGCAATAAAAAAACCTTTGTTCAACTTACATAAACTTACATCATGGAAGAATCATAAACTTTGTGAAATTTAAAAGCTAATTAAGAATTTTAATTTATGACTGCTGTAAGTTTAAAAATAAATGGAAATACGAAAACTTTTCTTTCTGACAGTCCTTACCATGATATTAGACATGGCCAGTTATTATTTTGCATTATGAATGTTAAAACAGTATAAAAACGTGATTTGGATACGAGAACTTTATCTATTATTTGTCTCATAACAAGGAAACTCGTTTGTCTAGCTCGTTTCATATTATTCATGCGAGGAAAAATAATATAATAAACATTGATTGTAATTAATGAAGAGACGAACACACCGCTGTATATTGTCAAATATATAAATTAAATAACACTACTGTGGTAAGTAAATATTAGAATACTAGCATTTTCAAGCGGCTTCGTTCGCGTTGAAAAAGGTTTGTAGACGTATGTCATGGAGTAGGCATGTTATATGCATATGTGTGCAAAATTTCAGCTCAATCGGAAACCGGGAAGTAAATCAAATTTAACTTGCAAAATTCCACCCGAACTTACATACATACATCCATTGTAAGTCAAATAAAATCTTGTAAAAAACTTATAGCGCAAGCACAACTTGCTAAGCTTCGGAATATGTCTAATAGTGTTGTCTGTTTTT
Source organism: Dendrolimus punctatus (assembly GCA_012273795.1). Taxonomy (NCBI): domain Eukaryota; kingdom Metazoa; phylum Arthropoda; class Insecta; order Lepidoptera; family Lasiocampidae; genus Dendrolimus; species Dendrolimus punctatus. The sequence goes on from CM022544.1 coordinate 16,268,430, forward strand.
TTATAGGAAAACATAAGTCAATTTATATAATTATTACCTATATAATAATGAATATAAAATTAATCTCCATTAGTTTCTTGTTGCTGTTTACCACCTTTACAATTAGAGCCTATGATAATGATGTAATCAAGATGATCATATCATTTTTAATCTACAACGAGAGACCGACGTCTATGCTCGTGCCCTATTTATGCTGGGACCCATGTGAGTATTATTATCATCCTAACAATACATGTGTATTATCCCCGCAAATTGATAGATAATGCGCGGGAACCTTGTCAAATCAACCTTCACGTGACGTCATCCTCAACTCTATATGTGCGCGTACTCGCCGGCCAGTGATGCTAACAGTACTGAGTGTTCGGCTACGGTTACGTCACCAAATTGGCGGCCAGGCGCAATAGCAATTTGCGGGGATAATACAACACTGAATTTTAGCACACTAACTCACCAAGTGCTCTGCAAATTGGATAATGCATTGCTCACTTTATAGTTAAACATGGTAGAGTTAAGCTGGAAAGATTATCTTGGTCAGAGCTCTGCCCTGCTAATTGCACTTGCAGTAATCGACATTTTGGGTATTTCACTTATTTGCAGAATGGTATCCTAAGGCGGTAATCTGTACATAAAGCTAGTTTTCTTTTAGTTATATTATAAAGTTATATGATGGCCTTGTTGTTAAGATATCTAATAATATATTTAACGCGTTTTTCTCGAAATCGCCATTTTGTAGCAGTGCGTTTGCTAGGAGAGCAGAGCTCTTTGAGACCTCTCTCTTCAACAAATCAGTGAAAAACTCCCATTGGAATTAGAAACTTTGTACTGAGTACTGTAAGCATCAATGGTCGGCAAGTACGCGTTCATATCAAGTTCCTGATGACGTCACGTGAATGTTAAGTTAATGGTACCAGCGCATTAGCAATTTGCGGGGATAATAAAGGCAGTTAATAATCCAATCTAGTGCGATTCTATGGGCTCTGCTTCTGCTATACTTGCTCATCTAGTGCACTAGTTAGCATTGGATAATGTAAAGCCCGTACATATTAATACCGCTGCGGGGGGCCTTTAGCTTGCTAGAGAGTAAAGGATCATCGACTCCCGTATGACGAAGTGGATGTGCTCTTCCCGGGGCACATTCAGACACTTTTTGCGCTGGATCGGACTGGGCGTAACTATGTTCTAAGTCTCGGCCTTTCCTACACAACAAAGCGCGGGGCACATGGGAGGTGGTTTTAGTGGGTATTAAGTGCTGCCCGTGCAGCGTATCCCTGAGTCTCCACACATGCTGAGACGATCGCGAGTGGGTTACATAGCATTGCAGTAACCTCGTTCGCGATCGATGTTGGTCTGATCCCTTGCCAGTACCCAGTACTGTGCGTAAATAGCATTTCCCCCGCCTCAAAAAACAAAATCACTTTCCATAAATTTCAGATCAAATTAAAATTCTTGTCAAAAGTTTGTGTGATGAAGGAATTGCTACCGCATATTCTTTCCAGTACAACAGAACTGAATACCACCTACAATATTCTGTTATAATTGCTGATCTGGATTGTCCACGCACCTCCAAATTTATGCTAATGGTAAGTGGGTTCCTGAGTTTCTTAAGCCTGTACAAAAAATTCAGAAAACAACTCTTCAGGTTTCCAATTTGTCAAAATTGACATTCAGGTGATTCGCTGGTGCCTACCTTGGACAGTATGACAATCTAGAGAGGAGCGTAGCCACCCTTCTAGGCATTTTACCCAGGAAGACGGTGACCTAGGCTCAGTAATCTACTTACAGTCTACGTTATTCAACCCACCTTTTGACATGGGTCGTTGTGAGCATTGTGATCGAAAATGATGACTTTATTAGTGACGGTTTCGCCATGACCACAACAACCTCGGCCGCCTTGTGGTACGACTAACGAAGCCTTTTTGGGCGTTGTGAGCTAATAATGGAAGGCCCCGTTTATAAATTAATTTTTAAAAAATATATTATGTTAATTATTATTTTTTACAATAAATTATTTTTCTTTGAGGCGAATCAACAAGGGTACTTCAAATCACCGTATCGTTGGCTGCTTTTGTCCTCGAATGAGACCAATCCAATTCTGGACGACATCGAAATGTCGGTTGACAGTGATGTAGTTATTGCAAGGCGGATTAATAATGAACGATTCATCTTTACTGAAGGTATGTTTACATATTTCATTACAATCTATGCAATTATCAATAAGTCATAAATCATATTAGATTCTTCTTATAACAATTAGAACAGTAAGTTAAGTTAATAAGTTAAGTTTTCTTACATTGTATTCAATAGTATGTAATTTATATTATAATTGTGTAATTAGAACAACACTATAAAATTGAAGTGTCTGTGTGTAATTTTTAACCGACTTCGAAAAAAGGAGGAGGTTCTCAATTCGTCGGGATCTTTTTTTGTTGCTTTTTTATGTATGTTCGCCGACTACGCCGTGATTTATGATCCGATTTACATGATTCTTTTTTTGTTCGACGCGGAATTGCTTCTAATTGGTCTCCACAAAATTTTTTACATAGTTTGGCCCTGCAGTTTTCATTTTATGAGCATTTTTTATGAACAAAATTTCCTTTTCATCCATATGAACACCAATTACTCTGAGATTTATGATTCGATTTACGTGATTCTTTTTTGTTCGACACGGAATAGCTGCCATGTGGTCCCCTAAAAATTTGACATAGTTTGACCCAGTAGTTTTCATTTTATGATCATTTTTTTATTCTCGTTTCTTGGGACCTATATTTTTAAGAAGCGCGGCACCATTCGTAAGTCCACCCATACATAGCTAGACACTAAAAAGTAACAAATAAAAAATAAAAACTTCGTTTAAAAAAACCGACTTCAAAAACTAAAATGCATAAAATAACTTATTTCAAAAGCTATTATTATTAATATATATTATCTAAAACATCTTGAAGTCGGTGCAAAGTAAAACATAATAAAAATTACTATATTTTGAAAATTACTAAGCACCGACTTCAAGATGTTTTAGATAATATATATTAATAATAATAGCTTTAGAAATAAGTTATTTTATACATCTTAGTTTTTTTACTAAATGCATACCGAGGGCTTCATAACAAATGGGCTTACAGACAATAGAGCAGTTTTACAAAGGGTCAAAATTGTGAATAAAACAAAATTGGTTGGTTATATAAGGCTGAAATTTGGTACGCTTGCATACTGGTAAGACTTTCTAAATTATTGTAACATGCATAAATTTGGGTCAACAACAAAAAAATGGCATTTTTGCGTTTACGCCCATTTGAAAGTATATACTGTACTTATATCAAACTAGCTGCGCCCGTGGTTTTACCCGTGGTGATGGAAACTCGTTATATTTTGGATAATTCACTCTATATTTTTATAAATTATATCCTCAAGTGTTATTCTAATGTGTAAACTGTAAAGTTGCGTCAAAATCCATTCAGTAGTTTTTGCGTAAAAGAGTATCAAACATGGTTGTGTTCAGTTATATTTCTTCCTGTGTTATACGTGGTTGCATAGCTCTAATACATTCTATAGTAATTCCAACGGCATATTAATTCGAGTCCTGCAACTCGTAACAATACAATAAATGGACAAATATTTATTTAAAATCCATGTCAGGTTTTGAAATTACTCAACTATTGGCAATTTTTTTATATTAGTAACGATGCAAATATTTTCTTGTTTGTTTTATATAAATAAAACAGTAAAGTTGTAATATTTATGATTTATATTTACTTAAATGACCTTCGTTGCTCTGTGTCAATAAGGTTAACACTTGAAGGTTGTAATTATGTTGCTTTTAGTGTAGTGTTTGTTTGGTGCGTTATTAACTAAATTAGTTTAATCACAAAAGTATTAATGTAGAATGACTTGGCTCATTCCCGTCTGTAACTTATGATATTAATATTATTTTCTTTTAAATTGATAACATGTAAAATGGCGCGTTAAGTTCCTACCGATGTTTGGAACGTATTACGGGGCGTTGAGGTCATATACGACGAAATGTCACAAATGTCATCGGTTGATTTGAAAATCGCGCCTTTTCAATATTTGGAGATTGAGAGAATCAATTTTCTGTGGGCAACACCCACTTCCACCTTCCTCTTGACATGGGTCGTTATGAGCGCTGTGTGATCCAAAATGATGACGTCATCAGTGACGTTTTTGCCACGACCATAACGACCGCGGTCGCCCTGTAGAAGCGCAGACGGAGCATTTTGGGCGTTGTGAGATACTAACGCGTCCATAATGTGCAACCAATTTTTTACATAATAAATACCTTTGTTTCAGCTTATAAAATATCCGAAAAATCTGAAATAATTTACACGAAAAGACTTGTATGGTGGAAAAATGACAATACAAAAGCAAATCAAGAAACCATTAACAAACTACCCTCAAAATTGAATGTTATATCAAAAGCTCTAATTCCTGGGAATCTTCTGGTTAACGGAAAAGATAGTTCTAAAAATATATTTCTAAGTAACTATGGTGTTATAGAAGATTATCGGGAGACTAAAGTGTTGTCTGCTAGAAGGAACAACTTAAAGAGGCATACTTTGACCATGGCCAACGTGATAACTGATAGCAACGAGACCAGGAAGCATATGGATGATAGATTGTATGTATATAGTAATATATCCTTGATGTAGATGTGAAGGTAGACCAAAAAAAAGATGGATGGACTGCGTGAAGGATGATATGTTGGTTTGTGGTGTGACAGAAGATGCATGTCAGAATAAAAGTGTGTTGAAGGAAAAGACATATTGTGCCGACACCAATTAATTGTGATATGGTGAAAGAAAAGAAAAAGAGATTTAATATATCCTTACTAGATGCTACCCGCGAGGCTTGGTCTCTCAGGTAGCATAACAATAGGGTAGATGAGAGTGAAATCAATTCAGACGCTTTTTATCATCTTACAAATTTCATAGATTTTGTAGGAATACGCCTCAGACGAACTAATAAAAGTTTAGACGGAGTCTATGTGAACAGAACCGTGTAATAAAGTGAAACTTTTTTGAAAAACTATTCTTTATTTACAACACATTTCTACCGTTATTTGCACATTATACAATATTTAAAATAAAAACTTAAGAATAAATCTATTATATATATACATACATACATAACTTCACGCCAGGTCCCTTGCGGGGTAGGCACGAACAACAGAGTGCCACACAGGCTTATTCTTACACACCTCACTTGCTTCTTTGACATTCATAGCTCTTGTCATGCACGATCGTCTATTCTTAAGGCTCCTGACATCACCTTCTGCTAATACACGATCAATTTGATCATGGAAGGTGTGTCGTGGCCTTCCGCGACTTCTGCATCCATCCACTTTTGCATTGTATATCTGTTTAGTCATTCTTTTATCATACATTCTTTCCACATGCCCGAACCACCGGAGCATTCCTTTCTTTACCTTTACCCCGACACTCTCTTTCAGACCAACTCTCTTTCTTACTTCGGTATTACGAACGCGGTCCGCGAGCGTCACTCCGCAGATTTTGCGCAGTGCTCGCATCATATATTATATATATAATACATATTTACAAATAAAAAATGGATTCCAGATTGCACTCCTATGGGAAACACTCCCAAACTACTAGCCGCATTTCCCCGCTCTATGGCAATGCTAATACGTTAACCAAAATACAGGCTAGTGTTTTCGTTACGCGAGAATTCTTTCAATACTATTAAAAGGTACAGTTGATAAGCTTCGCGTCCCCACAGACCCAGAGTCTCAACAACAAAAGCCATAAATAGGTACCATACCATTTGAAAAACTTATATTTTATACGTAAAACTTATGTAGTAATAGTATACACGTGGTTGGTGTCTATGTGGTTAATTTATCCACTGAGAACTATTCCACATTAATCCGGACTTATTGGAATTATTTATTACTAAATTCTCGTAACGCAGAGCGGCGCGATCGGCTTTCTATTACAAATTGGCTTCCCTTAACCAACTTTACTCTGAGAGCTCGGGCTCAGTCTACTACTATTTTATTCGTTTAAGATGTAGCTATAAAAAGTATGTGATTAAATAAAATATTTCGTATGCTTAAAACAAGTTTTTATCTATTGCTGTTGTAGTTGATTTACATAATATTTGTCTGCAAAATACCATTATGTAATTTACAATTCTATCAAGTCCGAAACAAGTTTTAACTTCAAGTCAATGACGTTAATATGACTAGAATAACTAGCTTTAAATGTATACATTTATATTTATAATTAACTAGAGGTCGCGGCAGACTCTGTCCTGCCCTGAAAAATAAAAATCTAGGACCGGATCCCAGCGCCACCCATCGGTTCCAATAGTGAATCTAAATAATCCGGGGATCCACTCAAACTTCACAAAAAATGGTAAAGTCGTTCTCAAGTTTTGGTCATTTTAATTTTGCGTCATTTCCATTATCGTGCACATAATCATGTAGTTATAATATTAAAAATGGGCATAGAAACCTTTCATCCCGGGAGATGGGATAGTTTCCGATATAAAATAAGTGAATCTTCCCGGGGCAAATAGCACTGACATAAAAATGTAACATAACATAAAAGTTACATCTTTTATTCCAGGCATCTCCATCAAGACTCAATAACAAAGATGTCATATGGAGTCGTCAAAGTCTGTTTCGAGATGTTGAATGCTACAGAAAAGTTGATCTTCACTCACACCTGGGGCTATCGGGATAAGAACGGAAAATGGCAGGGTATTGTCGATCATCTGATAAAGAAAGAAGCTGATTTAGGTAATTCAAGGAGTTTTTTTTTAATAAATATGTTGGGCGAATCTCCTGAGAGATTTTAGGAAGCATGAAAATAATGATTCCGAAGAATCTGAAAACGGAATAAGTAGCAATTTAAATCTCAACACGTGTCCTTTTTATCTGTGTATTTAAGAATAATCCTACGTCATTCAGGTACCCTTACAATTTTTACTCAAGAGAGGATGGACGCTGTGGACTACATAGCCATGGTGGGCTCAACTGCTGTAAGATTCGTATTTCGCGAACCGCCCTTGGCTTACATATCGAATATCTTCACACTTCCATTCACTGGAAACGTCTGGCTGGCGATTCTGATATGTGTTGTGGGATGTGCCGTGTTCCTTTATTTCACGTCAAAGTGGGAAGCCAGTATGAGTATGGTAAGTTTATATATATCATACAGCTTGCGTTTTGGAACTCTCCGAGTCTGAGTAATTCTTTCTGTCTTTGAAATAATTTAGAGAATTAATGGTAAAAATTTTAGCATCCACTCCAACTGGACGGTTCGTGGGCTGACGTGCTTATTCTGATCATTGGCGCTGTTTTGCAGCAAGGATGCACACAAGAGCCCAGATACGCTGCAGGTACGCTTATGAGATCATAGGTTTGAAAGTACAAATAAAGAGAGTCAAATAGATCATTAAATGTGATATTTTAAAAGTAACACTATCAGGTGTTTTTAAACGTGTTCTTTTTTATACAAATAATGTTAGAATTTATTTACCATATTACGTTTTTAGAACAAAGAGTTAGGAGTTAATATTGTGTAGTAGACCGGTCACTTTTATCGTGGAATAAGGCCGATGGACCAAAAGAGTCCCAAAGTAATTTTAACATCGTTATCTAATAGAGGAGCTATGATCTACGCAAGATCATCGGCAGGTACTAGTTGAGAAAAGCTTGCTTAAGACCGGAATGTGTGGCTCCTAGGTCATAGTTACGCCCAGCAGCGGACTGCGCTTGCCTGACGTCGATATATGTAAACTATACCTACCTAACTGAAGTTGTAAAATTTGTTTTTTAGGAAGATGCGTGACATTAATCCTCTTTGTAGCACTCACAATACTTTATGCTGCTTATTCTGCTAACATCGTAGTCTTACTCCGAGCACCAAGTTCCTCTGTGAGATCCTTACCTGATCTTTTGAACTCTCCACTCAAACTAGGAGCTAGTGATTTTGAGTACAATCGGTATTTCTTTAAAGTGAGTGGCCATCAAATCAATTTCATATTTATATATGTTTTAAGTTTTATCACTGTTGCCTTGTACGCTCTGTGAGATAAGTCACAGGATCTTTTTGCGGGGTAAGCAGTATCACATTATGTTCATCTAAACCTCTAAAGTACCTCTGTCGCCTGCTAGTACGTTCATTTTAGGACTCAACATTGGAAGTACTTCATATACTCATAATACCTAAATTTATTACAATAGCATAAAGTAATTAGGTACGTAATGAAATTTCAACAAAATAATTTTTGTGCAAGCATTGGTCTAAAGGCATCTCTCTTATAAACAGAACATTAAAACTATGTCACTAAGTCTTCAATGGATAAGGTATCCAAAGTTCTGATTACGTTACTTCTTTAGTATACCTTAGTTATCGGTGGTCCAAGGTATTTATCTACACTTTAACCTTCCGATCACCTGAAGAATCCATTGTAGTTTTCGAGCTCTTTTTAAAGGCTGACTGCCTCAGGATCTCAGGTATAAGTATTTCAACATCTTTATAGACATTTGAGGTAATCACATAAACAATGGTTTTACAGAAACTTAACGACCCCATCCGTAAAGCGATATACGATAAGAAAATCGCACCAAAAGGCAAGAAACCAAACTACTATACTATGGAGGAAGGTGTTGAGAAAGTTAGAAAGGTTTGTTGTTATTCCTGCTATATTTATCTGCTTTATATAATATTTTATTACTTCTTAAAATTAAACGTTAACTCCATACAACCAATGTTCATTTACCATTGCCATTACGTTCATTTACGCTTGTGTACAAACATGCCACCGCCGCGTTGCCTCCGCGGTACAGCCACGCTTAATCACAGAAACTCAATATAGAGCTGTTGTGCCTATCGGGCCAATATTCCTTCACATTTAATCGTACATCCTGTAGGAAGATGGGCTAATTCAAGAATTCATATTTGTGATTTTCGTTAGTTAACTAACCACTTAAGGGGGTATTCTGGTTTAGAAGCCCGAATTTTAGGTGTTTTTTTTTCGGTCGCAATAAAATTTTTAGTTTATATTTTTTATAAGTTTTTTTTATTGATATTTAAATAGTACAAAACATTAATAAAATAAAAAAAAACAATTTTCAAAAAACTGCAGCTCGGAAAAGTGGGGGGACTGATGAAAAAAATGGCACACCGGGATGAGCCATTTCTGTTTATTTTTTTATTTTATTAATGTTTTGCCTATTATTTAAATATCAATAAGAAACTTATAAAAAAATGGATAGTAGTAAAAATATTTGTTGTTTTGTTTTTATCGCGATCGAAAAAAACACCTAAAATTCGGGCTTATAAACCATAATACCCTAACATTTGCATTGTAACAAACTCATTGACAATACCTGTGATGAGAAGCCAGGCTCATATATCGACCAGCAAATCAGTATTGCCGTACAGCGTGAGAATGCAGTCAGCCTTCAGGACACCTTCCTCTGGCAGTGATTTCTTACATTAAGAACATAAGCTTTATTGACGTCGGTAATATTTTATTTAAAACTAGCTAAGCGCGCAGCTTCGATCGCATTCCACACGTCCTTCCGTAGCCTTCTTGCTGGCCCGGACACAGTGCGCATAAGCATTCCTCCAACAATATAAAAACAGGATATGTGGTTGAAATTCCAGCTAACAAGATTTGCACTCAGCATATTGCTGTGCCGGAATTATATCCGACACAACGCTGATTTTCAGTGCAAACATTCCTTTTGACGTAAGACCAAAACGACCTATTTTGATAAAGTAATTTTACTTATGCAATTTAATTAAAATGAATAAATTTAAATAAAACCAACAATAAAATACTTCGTTAGGTACTTGAAAATTAAAATAAATAAATAACCATACAATTACTTAAATCTATTGGCACATCCTTGTATAGGTATTAAAAAAAAGCAATTAATTATGTTATCTTTGTAAATAATATATTGTTTCACGTTAACGTTATATAACGGGTGTTTTTTATAGAGGTATAGAACTTTAAGTTGCAATAAAACAACGATGGATTATTCGATTGACATGAATTTTATTTATCCGAAAGATAATCTTGTGGCATTACATTTTAAATATGATTTCTGGCATATGACTGCCACGGCTGGCGCGGATGTAGTTCAATCTGAACGTCCAATTTTCGATGACTTTTTCCAACATTTGTGGCCGTATATCGGCAATAACACGGCGAATGTTGTCTTCCAAATGGTCAAGCGTTTGTGGCTTATCCGCATAGACCAATGACTTTACATAGCCCCACAGAAAGTAGTCTAGCGGTGTTAAATCACAAGATCTTGGAGGCCAATTCACAGGTCCAAAACGTGAAATTAGGCGGTCACCAAACGTGTCTTTCAATAAATCGATTGTGGCACGAGCTGTGTGACATGTTGCGCCGTCTTGTTGAAACCACATCTCCTGGACATCATGGTTATTCAATTCAGGAATGAAAAAGGTAATAATCATGGCTCTATACCGATCACCATTGACTGTAACGTTCTGGCCATCATCGTTTTTGAAGAAGTACGGACCAATGATTCCACCAGCCCATAAAGCGCACCAAACAGTCAGTTTTTCTGGATGTAACGGTGTTTCGACATACACTTGAGGATTAGCTTCACTCCAAATGCGGCAGTTTTGTTTGTTGACGTGGCCATGCAACCAGAAGTGCGCTTCATCGCTAAACAAAATTCGCTTATGAAAATCGGGAACAGCGACAATCTCGTTTTGGGCCCATTCCACGAATTTACGCCTTACTTGATGATCGTTTGGCTTCAATTCTTGCACGAGTTGGATTTAGTAAGCACGCAAACCAAGATCCTTCCGCAAAATCTTCCATAAAGTGGATGGACACAGATCCAATTCCTGTGCTCGATGGCGGATGGACTCATTCGGGTCTTCCTCAATGCTACGCTCTACAGCAGCAATAGCTTCTTCTGTACGCACCGTACGGCGTCTCTGGGGATGCGAGTTATCAATAAGAATAAACGTGGCGCGAAAACGTTCTATGGTTAATCGAATTAACTGCTCTGATGGACGATTTTGTCGACGATAAAATGGACGTAGTGCGCGATACGTATTCCGCACAGAACCATTATTTTCGAAATAAAATTGCACTATTTGCAAGCGTTGTTCAGGCGTAAGTCTATTCATGATGAATTGCCAAACCAAACTGAGAATAAATCACTTGACAGCTGTTAAATCGGTCGCCATCTTGAACAGTAATGCCAACTTAAAGTTCTATACCTCTATAAAAAACACCCCTTACATTTACTGAATAACATGTGGCATTTGTGAATGCGATACATAATTTCGCTCGCTGTTCATGCGACGAGGTGGCCGAGAGGTTAAGGCGTTGGACTGCTAATCCAATGTGCTCTGCACGCGTGGGTTCGAATCCCATCCTCGTCGATTAGTTTTTGAAGTATTGAAATGGCATGATTAAAAAATTTCTATTGAGTATTCGATGTGGAAGGTTGACTGTAAACGATAAAGTACATAGTTTTGCCAGTAGACGTTTTCGAAATTTATTATTTTGGCAAGAAAATAAGTATTGCTTATTTTTAATTATTAACACGCTTTTATTAGCTTCACCTGTATGTATGTATGTGTTTGTAACCGACCCCTTTGAGCTCGATTTTTTTCCTACCTTGAACGATCAGATTTAATTCAAACTTTACACACATGTCAAAGTTCGATGACAATGCAATAATATAGCACCATGGAGCTGATCTGATTATGGAGTGGGAAGGTGGCCATAGGAACACCTGTACTAAACAAGATAGACCCGTCGTGTTTGGGCTCGTTTTACTTGTCTTGGCTAGCACTCTGCTGCTACATATGCAGGATCTCAAAAGCTTGTATTTAAAAACATTTTAAAAAAATCAATTAAAAATAAATAATAGTTTAAAAAGTTTTTCTTCTTCTTTAATATTTTAAAAAGCGCTTTGAATACACCCCACGCTTTTTTTAAGACCCCATTCATCAGAAACCAAATATATTAAAAACATTTCTGTTTTTTAGTTGGATTTTTTATGAAAGCGTGTTTTTTTTAGTTTTTTTTTAGCTATAAGCCTACGCTTGAGTTCTCGCATATGCGCACCGCACAGAGGCGTCTGTGGAACAGAGGTAATTGACCCAGGATACAACTGTTTTTTTTGCCACAGTGCCGGCCGATGGACATACCACGCCGCCTTTAATGAATGATGGTTTATGGAGGGCGCTTGCCACCTCTAACGTGCCGGCTTTATTGGATCCGAACGGTATTGCATGTTACGATGGTAGGCGTCCTGACGGAATGACTCATGATTGCCTGGTAACGTGGCAAGTCTTTGGTGTGGGGTGCACCCTGCGCGGAGATGTTGCCCGCATCTCATTTATCAAACACGTCTAGATAATTATATCCGTGCAGGAATGGAGAAAGAATACAATTTCCTGCTACTGGGCGGCCTGTCGTAAGAGGCGATAACACAACCCACAGCCAGGTGGTAGGATATTTACCCGTTTAGAGTATGCCGCCATAACAACCTTGAGTTGTGTTCCCGCATTAATGGCCAAGTTCCAGTCTTCCTTTAGAGAGCGGCAGCACATAGCGCCTTTGGTGTGACAAAGTCCATAGGCGTTGGTAACCGCTTTACACCAGTGGCCGTCTGCCTGTCTGCTGAACTCATGCAATAAAAAAAGATTTCGGCGACGGAAGCAGCTGAATCACTCAAGTGGTGCAAATGTGCAACCCTAAGTGAGAGTTATATGTTTGTGTCGTTTGCTGTTGAAACTCTGGGACAGTGGGGTCCTGAAGCTATAAGTCTCTACCAAAATGTATGAAAACGACTCATTGACTCTTTAGGTGATCAGAGGGCTGGTGGCTACCTAAGCCAACAGATCAGTATGGCGGTACAGTGAGGAAACGTAGACAGCCTTCTGGGCACCTTACCTATAGAAGACGGTGATCTGGTCTCACTATTCTACTTATAGTCTTGAGGTACTATGGGTAGAATACAATACAAATAGGTTAAGTTTTATTTTAGTGCACTAGTTCATAATGTAATTATAAAACATTAATTGTAAAACATTATTTCTGTACGGGTAACACTAAAACCTCTATCTATTGTCACAACCCTATTGTATCCTAACAGCACTTTTCAAAAACAGAAATTCTATAAGTTGCACTTTCTAAATCTACTGGTCCGAATTACCTCCTGATTCTTTTCCCATTTTTGTATTCATCATACCAACAGACACTCCCAACAGATTTATTATATAATAGATACATAGATAAAATGCAGATTTCCGTCTTGATATCTATGGTCCTGGAGTATGAAATATAAGGACTAAGTCTCGCATGAACTTTCTATGTAATATGCTAAACTTACAGAACCTGATTTAAGTTAAACTCTATTTAACTTCAGGGCTTATTCGCTTTCCACATGGAACTGAATCCAGGGTACAGGCTAATCCAGGAGACATATCAGGAAGACGAAAAATGCGATCTGGTTGAAATCGACTATATAAATGAGATTGATCCGTGGGTGCCGGGGCAGAAGCGATCGCCTTTCAAGGACCTATTTAAAATCAAGTAAACCTTTTTACTCAGCAACTTTTATGCCGTGACTAATGTATATCTATAAGCCGTAAGATATAGCAAGTAACGCTTTCAAGTCACAAACTCGAGTTTCAAGAGAGAAGTTTGATCGGATTGGCGGTAACAACTACTTCAAGTCCCATTGAGGTATACAACGCATCGGATTCCTTTATGTTGCAGATTTCCATGGGGGCAATTATCTTACACTAATACATAAAGCTGAAGAGTTTGTTTGTTTGGTTGATTGCACGCGCTAATGTCAAGAACTAGCGTATTAATATAATTTATGTTACTCAGGGATAATGTAGCTCTATAATGGCCCCGTAATACCGCTGCAGGGGCCCTCTAACATCTAGGGAGAAGAGGAGTCTTCACCCCTGTTGACGAAGTGAGTTTGCCTATCCCGGGGCATTCTCAAGCAATGATGCTCTAGGACGAGCGTGGGCGTAACTACGTTCTAAGTCTCACGCTCTTCCTACCATAAGCGTGGGGCACATGGGAGGAGGGTGGTTTTAGTGGACTATTGAGTAGTCGAGTCTCCACACAAGCCGGCGATTTAACTCTCGTGCCTAATCGTGGTGTCACCTCTCGTCGCTTTGGTCTAATCCCTGGTAAAGAACCCGGTAGTATGCGAAATGCATTTCCCCCGCCTCAAAAAAAGTATATATGTAATGGTAAAAAATTATTGAAATTGGTCCAGTACTTTTTGAGTATATTCGTTACAGACATACAAATTCAGCGCCATTGTTGTCTTAATAATTTCCTTATTTTAAGGGGTTGCCTGGAAGAGATTGCTTCAAGCGATAAGCCCGCCCTTTGTTCAACATTTACTGTACCTAGTTTTTAGAACGTAGTTTTTACTTTTGGTGAACAATAAAGTGTTTTCATTCATTTATTCATTCAAATCTTTTCTTTTTATAATATTAATATAGATTAAGAACAAAATAAATTACAGTAGCAGGGTCTATTTTTCTTTCTAGTGTTTATTTTCCAGTTTCCTAAAAATTCGCGAGAGCGGCCTGCAAATGTGTCTCCACCGTCGTTTGCAAGTGGGTAAACCGAAGTGCTCTGGGCAAGTGGCGACCTTCAGCAGCGTGGGCATCCAGGACATGGGTCCTGCGATGCTGGCCAGCTTGTACGGCGTTTTACTCGCACCAGCAATACTGGCCCTTGAGATCACTTACAAGAAATTGTAAGTATCTATCGGTCTAGATAAATTTTTGTATTTAAAAATTCAGCAATGGTGTATTTATGTCCAAAAAGCTTAAAAGTCGACGGATTGATAATCCTCTTCTTATATATAAAAATGAATGTTTGTCTGTATGTCCTTTATAGAATCGTAAACTATATATACATTTGATCATGTGATGATCTTTAGCAAAGTTGTTGTGCATGAGCCAGAGAAGGTTGTAGATTTGGTTCACAACTGGACCCGGTAGGTGGCGCTGCTGTCGGCATATCGATTGAAGCTTTTCCGGGTAGGATGACGTCTGCTGGGTGCTAGTTCATTATAATGAAAAGGTTTTTATATGCTAGATATTACCCGTGGTTTCGTCTGGCACTGAATTTAATTATAACATTTTGTTGACCTTAGTTCCTTTACCTGTCATTGTAGTGTTCTGTTAACTAGTGGTCGCTCATCATCTCTAACTTGCGTTACGCAGATGATACTACCCTATTTGCAACAAGCATCAGCAATATGGAATCGTGTTAACCAAAATGGAACAAGTAACCCTTGATTTCGGTTTGAAGATAAATCGCAGCAAGACGAAGATTATGATTGTTGATCGACTCAACAATAACTCGCCCGAAGTAACTAAAATTGCGAATTGTGACGTCATCCAATCATACATCTACCTTGGAGCACTATATCGAACAATGGCGGATGCGCAGAAGAGATCAAACGGCGCATGGCTATCACCAGGTCCAACATGGATCGGCTTGGGAAGATATGGAGAAACAGAAACATCACAAAAGCCACTAAAATGCGACTTGTCAGGGCACTAGTGTTTCCCATATTCCTTTATGGTGCCGAAACGTGGACTATAAGAGATAGTGAAAGAAAGAAGATAGACGCTTTAGAAATGTGGTGTTGGAGACGAATGCTTCGCATAGCCTGGACACAGTTCTGAACCAACGTCTCAATACTTGAAGAACTCGACATAGAAAAACGTCTCTCTTCCATCGTTCAAGGATGGATTCTCACTTTCTTTGGACACATTACACGACGAGAGGACACGTCAGTGAAGCGACTCGTAGTCCAGGGCAAAATGGTGGGCACGTGGGCGCGCGGTAGATCACCAATGCGCTGGACCGACCAAATTAAAGCCGAACTAAATGGTCCACTCCATGAATGCACGAGGCAAGCTACAGTCCGAGAGGAATGGCGACGAATTGTGAAGCTTGCCACCACCCCTGTCATGAGGACCACGACCACTCTGCCAAGAGTGTGACGTCGGAGAAGAAGAAGTGGTCGCCCGTGGTCGCAATTCGACTATAATGATTAATGTCAAAGTCCATACTACTATCATCACAGATTTCGCCAAAGCTACAGCATAATTTAAAAAATATGAGCATTCTGCACTCCTCTTCTACATTAACAATAAGTGTGCGAAATTTCATACTCCTTCGGAAATTTTCGTAAATAGGTACCAAGTTTTTGTTTCACGTATTAATGTTGTGGCGACCGAGGGTAGGACTTTCCGGCAGCGTTAACCGGTCGCAAGACTTTTGGAAGAAGAAGAAGGTAGAAGATTCTGGAAGGTAAAGACAGGGGCGGATATATTTCAGAAAGGGATAGACGATGAACGAATGTTCTAGAATAGAGAGTTCGGAAAGGAAAAGAAAGTGATAGATAGATGTGAGAAAGGGATACGATGATTAACGAAAGTTTGGGAATAGAAGGTTCGGGAAGGAAAAGACAGAGATAGATTAATGTTTAGAAAGGGACAGATAGTAAATAAAAGAATAACGAAATTATGGGTTCTACAAGATTCTTCCGTGTATATAAGCAGTGTAAGGCGCGCCTACCGGGCAGTTTAGAGTTGAGTTGAGTTCACGACGGCGAAGCAACAAGTGCGAGTTAAGTGGTGAATTTAGTGACAGGTTTAGTGGACAGTTAAGTGAAGGAGGTGTGTAGCATCGTAGTTCGAGGGAAGAACCAGGAGCGAGCTACACGCGGTTAGGAGGTGGTCTACGCAATATCGGCGACGGTATTATGAGAGAGACGCCTTATCGTCGGCACAGTGCATCGTTAGTCGTGCGTATATGGGCAACCTGGCGGAGAGGTATTACGCGCGGCTGTGTAAGTCAATAAAAGCGTTTAGTTAAAAACTGGTATTTTCTTCTAATCCTAAGTGCGTAGCCCCAAAACTCGCACGTAACAATATATAGATAATAATACACACATCTAAAAAGCACAGGTTGTAAATATTTTCATTCTCTGTACTCTAAGTTGTTGTAATTGAGAATATTTCTTATCTATCTTTTTTTGCAGGATTACAGCACGAGAGATGAGAAAATCATTAATAGAAGACCAATTTATAAACCCTTACCTCGATTAATTTGGTTTAAAATTAACATTAATAATGCACATAAAGCATTCTAGTCCATATGCGCACCCCACTGCCCGGGAACAGTGAAGTAAAAGAACAGATGGCCTCTGAAGTTGAGTGGGCTATGACTGCCGGTCTACCTCACTGCAACGTAGAGACTCCGGGCTCGATTCTTGGCATGGTAAATTTCAGAAAGGAACTTTCCATTAATTATACAGTCTGGGATCAGTCCCAGAGTGGTCTACTGTACCAAAACACAAACTAAACTCGCTTAGCTTGGAGATATACAATGTGTGTGTTTATCTGCCAGTTATTTAAAAAAAGTATTATGTCCGGGATCGTCTCGAGACTTCCCGATAGTTATTGAATCTATACCGTATTTCTCCAATCAGACGAGTTAGGGTCGAAATACGGTAGCTGATGCCGCGACCTTAGCGAGCGTAGACCCGTTTGCTTCAAGTTACAGAGGGCTGGCGCTTCAGTAAAGTAACAGTGTTGTACATAATAAATGTATTTGGATATTTTCTGAAATAATTTAGTAAAAAATAAATTTAGGCACCAGAGAACACGTTTTATTTATTAAACATATTCGCTGGTACTTTCTGTTATACCAATATTCATAGCTATATGATATTATGGTAAAAAGAAAAGAGACGGAAGGGTAAATAGGCCTCCCATTCTAGGGCACGGACAGTATACCCGCCACGCTTGTCCAAGGCAGCTTGGCAGGTTTGACACAGCGGTTATCTCGATATGCAGGTTGCATCACGATGTTTTCCTTCGCCGTTGTTAGCACGTAGTAATTTTAACAACATGCACATTAGGTCAGGAAACTTCCTAAGTAGTGCGTGCATGCGTTCTGGCTGGTATCGAACCCGCGCCCTTTGAGTTTGAGACGCGTGCGCTAGCCATTACGCTACCATGACATTTACCACTACAATATCTTGTTATGGAATAAATACTTTTTGTTTATTAATATTAAAGTACTGGAAGATCGATTTTTGAAGTTTTTATAATTAAAGACAATCGAGTTGGTTGCGATTCAAACGTGAGGACAAAATGGCGTTTTATTTTCTATATATAGTCGCACTTTTATTTAAATATATATGATATTGCCTCGTTCGGGTCTATCACAATATTATTTAATAGTTTTACTTTTAAATCAGAATTTAATTGATAAAGTTTAGATTTCGACCATGACTACCTAAACTAAAAGATTAAGTTTGAAGTGTTTTGTAAGATATGTGAGAGAAAAATTAGAATTACACAAGCAATTAAATCGATTTTCTTACTAGAAAATTAATAACCATTTAAAGTACACACGTAGTCAGTTTGTGTCAACGTTGACATAAGCGTTATTAATATTAAGTTGAAACTACTTCTTTACAGCATAATAGCTCATTTAACTATAATTTGACTTTTACCGGTAAGTGTTGCTATATTTATGTTACGACAAAACTAGTACTTGCCTCGAGCTGTGCTTAGGTAATAAGGACATTAAAAAATTTGTCGACGGCCACAAGATATTGGATTCTTATGTGCATGCTCCACTTTCGTTAGTGTTAGTGCGTATGCCCGAATGCGATTTAGTTATTGTTAAAAAATAACGCGTTAACGATTACCTATATTAGAGTAGGTATAACTTGATTTTGTTTACAATATAAAATATTTTCTACTGTACCTAATATCTAACTTTACATGTGGCTTAATAATAATATTTCTAAGACATAGTGTGATTTATTGCAAAAATCCTGTCGGTACGAACATGATATTTTAAGCAAAACAATGTATATAAAATATTATGGTAGGCCCCACGTTGGGCGCCAATTATAGCTGCTCCCTGACGCGCTATAAAATCTAATTCAAGTTTTATAACGTTGATCTAGCTACTGTCTTGAAATTCGAAGGAAGCCACTCCCGACTTCATATTGCCGTGTAAATTGATTTGAAGTCAGTAGAACGCTACCAAGTCTAACTTCAACATTCCCGATTGAATATTTTAATGTCAGTCCGTCCTCAAGTTAGTAGCTGCTGCAATGTGAGTAAGCCTTTATATAAATGACATATCTGTTAATGTCAAACGTTGTTATTAATGGCGCATCTCAAATAATGCTCTAAGCCTTTGGCTACACCGCGTGACACAATCACTAAAACGAACATTATCCCAAGTGTAGCAGGGGCATTACAGGTATGGGACGAGTCTGTCTGAAGCCTTTAGCTTTTCATCAGCTCTTTCCATAAGTTATATAAATTCTAATATTTTTCATCTTTCTAAATATATCAATAAACCAACAACTAGACAGGATTTTAATTATACAGAACATAAAAATACACACTATATGTATGATTGCTAGATGTGTTCGAAAAAACCCGGATAACTTTTTTTTTATTAGCATTAAATTTACTGGAAACTATTTTTTTACATTTTGCTTCAAATGCTAAATTAAGAACCAATCTACTTCTTCATTTCTTTAATAGCTTCACTGTTTTTAATAAAGTTTTATCGCCTGAGATGGCATGTTTGGATTCAGTGCAACGAGCAGTAAGATTAAAAGTAACGCACAATTTACCCGTGCAGAATACAATTTCCTGCGGCCGGGTGGCCTGTCGTAAGAGGTGACAAAACAACCCACAGCCAGGTGGTATGGTATTTGCTCGAGTGTATTATGGCTACCACCTCTGATTTAGAATATGCCACCATAACAACCTTGAGTTATGTTCCGTCATTAGTGGCCAGGTTTCAGTATCCCTTAAGAGAGCAGCAGCGCATTTGTAGCACCTTTTGATATTACAAATACCCATAGGCGATGGTAATCGCTTTCTATAGTGTGTAAGCAAGTAAGTGGGCCGTCTGCTGAATTACTCATGCAATGAAAAAAAAAGTCGGAGTGGCGGCACGTTAAACGAAACGTTCGATGATTCCTTCAAGATCGCTAGATAATTAATGATTTTGCTTTAACTGGACAATTTTATGTCTGGTTTACCAGATTTTCTTCAATATGCTTTAAAACAGGACAATCTTTTGTCTATTTTAAACCTCACAAATATAAAGAAAAGCGGACTGTCTGGTGAAAACTGGACAACTGGCAACTCTAACTGTATGGAAGGTGTGTTAGGCAGAGCCCTCTTTCATTTCAGTAGTGGTCATTCAAGACAGTTAACATAATCAAAGAAAATTATAATAATGAAATTAATAATATTAATATTGCATTTTCTTAGTTTGTCAACTGCAAAAGATATAACAACAATTAAATTTATAAAAAGTTTCATTGTCAATGATAATAAACCTAGCACTTTAGTTTTTAGTTTATGCTGGACAAGAAGTAAGTCTATTTTTTTAATGAAAGCATATTTTTTTAGCTGTTGAACACAGAATCTAGGCTGGCGGACTACTTGTCTTACCAACCGTTCATTTCCCTAAGGCCCCAACTACACTATCATATTTTTTTTCTTCTTCTTATATATGAAGAAGCGAATGGATGAAGGTGATATGTCGCATATTCGGTTTTTTGCTTTTTTTGCGTAGATGAAGGTTATAAGTCGATACCAAAAGACTACAGACCTTAGACCATAGATATAAGACATATTTAAAAAAATAAAGAGATGAAAAAGGTGTTAAGTTCAGTTCAGTTTAAAATAAAAGTAAAACTTTTATCTCGATTTACTCAGAATTGGAATTATGCGACTTATCACCTTCATCCACTCATGTCTTCATATATAAAATGAATGTTTGTCTGTATGTCCTTTATAGAATCGTAAACTATACATTTGATCATGTGATGATGTTTAGCAAAGTTGTTGTGCCTGAACCAGAGGTTTCTGAGTTGGTTCACAATTGGACCCGGTAGGTGGCGCTGCTGTCGGCATATCGATTGAAGCATTTCCAAGCAGGACGACGTCTGCCGCGACAGCTAGTTGATCATACAAATTTTATGATCATATTCAAAATGATGCTGTTCTTTATTTTTTAGTTGTATAATAAGCTGTTTAAATAATTAAAGTTTAACTACCCCACGGGAACTCTTTAATTATTCGGGATCAAAAGTATCCGAAATATTGACCAGGGATGTAAGCTACCACCATACAAAATTTTATTTAAAGCGGTTCAGTCGTTTCGAAGATTAGCCCGTACAAACAGAGAAACAAAATATTTGAATAAAATCTAAATTAGTTCTATTTCACTTCTTACATTCCCCTGACTTGGTTTTTACCATTTTTATTCATTGTACAGAAATTCGACCTCTACAGTATTATTATATGTATAGATATTACAATAATTTGGATTTATGTTTTAAGATGTTCAATTTAAATAATTACTTGTAAAAAAATAATAATAAGTTCAAGACTTAAATTGCTAGGTATACAAGTGAGCTTAGCAAAAGAAATGTCCGAAATGGGCATTAAGGCGTCATCTTCTAAATATCTGGAATCAGCGGAAAATTTTCAGGAGCATACGGTTTTATTTCTGATTGATTTGGAATGTCCGGATGCGGCTGAAGTACTTGTGATGGTAATAATATCTTTGGCTATTTAATGATATTGTATTACACTAGTGTTGTTTAAAGACATACATAACAAAACACACAACGGTGTAAACATGTCTTCTTTCGATTCCTACAAAAATGATATAAATATATCTGTCATTAGAATTGCACGACCTGATTGCTCCATCCCCATTTTACCATCGGACAACCGGACGCACCGGTTTGCCGGAGATGTTTTCCCTGAAAAATACAATCTTGCAGTCTTCAAGTTACGAGTAAATTATCTTCTTGATTTATTTTGGAAACGGTAACCTTAAGTACAAATTAATATTATCAAGTCGTACTGTTGGTACAATGTATAGCACAGTGTGTGAGCGGAACGGATGATGTGCGAGCGAGATAGAGCAACTACTAGTATGTCCGTTTCCGCGCTGCGCTACTCAGTAGTTCGTTATCCGCTGCGATGACTAGACTTATACAGCTCTCATAATTTATTAGTTTGTATAATTATAAATGTAACTTTATATTCTTAGGCGAGCTCGAAACAGCTCTTTCGACTAGGATACCGATGGCTAGTTCTCACAAATGACACTGACGATGAAGTCTCTTCTTCTCTTCTTCATAGATCCACTTTGTACAATAGTCCAGTGTTAGCAGACAGTGACTTAGTGCTGGCAAAGAGAAGTGGAAATCAATTTGTCGTGGTTGAGTGTGAGTAGGTATATTATATTAGTCTTGCGCAGAAGGGTTGCCGATAGCCTCATGATGTCACGCGTCGATGGTCAGTAGGGTTGACAAAAAGGTTACAGAAATAGTTGTTACAATAAATTTATATATAAACTTCAAAATATACTATACAAAAACTAAAACTAAATAAAAAAAGAGAGAATATCTACAGATAACATATTGGTTCCAAACCACTGTCTCTTACCGGAAAGGCTCCCAAAAGGCTGACGGCATTACCATGTTATATAGCAACAAATCTTTAAGCAATTTGTGATTGTTTACATAAGTTATAATACTTTACATAAGTATATACAATAATACTAAGTAATATAATATTAGTAAGTAGTTATCAGCAAACCTTCTGCGCGCGGCTTATACTTAGACAAGGCCCGGTCTCAATCATAGGAAGCGGGAGGGATTATCATCGGCAAACCTTCTGCGCTAACTTATACGCAGGATCAATAGAATACTATAACGCTAATCTTCCAGTTTTACATCATTTTTGGTCACGTGATTTTTATCCCGCCTTAAATATAGTCATACCAGCTTAATCTTCTTCCTCTCTATTTATCATTCACTGTAGATTTTAAGTCACAGATAAAATTGTCAATTCCTTATTACTCTCGTTTTTCTCCTTATCTATCTATTGGACTACCACACATCCATCTCAACATTCTCTTCTCTGCTAAGTCATTTTGATTTACCTAGGCATCATTTTCAGTATACAAGCCAGGGTTAAACTTCACAATGCAAACTTATTCGCGTGGTTACTTCGACGGCTCCTTCATCGATGTTAGACCACATCGAGAACTGTTCAAGCGTCGTCGTAATCTACTGGGATATGGGATCACGATGGCTAACGTAATACAAGACAGCAACAGCACCAAGAACCACTTACCGCTAGAGGATAGACAGTAAGATTATCCTAATACTTTCTTAAGTTTTCGCTACTAGTATACATCATAATGTATTTAAGTATATTAAATGTCTAGGCTTAAGTTATGATGAACAATAAAGAGTTTTCATTCATAAAGTTCATCCTCGTCATGACATAAATAAAATTAAAAAAATATTTTTTCTTCCAAATACTTCATTTTTCCCCTACTTAAAAATTTAATACGTTATTTTTATCAAAAACTATCTGTCCCGGCAGACGTCGTCCTGCCCGGAAAAGCTTAAAACAATATGCCAACAGCAGCGCCACCTACTGGGTCCAATTATGAACCAACTCAGAAACCTTCTCTGCCTCATGCACAACAACTTTGCTAGAGATCATCACATGATCAAATGTATATAGTTTACGATTCTATAAAGGACATACTAACAAACATTATTTTTTATATATCAAGTTGGCAACCCTAGCTCTCCTCTACCAAGATTGGTTGTAAGCACGATGGAGGGCCAAATATATGAATAAATCCAACGGGTCGTAGACCTGATCAATCTATCATTTCATTTTCACCATCAATTCTATAAGCATTCATACTCCCATTGTATTTTATTCATACACAATTTCGATTCATACAATGTATGGTCATTTTTGTTTACAAGGGAACTCCAATACGATGCTGTATCAAAAGTGTGTTGGGTTTATGCGAAATTAGCCTTTGAGATGCTGAACGCAACGCCAAATTACATCTATAGCTACCGATGGGGTTATCAAGTGAATGGAAAGTGGTCGGGTATGATTTACGACGTGCACGCTAAGAAAGCCGATTTAGGTAATAACATCTACTAATTACTACTAGTGGTCGCCCAATCGTCAACAAACAGTTAATTTTAGATCAGTGGTTCCCTAAGTGGGCGATAACGCCCCCTTGTGGGCACTGAAGGCCTAAAAGGGGGCGGCAAGAGACCCAGAAAAAAAATGGACATTGGCAGGTATAGCCCATAAGAGTTAACTTGAGACTTTGGCGCTGTTGAGTACTACCTACTGCGCTTAGGTCTCAAGTTAACTCTTACGGGCTGTAGTAAGTCTCGTTTAGAATGAATGTTTAATCTCCGCTAATGTAGCTCTCAATAATCAATTAATTTAATTTGACGTTATAGTGTTTTTAAGGAGGTGAAAAAATGGGGGCGCTAAAAAATAATTTATTCTCAAAGTGGGCGGTATACAAAGTAAGTTTGGGAATCACTGTTTTAGATTATAATTACCGATGTTTCTTAGCCACATTTTTATATATTTGATGATTTTCACCCCCGAATTATTATTCTGTGAAGTGCAAAATTCTGAAATATTCAGTGGAGTTTTTGGTGGGAACTGAAAGGAGATGTTGTGGTGTGCAATTTTATTTTCTAACAATGTAAAAATGTAAAATTACCCTTAAATGAACAATAGTTGTAGGATATTGATAGTTTTTGAGTAGTAATTATGTGTTTTGTGAGAAATGTGAACTGTATAGTCAAATGTGGCCTTTTGAGTTGTCATAGAACTCCGTTGAATGGCGCTACCTGATTACCTACAGTTCAGCTATGCTACACATAGCCTTAAGAAAATGAAGAAACGATATTGTAATCTAAGATCTGGTTTAAAGGCGCAGCTTCCAAGCCATAAACTACGCCGGAGATGAAATATTCAGTGTTAATTTCATCTTGTAGCTTGCGAAATTTTGAAATGAATTTCGTTAATAACACAATTCTTGAAAATTTTATTAATATTATGATTACTATTGTATACTTCATCAGGCACAAACTGCATAATCTTCAGAGATCGTCTGGACATGGTGACGTTCGCTGACAAAGTGGCTCCTTTACGGATGCGATTCGTGTTTCGCCAACCACCGTTGTCATATGCCTCGAATATCTTCTACATGCCTTTCTCTACCAATGTTTGGATAGGCATTGGTGTATGTGCTGCTGTTTGTACCGTGTCTTTGTATTTGACCAGCAAATGGGAAGTAAAAATTGAGAAGGCAAGAATAATTATTTAAAGTTCTTGTAGAATAATTTTAATAGTACGTACATACAACAATGTATGTTGATCTGTTTTTTATTTTAACACGAGCGCTCCACATTTTCGTGAGAAAAAGGAACGTGGGCCGCATTCCTAGTTCTTTTCTCGCAAGAATGTGGAATTCCTGATAGAGTTTAAAGAAAAAATTATAATGGTATTTTTGATAATATTAAGTGCTGTTCTTCGCTCTTTAATCGATGATTTTGATTATAACCAGATTTAATTTATTTGTACGCCTTGTGAATAAACCACAGCAAATTCACGTGGACAAGTAAAAAAATATTATAAGATTTGATTGAGCTTCTTAGTCAAGAGTTTACTGTTATTAATAAGGCCCAAAAAGACATAAAAGTCAATGCGAGTAGTAATGGACGGTAGTAATTAGTAAAATATATTGGGTTTTTCAGAATCCATACCAACTAGATGGCAGTATTGGTGACGCGCTGTTACTAACAATGAGTGCGGTCACTCAACAAGGATGCTTTATTGAGCCTCGTAGAGCTCCTGGTATGCTTTAATTATAATGACATTCCAACTAACAGATTTATACGTCATTCTTCTTTTGCCTTTTGACATAAATACCACTTGACCTTAACAACATTTTATTATTTAAAACGTAATATTTCTTGATGTTGTATTATTTAAAACTATTTTATACTCTGTTTTTTTATTACCTGGACTAAAATTACAAATGTGATTTAACTCTTTTTAGGTCATAAGCGAGTTGTGTGAGTTGGAATTGAATCAACACCTCACCACTGTGAGTGACAGTGAGTGGAATCCTACAGAATTTCTATGGAAATTCTATAAAAAAAGCCTCTTTGATTGTAACAACACTAGTAGACTACAGGATTCCATTTAGAGTAGTGAGTTGCTTCAAGCCTGCAACATAAAAAAGTCGATTGTAGCTGTCATTATAGTACAGGTAATTAACAAACAGAGTATAGCTAATAAAACGTCAAAAAGCTATAGAAGTAGAAGTATTAACTGTGGCGTCATCTATATAAGATTTACAAGCTTTTCGGTGTTAATTAAATTGTTGGGCGATTTTCATGCCGATAGTAGTTTAAATTATGCTTCAAAAATGAATGTTATACTTATTTTATAGGTAGAATCATGGAATGGGTTTTCTTCGCTGCTCTGATGGCTCTTTACGCAGCATATTCAGCGAACATAGTGGTGCTCCTTCAATCTCCTTCAAATTCCATACAAACTCTTCGTCAACTTGCGGAGTCTAAAATAACTCTCGCAGCTAATGATGTGGATTACAACCGATTTATTTTTGACGTAAATGCTTTCATTCTTAATTTTGCACTTTTAATAGAAAAGGATATAATTTTTATTGAAGGATAGAAGAACACAAAGTAATAAATATTTTTAATGACAATTTAGATTTCCCGCCAGAGGCAAAAAAATACATCCAACAATATTTATCTGTGGTGTAACGATAGGTCTCAGATTAACAATTCATTCTTATTCGAATGCGACAGTAAATCAATCAATGCAAATAATGATATTTCTATACTCTTAGTCTGTAAAACAGACTGTAGGATGTAGGTGTATTCAATTCAAAGAGGTATTGCTCTGTAGATTCAAATTCTTGTTGGTTTCTCGTAAAAAACTTATGACGTTCTATTGTTAAATTCTTCCTCGGCAAGAATATTTCATCGAATTTTTGTAATAACTCTTTCACAGTTTTAATATCTTCTTTGAACTGATCGAATACTTCTCGGCATTGTTCTCCGATTATATGTAAAAGTATATTTAATTGCACTTTGGCGTCTTTTTTTCCAATTCACATGCCTCATAATATACCTTGAAAGATTTTTTCCACTTTTCCCAATCCTTGCTTAAATTTCCTGATGTAACGTGTGCCAAATTGTTTTCAAATAAAAATGGTTGCGGCGGCCGTAACATTGACTCCATATTAGTTATTTTCGTCCACAACTTATCAATTCACTATTTTGTATTTAGTTTGTTTATTTATTATTGTTATTAACTACTTTAATTAACACTTTATACCGGCTGCGCCATGTAAAACTTATTATTTTTACGGAGACTTAACAATGAAACCAGCGTGTACGCCATAATCTTTTATTTCCTTCCACCCTCATTTATATTACATATTGAATACACCTACATAGTCGATTATAGAAGTAACCCTAATTAATCCTTATAAATATTAATTTGCAGTCGTACCGAGATCCTTTACATGCTTCAGTACACAAACGAATTATTCCCGACCAAGGAAAACCGCAGTTTTATGAAACTTTTGATGGTATCGAACGAATCCGAAAGGTAGCTTCTAATAGTATTATTAAATATAAAAAAATATACGAGGATGTATATCCTCGTATATTTTTTTATATTTATATCTACTTTTAATTACTTATGTAGGTACTGTATTTATAGCTCATTGTTATATCCTACGTTATATGACAATCAGACCAAATTAAAAAATATCCTGAATCATCTCAAATATAGATTTATACATAAACACTATGGTAAGTTTTTATAAACAGTATTTTTCGAGAATATGGATATTTAATTTAACACAAATTTACCTTATAATTAGTAGGTATGTAGTTAGTTTTTTGTTTTTGTCATAGTGTTGAGCACTGGTGACCATGGTAATACTGCTGCGTAGACCTACAGTAGGTTCCAGTCTCACAACCAGGTCTTATGTTGTTTGTAAATTATTATGTGAGAAAATAAATAAAGTTCTTATTTGTTTTCTTTAAAAAGACATCAATGACTCCAATTTTCTCTCTACTAATAAAAAATATAATAAAATCTAATTGAGTCCTCCGATTTTGTTTTTTTTCATTCATAGACAAAATTATGCGATAAACAAATAGTTTGTGGAATTGCTCTAAAACCTTTTAGTAGATTTTAGTAAAAGATGATTATTAATTTTCTATTTTACAGGGCCTCTTCGCGTTTCACTCTGTTGTGGAACCAGTATACAGACGCATCCAAGACACATTCCAAGAGAACGAGAAATGCGACCTCTCTGAAGTAGATTTTCTAAACAATTTCGATGCTTTTACACCTATGAGGAAGGATTCTCCGTACTTGGAATTCATAAGAGTTGTGTTAGTTGAAATTCTATACATTTTAGCACGGAAGATTAGAAGTAATAATTGGTTATAAGAAAATATAAATTCTACATAGCTCCTATCCTCAATATTAACTCCCATGATGGTGCTACATTATGTTGGTTAATCTTTACTCCCTTTTTTCTATTAATAATTAATATTTACGCAGGCAGTCAGAAATTAAAAAAGAGCACTGACTGACACTCAGTTTGGTGTAAAAAAAATGTATTAAAATAAAAGTTTTTTTCACCAAACTTGTTGTTAGTGTTCTTTTTTAAATTTAAAACACTTTAAGAAAAATTTTATTAAATAATATTTTTTTGTGAAAAACGTAATCTTAATAGGGTCTAAATCATATATTATACGATTTAGGACCAATGAAGACTACCCTCTTCATAAAAAAATCGAAATGTGTGCTGGGACACATGTAGACGTGAAAATTGAACGGACAAGGGCCCAATCTGCCCGTAAAACTTCAAGTTATAATTTTGTTGCGATTCGTTTTGCCATTTGTCCGTGTCATTCGTTTTCGCGCTTGTCTCTTGATGTTTGACTTTTACTATGTGTCCCAGCACATTTGATTTTACGCAGATTTAGTGCAAAACATGACTTTGTTAGGTTAGATACATTTTAATTACTGCGTTTTTATTTTAAAAAAAATTATCAAAAAAAAACACTGAATTCGATCCGGAACCAGAAAACGCATCCATTGTCTAGTCTTAAATTATGCGGCCTTTCACCAAGGTTGTAACGCTTTTTCGTGACAGGAAAATCCTAATACCCCCTAGCTATCTATATAGAAGCTTCACTTCAAAAAAAAGTTGTCTACAAAAAAAAATCTTACAGAATTTTCATAGCATTACTTGTAGTTTACTTTCTTTTGTTACAGATATAAGCAGATAAGGGAAGCTGGTTTCAAACATATCCTCAACGAAAGGTTCCAAGCAACAAAGCCGCGCTGTCTGACTAGAATTTTATCCTTTACCAGCGTAGGTTTAATGGACACTCGACCAGTCCTTATTATGATGCTATATGGTATTATGTTATCCGTTCTTATTGGAGTACTGGAAATTGTCATTCATAAAATGTATGTGATTCTTTAGTTTTCCTTGGTTTTAGGATTATGTAGCCTTAGCAATAACCAAACCCATATAATTTTTTACATGTATATGAGCATACTTACGTATAGATAATTTAGCTTCGAGAAGTTTGTGCGTTTGTAGTAGAATTTGTATACTTACAGGAATTCTGAACTTGAAATTTAAAATTACTTGTACAATCAGCAAAAGGAGGTTTGTTACATTCTGAAGAAAATAGATTTAAGTACAATCTAAAGTTAATGGTGAAACTAAAATAAATAATAATTATTGAAATTGCTAATTGTTGTGAGATCTATATGGTTTTAGTTTGAGAAATTTAGCTGAGGAAGAATTTAATAGCATAACTATAGGGTATAGAGGAATTGAAAAATGTTTGTCTACATGCTATTGAAGAGGAAAAGTTTCATTTAGTATTAAAAATTATGTTGAATAACAATATTTATTATTTTGGCCTCCTTTATTATTAATTCTATTATTAGTTTCATATTAAGTATCTCCCTATAAAGAAAATAAAAAAATATTAGTTTGTTTATGTGCTGACCGTACACTACTACAAACGCAAAAACATCTCGAGGATAATTTCTCTGTAAGAGCTCGTACTTTTACAAATCAGATGTTATTTACATTTGGAAGAAAATAAAAGAAAGAAAAGAGTTTATTTGAAGGAGTAGCAACACATTTGTTCAACGTAGTTCGAGGTTTTCAATTGAAATATTTGAGTATAGCGTTTAAAGTTACACTGTTTTATATTTTTGCTTGATGATAGTAAGTGCACAGATTTACAAAAAGGTAAAAAATCCTCTTTGCATTATAGATGTAGATTTTTTTTAGTTATTGCAGGTGTTCAGCAGACTCGCAGACGGCCCACTTGATGGAAAGCGGTTACCATCGCCTATGGAAATTGGCAACACCAAAGGTGCTACAAATGCGCTACTGCTCTCTAAACTGGAACCTGGTCGCTAATGCCGGAACACAACTCAAGGTTGTTATGGCGGCATACTTTAGACCAGGGGTGGTAGCCATCCAGTCGGGCAAATGTCCTACCACCTGGCTGTGGGTTGTTTTGTCGCCTCTTACGACAGGCCGCCCGGCCGCAGGAAATTACATTCTTTCTCCGTTCCTGCATGGATAAAATAGTACAATATATTATTTTAGAAATACTAAAATAATGTTGTTTTTTCTTACAGAAGAAGCCATTGTCGAACAGTTCCTGTTAAAAATAGTAAACTGAATGGCCAGCGTTACGGACCAAGGATCTAAAATATATTTTGCAAAATGACAATGACTTTTTAATATTAAGTGTGCAATAAAGAAATAAAATGTAGTTGGTAACACAAAAATAAATATTTGTTCAAAGAATAAAAGTTATAATATTAACTTTGAATGTTTTATTGAGTAATATATGAACAAAACGTTAAGTTTTTTAACCGAAAAGAAGACATTTGTCAGTCTGCGTCAAACCTTATTCCCTTACCAAATTAAGTATAAAGGACTGCGCAATAATTAATTTTATAGTGAAAAATGCCCATTGTGTAGCTATCGGTATCTAAACAGAAGTAGCTACAAAGATAGGCAAAGGAAATAAAAGGTATAACTTAAAACACCTACTGCATATTGTTTACTTAAAATAGTTTATACTTTTCCGGTTTGCTTACACAATTTGCTACGTTTTTTCTCCAATACCTTTTGAGACCTTAACGATGTAGCTTTCCGAGGAGCTTCAGCTTTTCGTGGTCTCATACATGCTTTCGGATTTGAAGACCTTTTGGTAACATGAAACACCTCATTATTTGTTTGTAATGTTGATTGTTGGCTTGAAAAACTCTTAGCGTTCATTTTATTTGGTAAAGGCCGTACAGTGTTTTTTCGTTTAGTTTTAATATTTTGTTCATCAGTATGTATATTGACATCGTATTGAATCGCTGTAGTCTTAACAATTGGATACCTTAAACTATCAAATTTTGTGTCAGGATTTTGCACAGTACCAGCTGAAAAGTTGTTCATCATTACTCGTAACTCAGTTAAGGTTTGGCCGTGATAGTTTACATCATCTTGCAACTTATCAATTTTTCTTTCAAATTGTTTAAATGAAGACATAATCCGCTGCATAACATCTATAGAACGAGGCTTTTGCAAGGCCATTGGCACAAGATTATATGGAATTGGAATTTTATAGCGTATAATTTTTTATTAAGTACTTTTAATTTTGGTTGGTCTCATGACAGTATATATCAATGTTTATACCTATATTTTAGTTTATACTCTATTAAAAAGTTTAATACAGACCCAAGCAAGTATGAACTTTTTTAAAAAATATACTCTTTTATGCCCGGTTTTCATTATTCCAGTCCAGCGATCGAATCCAGCGCTGGATTGCTTACTGGAAAAATGTAAACCAGCACTGGAATGCACTGAATCCAGTTAGCATTCTAGTCCAGTAACTGGATTGGCAGTCTACTTTTGGATCCAGTGCGACCAATCCAGTGCAACTGGAATAATGTAGACGGCCAATCCAATGCCATTCCAGTGCTGACACAGTAACCACGTATTGGATGTTTTTGCGGATTTCTGCGGCGAAGAAAGAATTTAAAAATGGTGAAGAAGTTATCTGAAGATCAAATTATTATTATTTTGTTCTATTACTAGGTTGAATATTAATTGAAAGTAATGATAACAGTTCCTCAAAGTTTTCTGCTGTCAATGTCAATGCCAGTCTATATTCAGTAGGATCTTACCCTCTTTTTTGATCTCTCGCTGATCCAATTTCTCACCTAAATCCGTTCCTTTTCTCTTAGTTCCTTATCAATCTCAATAATAACTTCTTGCAGCAAGAGTATTACAGCAAGTTTGAAACATTTTCGAAACTGATCTCTTTCTCTTCTTGAAATCATTGTCACTGTAGTGTTCACACTTCAACAGCTTCTAAATAACAGGAATAATGTAGACGTTACAGATCCAGTCACGCACTGGACTGGATTCTCGTTGACTGAAATAATGTAAACCGGGCTACGCCGTTGTTTTAAATTTAATTTGTCGATTACTTACCGTGAGTTCCATTTGTCGCTCAAAATACTCCTTTAGGCGTTCCACATAGAACCAGGACCGTTATGATCGCCGCGAAAACGTCATTATTGAAGTTATAAGTTTAAGTTAGTTATTGAGACACCCGCAAGCAAGTGTAATGGGAAAAATAGTGCTCGTGAGCATGATCATTATGAGTTAGAAGAGACAGGTGGAACGTGGCCTGACTATTAAATCGACTAAAAATATTTTTTCTCAGCTAGCAACTATTTCTATATTTGTTGCAAGTTACGTCTGACTGTCAATGTATCATTCCGACTGACTGTCACTTTCTCCAGTTTCTTTTGCATCTGTCAAAGTAGGACACGATCGCATTCGCTATGGGTGATACTGCTGCGGAAGAAATCAAAAATTTAAATATTGACGAAAAGGCACGGTTTTAAACAATAATATTTTATCAGTGTATTATTAAAAAACTTATTTAGTGATGTTAAAATTGCTTGGCTTCCGTGCGGGCTGCGTTGTCCGGCATAAGGAGGCTTTCACATATGCCACATGGGTTCGTAGGATTTCGTCAGCAAATAATAGCTGGGAAGTTAAATTGAAAGTTTCAAGGCGGTTTTTTACCCAGAAGAGTATACTACGAATTTTGCGCCAAATTTAATCACACAAAATATAATTTAATAAAGTGCGGTGCCATTCCATGAAATGGTTATCTTTTCAACAAATAAATTTACGTTTAAGTATTACTTGTAGCTGAAATATTGTGTACGTATTAATAGTATTGATTACTAAAAATAAGAGTTAGCCAGTGAGCAGACTTTCCTTTGCCTTGGCAGTTAATATTTCTGAGATCTGTCTTATTACTTCACTTCTCTATTTCTGCCCCAAATTAAGTGAGAATTGAGAATAATAGTAATTAAATAATCAAAATTTTACAGTCAAAATCTAAAGCTATGAAAGAAAAAAAGAAGAAAGCAGAAGAGTCAGGGGATAAGGTCTGTGAACTCAACCCATGGCCAGAGTATATACAAAAACGCATAGACCTTTGGGATAAGTATAAGGCTGAATATATAGAAAAGATAGCAGCAAAGTCAGACATGAGTATTGTGGTTACACTACCTGATGGAAAGACTGTTGAAGCAAAAGCTTGGAGGACTACACCATATGATGTCGCTAAGGGGATAAGGTTAGTTCATTTCTTGTGTTTTTGGTGTGGCTTTTGCTATGTTTCTGCTTATATTATTGAGGTAGGGTATAGCTATAGGGCACATGTATTTATAATGAACATATCGAAACTTATAGGTTAGAAGTTCGGGTTTATTTTTTTATAACCACTCAAAGTTAATTTTATATCTTAAATAATAAATAACAGTGCCCTATAACCATACTTCACCCTCTTACACTACAAGGAAATGAACTGTTACATTAGGTAATTTATTATATACATTGTTTGTTCTTGGTCTCACTTAATTTTTAATGATAAAAGAATAGAACGTATCTATTCACTTGTGACTCCTAGTTTGTAATTGTCACAAAAAACAAACTCCAGACAGACAGTTCACTTTTGTTTATAATTTTATCCATTAATGTTAATGGGAATATTTTCTTGTGTACACAAAATTAAAATTTTAAAAATAAATAAACTAAAGTATACTGTAAATAAAGCTATACTTACAAAACAGCAATCTATAAGTAAAAATCTCCGAACCCCAGTCAGTGGGGAGTATACCCAAAATGCAGGCCACATTCAGCGACAACTCTTGAAACTGAGAGTGTGGACACAAAAATGTGACTGGGTGCTGTATTTATATTCCTGGACTTTTAGTTATAAACACCCATTTTATACAAGGCTTTGTCAGTTTTGCAAAGGTTGAAATATTTATTTCATTGTAAGTCTATTTTTTACCAATGAGGTATAGAAGAATTAAGGATATTAAGATATAGAAGTTCAGTTAAGAATAGAGCTAATTTTCAATTTATCAGATATGCAATTCAGTTTTTAGTTTTTATCTAACTATATATATTTAGCCTTTTTTACTCTAAAGGCGCTTGTACCTCTAAAAATGGCATCACTTTTGGGTTATAGTCGGTAATACATTTTTACTTTTTAGTACCGTAAAAGCTCCAGGCGTATACTACTGTTTACCATTAGTACCTGTTTTGAAAGCTGGAACTAATGCCTCTTTACCATTGTCGTCAAAGACATTAAGCGTCGGTTATACCCTACTACCATTTACAAGTTTAAGTTTACAAACATCCTACTGATTTTTTTGCTAAACACTGTTTCTTATGCTCCATTACCTTTTGGTATAATAATGAGAATTACCACTTATACTTTTTACCCTATTATGTTATTCTGCAGTCATGTGACTTATGCCCTATTACCTCTTGATATAAGGATGTCAAATGTAGCTAAGTCTACTCTACCCTTCGTTTTTTTTCAATGTAGATGAAACTTATGCCGAATTACTCCATAAAGAAAATAAGATCAATTGATTTAAGCGACATTAAACCACATAAAACAACGTGGAAACAAATAAATATTTTTTTTTTTTATTCTAGAGCTGTTTCCATTTTCATGATATGACAAGAAATGAAAAAGTTATCTCCATTTTTCTGAAATTTTAAACTTTAAACTGCTCTCCTGAACAATTTAGTTTTTGTCGCTTATACCTTATTACCTTTTAACCGTCGGTATAAATATATTTTTGTAATTTAAGCTGTTAGTAGCTGCTCAGTAATATTCTCCGGGAAACAATGTCATTCAACAGCTTACATATTTTTGATCTGGACACATTAAATTGCTTAATGGATTCTTAAGGCTAATTTAAGATTGTGTGTTGGAATGCTGATTATTAGATATTTTTTAATTACTGTTTGGGTTATTATTGGACAATCTATGATCATTCCAGTGATGAAATTTTGGTGCATACTAAACTTTGCTTTAAATTATGCTTTCTTATTTTTTCTCCAATACTTCATAGACACAATTTAAATATTGTATTGTAATCATGAGTGCGACATATTTTTTAAAGGAAAATGCTACTCGTTCCCACCACTGCTCCATGATAGCCTGTGAGGGTAGTGTAGATCTCATTGATGTCCCTGAATACTTCTATTACTCTGCCAGAATTTATATCTATAGCTTTCATTACAACCCAGATGGGTCCACTCAAGACCTGCAAGTGTTATTAAATAGTGGGCAGGGTAAATCACCCTCCAGTACACATCTAGTAAGAATAACAGCCCACTGCTGGGCTCGGGCCTCCCATTATAGAAGAGCTGACAGTATAACCGCTGCCCAGGCAGCTTGGCATGTTATCTCGATGAGCAGGTCTCTTCATGATATTTTCCTTCATTGTTATTAGCACATGGTAAATGTTACAATATGCATGTTAGGTCAGAAAACTGTCAGAGTGCTCATCATGCATTCTGGCCAGCTTTCAAACCCACATTCTTTGAGTATTAGGATGCATGTGCTAACCATTACGCTACCACAAACAACTACAGAACTAATATGTACAAGTAAATTAATAATTGAAGAATGTTTTAAAATATCCCAGTTGTTCCCAAACTGAAGTATAAAATGTTAAATAGATATATACTTTATATAAATACAAAACAAATACATATCTATTGATTTAATGATAAAAGCATCTTTCAAAATAATGAAAGTATTTATTAATCTATTCCATTGCCATAACAGTCTTATACTAAAGTGACAATATAAGTGTGTAGCGTAGCTATATGCCTTCCCAAACAACCTATAAAAAGCTGTATGAATGAATGAATGAATGAATGAATGAATTATTTATTGCCAAAATGTATGTACACAAGATGTTAGAATATGCATTGTTTCAATACATTTTGCCTTATTAGGCATGCAATGTCTAAATACATGTCATACTAATTTTACTAATTTACATTTTACATTTACATTAAAATTAAACAATATATATAATAAAATTTACATTTACATTAAATAATCTATATATAAAAATTTACAATTATACAAAATCATATGTTACAAAATATCATTAGTCATGTCTGAAAGTGCTGTGAAAGATTTTTTTATTAATTGACTATGTCTATGTGTGCTAACCTCTCATCACATTATGCGGCTATCCATATAGTGTGCTAAGTGTAATTTTTAAAATTCTGGTTTCAAAATGTAGTATTAGTAAAGTAGTATTTTTGTTAGCTGTAAATATTTAAACTTGCTTGCTTTTGCTAACTCTGCCAGTGTTTAATCAGCACTAATCACTTTGAAATTAAACATTTCTCTTAATTGCCGGCCGCCAGTGAGTTCTGGAGTGAATAGTAAGTATCTGTAATGGGCGAGACACTAAGGTATGACTGTGTGATTGGTTTTTGAAAATAAAACTATATCATTTTAATGTTCTTGATATACTGTTAAACTGTGACTGAAATATTTATGTCTACATTGTTATTAGACTAAACCATTTGCTCTCAACTGCTAACAGCTATATCAGTCAAATATATCCCTTTGTCAATTACATTGCCCTGCAAAAAAGTGGTCCTTAATTTTTTACTAGACTCATCTATAAATTATTTCAATGTGCTGAGTCCGATTTTGGGGCCAGTTTGGTCCATACACCCTCAAAGTTTTGAAGGTTGAATGAAAGGCCGGACCAGACGGACCTCAGATTCGGAATATGAAATGCATATTGGTCTGGTGTTATGGGTATGAAACTAGATGTGCCAACAATTTAATTTATGTAGGCCTTAACATGTTTCGGGATAAAACTAGTTTGCATCTTCTCCAAATTTATCCTGAGAATGAAAGGGTAAGACTGAACAATAACCGCCAATATCAAATATAGGCTACATTCCAGGAGAGGCTCAAAAAGACCGCGATGTTTCCCGTTTCATTTGCTTGTGCGGGTGTTACTATCATAAACTTTAGTGGGATGGATTATGAAATACTCAAATGTAGTCGATTGATTTGAAGCTCGCGCCTTTTTCAATGTTAATCGATAGAGAGAATTAATATTCTGTGGTCAATGCCCAGTTCGACCTACCTCGTGATATGGGCCGCTGTGAGAGATGTGAGCAATGTGATCGAAAATAATGACGTCATCAATGAAGTGTTGGCCACGACCATAACGGCCGCGGTTGCTTTGTAGAACTGGAGATGGCTCATAAAAGGTGCAAACAGGGCGTTCCATTGGTAGCTCATTACACACAGCCCTAACAACGACTCATATCAAGAGGTGGGTCTAATAGCAGTGCCATTCGGTTTACGAATGTAACGCCCGCCGGCAAGCAACTGGAACGGGAAAAATCGCGGTCGGGGACGTGGTCGTTGTGAGTCACTAATGGAACGTAGCCTTCACCTTATGAGTAATCAGCACCACTTGTCATTATTATGTCACTTTTTATTATTTAAAACATATTTGTAAGTACACTTAACTAAGCAAAATTTTGAACTTCCTAATAAATGTTCCTTTCGTTTTTGTGCATTGAAATTGAAAAATAAAAACATTTTGAGTAATAAATTTTTTGCTAATAAATAATAGTTTAATCTTTAGTTCCACTTTTCATTCAGAAAATAAGTAAATTAATTCCCTTTGAAGCAATATTTGTACAGCAACAGAAAATATTTTATGTAACATATTGCAATGCATATTAATTATAATATACTGTTTAACAAATGGTAGCTTATTAGAGTCTTCCAAAGAATTTTGCTCTATGTATAATCATATTAAAAACATGGCTTAAAACATAAAATAATGCATGTATGGTAAATATTTAATAAAAAAAAAATATTAAGCCTAAGTGTATGGCAAAATAGTGTTTTGTATTACCCAGCCTAACACTGCTACAAGTATATAACCAGGCTTCTAAATTGCTAAATGAAACCAGTCTTACAAATACCTTCAGTGTTTCTGCCCTGAGTTTTCTCGTTCAGGACCTGATGCTGATCCCCTTCTCCTTCCAGCCAGGGTCTGGCAGACTCCACGATCATCGCGCGAGTGAACAACGAGTTGTGGGACCTCGATAGGCCTTTGGAGGGAGACTGCAGGCTTGATCTCTTAAAGTGGGATAATACAGACGCTCAGGCAGTGTTCTGGCATTCCTCTGCGCATATGCTGGGCGAGGCCATGGAAAGGGTATGTAGTGTTTAAATCTTTAATACAGTGTATTTATACTGGTTTGAAAGGATCGAGTTGAGCTAATTAAAACTAAGTTTTAACAGTTTTGAGCGCGGCATTTAATTTGATTTTAAAAATCTTTAAAATGTCGCGCTTATAACCGTTAAACTGTAGTTTTAATCATGTGTACTAATCGCGAAAAAATCAAGAAAAGTACTGAGCTAATAGTGTTTCGTACAACTATAGTAGAATTATTTTATCCGTGCAGTTTGGGTCATAAAATAAAGCGAGTATTTCGCTCTCTCTTTCACTCACGGGCCTTATGGGCGGGCATAGTGATGCGCATTATTGTTGTCGATAAGCGTTATCGATAGTGTATTTAGTTTTGTAATTTTGTGTGTTAGTTATAAAAATGAAAAAAAAATAGATACAACAACGTATTTATTAAATTAAGAATAATAATGACTTATAATAAATTATTAATTAGTTATCTATGTTAAAAAAGAACTATAAGTACAAAAGTTTAGAATGTAACAAGTTATATTAAAAATAAATATAAATACTTATATCTAAGTTTAAAATTAACAGCCAAAAAGATAATAATGATTTTTATAAGAATGATAATCTTTCTTTGATAAGAATGAGTATTTATCGATAATGGCGTTGCGCCCGCGCAACACGCTCACCGCCTTAACCGGGCTGAGGCTTGAGCTTGATTTATGAACCAAACTAGTGAGAGTTCGACTGACTCACTTGATTCTCCACCTATTCCATCTTTCTTATTCCACTCCTCTATCCCATTGCCCTATTCCATTCCTGTAACCCATCACCCTATTCCATTCCTCTATTCCGTCACCCTATTCCATTCCTCCATCACGTCACCCTATTCCATTCCTCTATCCCATTGCCCTATTCCATTCCTGTATTCCGTCACCCTATTCTATTCCTCTATCCCGTCACCCTAGTCCATTCCTCTATCCCGTCACCCTATTCCATTCCTCTATTCCGTCACCCTATTCTATTCCTCTATCCCATCACCCTATTCTATTCCTCTATCCCGTCACCCTTTACCTCTTTCTCATCCCCCTATTCCATTAATCAGTTCTCAAACTTATTTGTCTACCACCAGATTTTAGAATAAATTATTTTGTAGCCACTTCCCAAAATCATAATCAATATTTTAAATCCAATATAGCTTACCCGGCAAGTCTTGTCAGATTTGATGTTAAGATTTCACATAGGGCTTTTCTAATAAGCATATTGCATATTTTTAAAAATTGTTAATATCTGCTTTCAGGTTTATGGAGGTTGTCTTTGTTATGGGCCACCGATTGAAGAAGGTTTCTACTATGATATGTACTACCCGGAAAAAGGGGTGAGCTGCTTTAAGAGTAATCTAATTTTTTTCTTAATACTGCTGAATGTGATATAGATATTCCACTGGACTTTAAATGAAAAGACTGAAAAAAGCTAATTTCGTATATTGTCCTGTAACTGATTTAAGCTAAGACAGGGAAATCCCCTAACGGCCAACACTGTCAATATTTGACCTGCGCTTTCTGTGTCCTTTCGTATTTATCTTGATGGTTGGTGTAAGATCAGGAACAAGTCCCTTGCCTATACTCTATAATAAAATAAATAACTATATTAAATAAACAGGTGGTAGGGCATTTGCCCGACTGGATGGCTGCCATCCCTGGTCTAGAGTATGCCACCATTACAACCTTGAGTTGTGTTCAGGCATCAGTGGTCAGGTTCCAGTTTCTCCTTCAAGTCCGGCAGCGTATTGGGATCACCGCTGGTATCGCTAATATCCATAGGCGACGGTAACCACTTTCCATCACAGTTGGGCTGTCAAGATGCCTGCTTAGGTTCAACAATAAAAAATAATTCGAAGCCATTGTAAGTGGCATTACATGTGACATTTTTCAATTTTATTAACAGATCTCATCAACGGATTTCAACGTTTTAGAAGGTTTAATCAAGAAGATAGCGAAGGAGAAACAACCGTTTGAACGTCTCGAGTTAACCAAAGAGCAGCTCTTGGATATGTTCGACTATAATCCGTTCAAACAGAGGATTTTGAAGGAGAAAGTGAATACTCCAACCACTACTGTGTACAGGTGTGGACCGTTGATCGACTTATGCAGAGGACCGCATGTCAGGCATACAGGGAAAGTCAAGGCGCTGAAAGTCACTAAGGTATCTATCTATATACGGTGTAAACTCTATCTATATATGGTGTAAACTCTATCTATATATGGTGTAAACTCTCTCAATAACGGCAACAATTAAGTAATAAAAACTTTTAAAAATTAGTAAAAACTGCTCAGCTGTGTACGCTCCTTTATTGCTTTATTATCATAGCCCGTAATAAATTCACCTGTCGGCATCATACATACCGAAATGTCCAAGTACTTCCTTTATCACCAATATGCCTAAATATCGCAAGATGTGAATAAAATAAGTTAAAAAATACAACAAAATTACTGGTGCAGTAAAAGACGTCAGAAAAAAATGTGTGCTGGGACACGTATTAGAAGTGAAACTTCAACGGACAAGTGGAAAAACGAATCGCAACAAGATTTTAATTTGAAGTGTTACAGGCAGTTTTTCAAATTAGACAAGAACTAGTTCTTTTATTTTAAAAATTTAATCAAAATGCTGCCGCTAGAAAAGGCTCTTTATTTGTATGTTCGGTATTCATCCTTATCAAAATTACTTTATATTCAAGGCTGCTTCAATACCTTTATATAACTTTTTGAATTATGTAAGTATTAGACCACGCGACCGTGACGCTTTTTCGTGAGTGAAAAATCGTAAGACCCCGTCTATATAGAAGTTTACTTCCAAAATAACAGACTTCTCTCCATTTAACGACAACTCTCTATAACGTCATAAATTACATAGTCCCTTCAGTGTCATTATATAGAGGTCACACTGTATTTCATGGTAATTATACTAACCAAAAAATTATTGTGGCTCAATAACTCAAAAGGCTTCCGAAATGAGAATATTCCACTTCTTTCTGTTCAGCACTGTCTGCTACCATTCTGCCTGTCGGTCCCCCCTATGGCCTTGCTCTCAAACACTTTTCGTTGTTTGTGTTCGTCCAATCAGCCCAAAGTCAATAAAATTTTAGATGGAAAATAAATAAAGATATCTTTAAAAATACAATAATTTAGTCCATACTAGGATATGCCCATGTCAGCTCAAGCTGACGAATAACAAAATAATAAATCTGAAATGTTATAATCAAAGTTTATTACACTAATTATTACAATCACAATATTAAATGCAGCACAATAATAACACAGAAATATTAGGACAACTCCAAGAGTTGTCTCCACGCTTGTGAGGTGTCGAGCAGCAATTTGTCCTCCAAGAATACTGTGATTCTCAGGCAGCTATTATCGACCACAATATGTGATCCCTGTCCAAGACTTTCGGTTTGAGACTTGGTTGTAGACTCGTACCCTCTGCCCGAACACCGAGTGTTCATAAGATCCTCGTAGTGCGTCTGCTGTGACACCATCCTGTAATATAATACGGCCGGAGTATCTTGGCGAATGTGAACATAGGCTCTGCGAACTTTAAAGCATGTACACTCGTGTGATTAGTGGGCATACGACTCGTCAGTGAATACGATTGGTCGCCCTTCATCCCTGTATTTTTTCATTGCTTCGTATTAATTGGTCACTGTATTTTCTTCACGAGTTTACATGCACTAAAGTTCGCAGAGCCTATGTTCACATTCGCCAAGTTACGCCTGCCGTATTATACTTTAGCGTCACTTCATTTTCACTTCCGTCATAACAAGTTGTTGACGACGCAGGTGGCCCATGCCGTTGAGTCATCGCAGTGCAATACCGTACTTAACGCAGGGCCGTGTTTGGATTGTTGCTATGGAGAATGGATTTACATGATTATGATTAATTTGGATAAAAACTGGTGGATGCTTAGTGCACCACCATAGCACCAACTTCTGCCATCCGTATAACTTCGAAATTCCGGTTACTCCATTTTTGATATCCGTTGGTTTGATAATAAACGCTTCTACGTTGACATCCGGTTATACGACTTCCGATTACCACATCAATGAACACTATCCGGTTGTTGACTACTTCCGTCATATGGTTACTTTACAATAACAATTACGATTCGTTAGCATTCACGTCTATAACGTAGTGGTTAAATTCTGTGATATCAAAAAGAAGTCCGTCAAAGAAGCCAAAAAACTGATTCAGGCATGGCTAAATAGTTTAACTTGCGACGCTACTGAAAATATCCTAAAAATCACCGTCTGAATAGTGTGATACGAAAATGCCTAAACACATACAAACACACACATATACACACACACACACACACCCCCCAACACACACGTCTGCCCGCTGTGGCTTTTAACATCGACTTTGGTCTCCAAAATACAAGCTTCCCCTAGTTTGGGACCAATAGGTAATATAAATAATGTAAAAAAAATGAAATTCTAACACCCGTTTAATTTGAAATTATGTTTTTACGTGAATCCCGAACAGACAGACAAACCAACAAACAGACAATGTAGCATTCGATTGCCCTGCGAAGGTGATCGGATACTGTAGGTCAATTTTAGATTGTTTCGACGCTCAAGGTCCTAGATCCAGCAGTACGATATAAGCACTGTTCTCACCTGAGTCTGCAGCTAGCACCTTTTCTCCCCGATGGCGAGATTTGGCTGATATTCACTTAAGTTTATGCGCGCGCGTTTTTTTGGTCATGCGTATCGCGATCGGGTCTCGTTTTTTTTTTAAATTTATTCATGACCATAGAATCAAAGTCTTTCAGTCGGAAACATGTTAATTAAGAGGTCTTCGTATAGTAGCGCAGTTGTATTGCAGTCTACAACCGACGCCATTCAATGGAGTTCTTGTGAAAACTCGAAAGATCACATCTGACTATACAGTTCACATTTCTCACAAAAACACATAATTTCTACTCAAAAACTGTCAATATCCTGCAACTATTGATCATTTTAGAGTAACTATACACATTTTTAGAAAATAAAACTGCACTGCACGTCTCCTTTCAGTTCCCGCCAAAAACTCCTCGGGTCTCGTTATTGCACTGGTGTTGCCACTCTCCGCTTTGATCAGTTCGTTAGTGTTGACAGTCAAAAAATTGATGTCTCGATATTGCTAGAGAGCCACAACACATGAGCATCGATACATCCTAAAAT
The DNA here is from genome assembly GCA_012273795.1 of Dendrolimus punctatus. Taxonomy (NCBI): domain Eukaryota; kingdom Metazoa; phylum Arthropoda; class Insecta; order Lepidoptera; family Lasiocampidae; genus Dendrolimus; species Dendrolimus punctatus. The sequence goes on from CM022544.1 coordinate 16,312,296, forward strand.
CGTTACGTTATGGTGACGATACAGACAAGAAATCTAAAAAACATAATGTATTGTGGTCTTCATCTTTTATATAGTATATTCTAGTTGACGCGGCATGTTTAGAATTTTATAATATTAAAGATATAACACAAAAATAAATGGAAATTATAATTGAAAGTGTGCTCTCCGTGAGCATGTCGGGGTGAAGGTAAAGAAAGGAATGCTCCGGTGGTTCGGGCATGTGGAAAGAATGTATGATGATAGAATGACTAAACAGATATACAATGCAAAAGTGGATGGATGCAGAAGTCGCGGAAGGCCACGACACACCTTCCATGATCAAATTGATCGTGTACTAGCAGAAGGTGATGTCAGGAGCCTTAAGAACAGACGAGCGTGCATGACAAGAGCTATGAATGTCAAAGAAGCAAGTGAGGTGTGTAAGACTAAGCCTAAATGGCGCTCTGTTGTTCGTGCCTACCCCGCAAGGGACCTGGTGTGAAGTTATGTATGTGTGTATGTATGCTCTCCGTGAGGCTGTTGTTATTATATTTATATTATTAAATTATATTTCTTCATTTATTAATTGCCAGTGTTACTATAATAGAATTCGGCCACATACTGGGAGGGCAAAGCCGATGCGGAGAGCCTCCAACGGGTGTACGGAGTCTCCTTCCCGGACCCCAAACAGTTGAAGGAGTGGGAGCATATACAGGAGGAGGCTGCCAAGAGGGACCACAGGAAGATCGGACGGGTAAGTAATCATCGCTGATCTTCATCCATATATACAACTGCATAATTAAAGTTGGGCTTCTTCATCTTCTAAAACTGAGAAATCTACTTTTTTTACTTATTTGTTTTATTTCAAGTAAAACGATTACACAGTAAAAACACAAAAAATCATATAAGCAGAGAGACAGTGCTGCCATCTATACAAAAAATGGAAATGCCCATTGGGCAATGACTCTGCGACTATTTACACAGTATACATGTATATTAGCAGATTCACCTGTGTATTATATTTTTGAAAATCAATTACCCTTATCAGGAATTGAATCTGCTGTTTCTGAAAACATTCCTGTACATGTGCATAAATTTTTTATGATTTAGTCAATAAAATTAATTAAAGTTTTTATTTCAAATGTCTAATATTAATTAATAAAACTAAGTTTTAACGGTTTTAAGCGCAGTAATTTGATTTTGGTTTGTCCGACGTTTTGGCCGCTTTTCAGTGACCGTGGTCACGGACGGCAAAGGTGACATTTGTCCAGTATTGTTAGTTTTATTTATCCTACCGCCAATTCATTCATTTTAATTATTTAACTTTAATGTTGTTTATGGTTATTATTTACTCTATGGGAGCCTAATCCAATTTACCACCGCTTAGCCTCATGTTCTGGTTTGAAGAGAAGAAGCGGCGCGAGAAACCCTTCAGCAAACATGCGTAGTTTCTATCTAAAATTTTTTATATAATATTAAAATTGGTGGAAGGAAAAATAAAATACCGCGTTTGAAACCGTTAAAACGTAGTTTTATTATGTATACAAGTCGTGAAAACATAAGAAAGTATCATGTCTAATAATAGTGTTTATGAAAAAATACATTATAAAAAAGGTTTTAATTGGACTGTAACATCCAATAAATCATTTTTGTTTTTTTATTTTACTTGCAGGAGCAAGAATTATATTTCTTTCATGAGTTGTCTCCGGGCTCCTGCTTCTTCCAGCCCCGTGGAGCGCACATATACAACACCCTTGTCAATTTTATCAGGGAGCAATATAGGTAAAGAGTTTCAGTTTTCTTATTCGGAAATAGTTTTTCGTTTAATAACAGATAAACGATTGTCAAATCATTATTTCTTATATTTTGTCAAAGTTGCATTTTTTTTTCTTGAATGATTAATTGTTACTTATGCCCTAATACAAAACGGTTCAACCATTTTGAAGGTACCAAGTTAATATTGTTTTTCGTCCAAAGCTCCCATCAAAATTCCCGTGCCAAAACTAACACAAATTGTATGTAGTTAGAGGGAGAAAGCATCAGTTCAATTATCTGTATTTGACCACAAATTTGTGGTGGTTCCGTCTTAAAGGGACAACAAATCGAACAAACATTAGCTAACTATTTACGTCTTCTAACTGCTCGGTTAATTAATTTTCTCTCGTTCTGTCTAGACAATTTATAATTAAGATAAAAAGAGATGCACCTATTATTCATATCAGTGTCTCATTTACACTTAAGGATTTATACGGACTAAAACGAAACCTAATATTTCTAAAGTAATTAACAGAATGTAAAGTACTAAAGATGCGTACATATTATGGGACGCGTCCGGAAAATTCACGCCAACAATCGGACAGTTGTGTTGCCAACTTTCCTTAGAGAAAACATGCTACGTGAACTCTTAATAAGCGGTAGATTGGCAAGGATTTGGAAAATGCACTGAAAATAAAGTAATAAAACTAGATAGTTTCTTTGTTTCAAGTAGAGTAATCGCGGTCGAGATGCGAGCACTGCGCAAAATCTGCGGAGTGACGCTTGCGGACCGCGTTTCTAATACCGAAGTAAGAAAGAGAGTTGGTGAAAGAGAGTGTCGGGGTGAAGGTAAGGAAAGGAATGCTCCGGTGGTTCGGGCATGTGGAAAGAATGTATGATGAAAGAATGACTAAACAGATATACAATGCAAAAGTGGATGGATGCAGAAGTCGCGGAAGGCCACGACACACCTTCCATGATCAAATTGATCATGTGTTAGCAGAAGGTGATGTTAGGAGCCTTAAGAACAGACGAGCGTGCATGACAAGAGCTATGAATGTCAAAGAAGCAAGTGAGGTGTGTAAGAATGGGCCTGTATGGCGCTCTGTTGTTCGTGCCTACCCCGCAAGGGACCTGGCGTGAAGTTATGTATGTATGTAGTTTCTTTGTTTACTTTACTATAAATACGTGGCCTTTTGACGATAATATTACAATTCACGTCGATATTTCTCTGAAGAGTTATTTGCCTGTTATCAGAAGAACAGATATTGTGTTTTAGAAATATCAAATACTAGAGCGGTCCCGGCAGACGTTGTCCTGCTATGAAAAAGAAATCTAGGACCCGATCCCAGCGCCACCTACCGATTCCAATTGTGGATTTAAACCATGCGGGGACTTACTCAAACACCAAAAACAAAATCACCAAAATCGGTCCAAGTGATTAGGAGGATTCTAGAACACGATCTGTGTGTGTTTTGTGTGTTTGAGTGGGTTCTCGAATGGTTTCGATTCGCAATTAGAACCGGTAGGTGGCGCTGAGATCGTGTTCTAGAATCTCCTAATCACCTGGACCGATTTTGGTGTTTTTTTTTGTGTGTGTTTTATTGGCTCCCCGGATGGTTTAAATCCACAATTGGAACCGGTAGGTGGCTCTGGGATCGGGTCCTAGATTTTATTATCTATATATATGAAAGAAATTCGTGTTAGTTACACTATTTATGACTCAAGAATGGCTGTATCGGTTTGGCTAAAAATTGTTGTGAAGGTAGCTTAGAACCAGGAGACGGACATAGGATACTTTTATCCTGTTGGAACCGGTAGGTGGCGCTGAGATCGGGTTCTAGAATCCTCGTGATCACCTGGACCGATTTTGGTGATTTTGTTTTTGTGTCATGGAATAAAGTCTTTTAGGAGTTCAGAAAATAGGCGGTACGAACTTCGTCCGGGTCAGCTGGTATTATTATAGATTGTCTGTGAATATCTGTTAGCACAAGTATGCCGGACGCCTATACAGGTTACGCGGCTTCCAAGAGGTGGTGACGCCCAACATGTACAACTCGAAGCTGTGGCAGACGTCTGGCCACTGGGCGCACTACGCCGAGAACATGTTCTCGTTCGACGTCGAAAAGGAAACGTTCGCCTTGAAGCCCATGAATTGTCCGGGACACTGGTGAGTTTTCTTAATTGCGTCTTCTTGTTAGGTTTCTGTAACGGTTTCGACAATCGACCTCTCATACATACGACAGCCTGCCTTCGGTATGGAAGAAAGGTGCGCAGACCGCTTTTTAAAAACCTGGGTATACTCACACTACCAGGTATACTAATATATCAAGTTGCTGTGTATGTGCGACTTAATGTTCTTTTTTTAACTTAGGTTTATGGCTTGGCAGCTAGGCCTTTAAGCGAGATCTTAGTTTACAATATAATTTCTTCATTTTCTTGAGCCTATGTGTAGCACAGCTGAACTGTGGGTTATCAGCTGGTGCCATGCAATGGAGTTCTTGTGACAACTCGAATAGCCACATTTGACTTTGGAGTTCACATTTCTCACAAAACACATAACTACTACTCGAAAACTATCAATATCTATTTTATTTATTTTATTTTATTTAGGGGTTTAACAGCTGTAGTCTTACAATCTAAAATTTTGCAAAGTAACATTACAGAGATAGCTAAAGAACAGCTATTCATAAACCTCCACATATCATACAACTATTGTTTATTTTAGAGTAATTTTACACATTTTTAGAAAATAAAACGACTTAACGTTCGTAGCTATGCCAAGCATATGCACTTCACCCGGTATAGGAATGATATGAATAATATAAAACACAACCTTGGGAAATCGGGGAGATTGACGCATGTCATGGGACTGCTAATATGCAATAAACTACCAAGTAGGATAACGGGGTCACCATCTGTCGGTTTATCCACCTTCTATAATCATGAGGAGTTTATATCCCATAATCGTCTAAGAGGTGGCAACGTTTACGAGAGAGTATTTCAAGAAGGCCAGTTTTGAGATATGCTAATCCTTTCACTCTCCCGGACGTCATATGCGCCGTCTGGCTGGCGGTAGTATCTGTACAGGGAAAACATCAATTTTTCAAATCATTTTAAGAAGGTTTCTTTTTTGCTTATTATTTTAATTGGAATTTTTGACACACTAGTCTATTATTGGCAGACATTTTTATTGTTGTTTAAACTGTGCCAGACGCCAATTCAGAATTGTTTTTTTTTTCAAATTATTTTAGTATGGCTGAAATTTTTATATGACGTTATTTAACTAGCAACAAACCCAAAATTAATTTGACAAACAGTAATTCAATTGTTAAGCTTAATTGTTAGCATAACCAATCTAAAAGTGAAAAGTGATTGGGTATGTTGGAAGAGTACAGACAGTCACGCGCTAGTTGCGCAAGCGAGATAGACAATATCTTCTTTATGGAAAGCTCTACCGTGCTTTCACGCACTCACGGGATGCGAATACACACCAGCTTTTTGTGGAAAGGAAAACTCCGACCTTTTAAACTGTTAGAGCAATCAGGACATTATCAGTCAGCCTGTCAAAATATCATAACAGATGATGAAGAATTGCTGGATGAGACATTTGTGATCTTAGAAAAATTAATATGTCATATTTACGGAGCTCGTGATTCTTGCATCGTCAATGACGTTCGGTTCCATCAGTTTTCAAACGCTTATCGGTCTAAAAATTAGACGATAATTTTAAGAAAAAAAACCGTAATTTTGACCCATGAAGCCTACCACCATGTAAGGCTGAATTATATCAACATTTACTACGAGTTCGTTACGTCACAAAGTTTTGGAGAAATTCTCATTTAAAACACCCAACATATCTATCATCTATTACAGATAATAACTTATTACAAAACCTATATCACTTCAAAAGACTAAAAAGAAGATTAAAAAATCTACCCTTGATTTTCATGTAACCATCCGAATTTTTGTTTATTTTCACACTTGAGGTTGATAATTATCTTCATTTTGTACAACAAATGATTATTTTGATACCGCATTAATCCACTAACTAATTCAATGGTTTTAAGTCCTTTCTCTGAAATGTATTTTATAAGGATTTCTAGACTAAGCAAAATTATACGAAATCACTTAACACTTTTAGATCGGTCTGGATGAAGGTTAACGATTGAATTACTGTTTGGCAAATTAATTTTGGGTTTGTAGCTAGTTAAATAACGTCATATAAAAATTTCAGCCATACTAAAATAATTTGAAAAAAAAAATCAACTCTGAATCGGCGTCTGGCACAGTTTAAACAACAATAAAAATGTTTGGCAATAATAGATTAATGTGTCAAAAATTCCAATTAAAATAATAAGCAAAAAAGAAACCTTCTTAAAATGATTTGAAAAATTGATGAACGCAACCACTACCGCCAGCCAGACGCCCCGTATGACGTCCGGGAGAGTGAGAGGAATAGCATATCTCAAAACTGGCCTTCTTGAAATTCTTCTTTTTCCGACGTTGCTCGCTCTCGTACCGTAATATGACAATTTTAATTAAATTAATGACCTGTGGATTTAATTGATGTAGAAGTTGACGTGTAACTTTGTTATGAGTAAATTATTTCTGATTTCATCTCTTATCTGTCTTACTTATGTTTCGAAAATGTTACTTAACTATTAATATTTATATTGTATTAGTTAATCATTATTTTTAATCTCATTGTAAGTTATAAGAACATGTAGTTAACTTACAATTCTGTACACCTAAATTGAGAGAATTGTTAAATTTGACATTGCCTTATGTTATGTATGGATTACGATTTTTTTTCAACTATTATATAATGTATACACAGTATAATGTTCGACAATCGTATACGGTCGTGGCGCGAGTTGCCGCTCCGTCTAGCGGACTTCGGGGTCCTGCACCGGAACGAGCTGAGCGGAGCCCTGACCGGGCTGACCAGGGTCCGTCGTTTCCAGCAGGACGACGCGCACATATTCTGCGCACCGCAGCATATTGAGAAGGAGATGGTGAGTATGCAATTAAAGAATTAAAGAATTTATTGCTCTCCAGTTATACATACATACATAACTTCACGCCAGGTCCCTTGCGGGTTAGGCACGAACAACAGCGCCATTCAGGCTTATTCTTACACACCTCACTTGCTTCTTTGACATAAGATTTGTAAGCTAAAAAACTTAAGAGGTGTCAAGGGACACCCGGATGGAGCGAAGTTCCTTTCGATTAATTAGTGAAGGAATTGTATTCTTTAAAAGTTATAATAATATAATAGAAAGACGAAACGAAAATAACTGGCTTGCTTTCTATGAGAGAGAGAGAGAGAGAGAGAAACAAGCGCACGAAGCACGACGTACAACTATAGCAAAAAGTGTCGTTACAACTTTTGGTCTTAATTTTTTCCGTCTAGCTCCCTTTCGCAACGCGCGATAAGGAACTTCGTTCCAACAAGAACAATATACAATAATGTATAACTTAACAATATGCGACAATCATTACTCCCCCTAGTTTAAAACTGTGTTACGGCAGAGTAAATTCTCGTCCCGTAACTTAATAATCGCTAAAAGATTGTTATTTGTTTTCGAACTACCTTTAAAATAATTTGTAATCACACAAAAAATTTGTTCGTACATCACCAATTATACAGTATATGAAAATATAGAGATAGCAGTGTTATTTGTTTAGTAAAAATAAATATATACATATATTTTATTTTTACTAAACTATATATCTTCTATAATAATGATAATTTCATAATAACCATGTATTATAATATATAATATAACTAGCTGTCCCGGCAGACGTCGTCCTGCCCGGTAAAAAAAAAATAGGGGTGGACTACCCCTAACATTTAGGGGGATGTAAAATAGATGTTGGCCGATTCTCATAGATACCGGATAAGCACAAAAAATTTCATCAAAATCGGTCAAGCCGTTTCGGAGGAGTATGGCAACGGAAACTGTGACACGAGAATTTTATATATTAGATAATCAAATATTTATAATTTGGTATAAAGTAATATATATTAAAGATTAGCCATAAAATAACGTTTTTTTAAAATATATTTAGGACTGGAAAAAGAATATTAAGTACTACACTTTTATTGTGAAGAACTAGTGGTCGATATTCGACCATAATTAATTTAAACTATAAAACCATAATTAATTTAATCATGTTCAAAGAATTAATTTATTAATATTAAGGTTCTGTTGCCAAAGACTGTATTTCTATGATAACCGATTTCGCCAAGGCTACATGGTTAATTTGACTTTAACATTAAACAAATGAGTATATATGCGTGTGTGTGTCAAATACATGGTAGTGCGTGTAATGTATTTTTATAAATAATTTAAAAAAAATTTGCACTTCTCTATATAAACTACTAGCTATCTCGGCAGACGTTGTCCTGCCCTGAAGAAATAAAATTTAGAAACCGACTGCAGCGCCATCTGCGGGATGTGAGCTATCCTATCTTTCAAGTTGCATCAAACTGCACACGGCGTGCAAATTTGATTAAAATCGGTTAAGTAGTTTAGGAGTCCATCGCGGACAAACAACGCCACACGTAATTTATATATATTAAGATAAGTGCGAAATTTCATACTCCTCCGTACGCGAAATTTTCGTAAAAAGGGGTACTAAGTTTTTGCTTCACGCATTAATATAACGACGTCTAGCTCTCCATGTATGTGATAAACGATATAGTTATTTATGGTAAGTTGGTTTCACAAACAAGTAGACGGAGGTAAAACCGAGACAAAATCGAGGGCTTACCATAGTCACGAGTTTGTGAAAACCAGCAACCGCATGTGTGTCATACAACTTCTTCCAACACGTTTGCGAGAAAAAAGTATATTAGGTAATGAAACAAACATACGTATCAGTTTGAAAGTCGCAGCGGTCTTTGACGTTTCTTATATGGCGCCACGTGCGCGTGGTGAAAATTAGAAATACATTTTTCGTCTCTTTTTCTCTATGTTGTTGAAGTGAGACAAATATATTAATCAAAACGCCTCCGAAGGAGGTTCGATTATTCAACTTATGTATTCCCGTACTTTGAAACTTCTTGGTGGAATTCTTGTATTTTTTTCTACTTAAGTACATATTTTACCGGAGGGCTTTCCATTCTGTGGTCCGTAATTTTTAACTTTCGAACAATGTACACAGGCTTTGTAAGTGCATTTTTGGATAAAAGGTAGAGTAGATAGTGACCTATTTAGGCACTCGAACTATTAGCGCCAAACTGTCTCGTGCCTAAATAGGTCACTTTCAGCTCTCGTATCACTGTCACCCGAGGTTATCACTCTACTTTTCATTTCGAATATGAAGAAACCAAAATAAACTAATTACTTAAACAAACAACTACTTCTCTAATGAAATCAAATGTTAAGTAAACGTGTGAAACGTTAAGTAAATTTCTTTTTAATTTTTCCTTTGTTATCTATTGTGGCTATAAATAAATTAATTTTAATTTAAAATTTCTTTTATTTTTCTGTGGCATGCTACCAGGCAGTATTTTTTTGACACTGATGACAGTAAATATGTAACTCACATTTATGTAAATTAAACTATAATTTAGTGAAAGTAATTTATAAGTCTAAAATGCTGTTAAATAAAAAAAATTATGATTTAAAATTGTTGATATTATTTATTAAAATTTCTGTAGCGATTTAACAGTGGCTTTAAAATAAGTTGGGACATGAGCCGTATTTATTATCTATGGTTCGCATAGTTTTTTAAATTTTTTGACAGCAAGCAGAATAATTTCTCAGGGACCAAAAGTGTTGTTTTCATCCCTGTGAATAGGCTAATAATAATAATAATAAAATGTTGCCCCTGCCTTTTATGGCATTTTTAGGGGCCCATGCAGGGAGTGGCGAGTCACCTTCTGCCCATTTTTCCATGTTCCCTGAACATTGCGACGGGCAGACGTCATATTCCCCATATTCCCAGACCGCTAGTACCACTAACAGTTCACCCCAATAGCCCGGTACTTTTTGTCCTCATTTCCCACAATAGTCCTACACTGGCCGGGGCTTGTTCTTGGGTGCATTATTATATGGTGTAGACAGGGATAATCGCCGGTCAGTGTCACGCCACATATTTACATTAAATTTGTCAAGGGGCCTCTACGTGTTGGCCTCCCCATGGCTCCACGCAAGCCCTCCAAAAGTCCGGGCCATTTTCATGGCCCGTGGTCTTGAAAGACATACAAATAATAATAATATGAGAATTGAAAAAAGTATTATTTATCTATGTACAGTTGAGCTGCCTGGAATTCCTCGATTGCGTGTACTCCACATTTGGATTCACATTCCAATTGAAGTTATCCACTCGTCCGGAGAAGTATCTCGGTGACCTAGCCACCTGGGACCAAGCTGAAAAGGTAATTCTTATAATACTGTTACGAGTGCTGGACTCGAATTAAAATGCCGTCGGAATTACTATAGAATTTATTAGAACTATACAAACACGTATAACGCAGGTACAAATATAACTGGACACAATGAGTATGAACTGCACGATTAGTCACTATATAGCTTATCGAATGTACACGTCTTGCTCGTATCGTAATCCTCGCTTGACTTCTCACCCCTCCGTTCGGGCATCGTTTTATGATAAACTATTCGATACAACAATCGACCTAGTGGGCTGAATTTTCCAAGAAAACGTAAGCCGCACGCCTGCGGCCATAACCGACTACAATAACAATAGGATGTTTTTTTCTTAATACTAATTTTAATCACAAAGTAAACAAAAACCGTCCAAGTGCGAGAAAGGTAATAAACCGCAGGTGTGCATTCACTTTGTCGGCGTGTAACAATACTATTGTTATCTATCACCGTAAGAGATTGAGAGCATATTATTTATATGGGCAATTGACATAATTATGTCAGAGAGATCTGAAAAGAAAATTGTTTCACATTCTCCATCATTCATATTGTTACGAGTTACGGGACTCGAATTCAGAATTCCGTTGGAATTACTATAGAATTTAATAGAACTATACAAACACGCATAACAAATATAACTGGACGTAACCAGTACAAACACCATTCAATAACACGCGCAAAGTCCGTCACTATATAGCTTATTGAATGTACACACGTCTTGCTCGTATCGTAATCGTCGATTGACTGCCTCATATCTCAGTTGGGGCATTGTTTTATACTGCACCAATACAATATGTCTCGACACAATACTCGACCGCGTAACAATTATTTCCAAGAATCACACCTAGTTAACGCCCACAATAAAGGATTACAATACAAAATAGGCTGTTTTTCAAATTACAAAATTTAAACACAAAGTAAACAAAAGAAGTCCAAATGCCGAACATGTAATAAACGGCAGGTATGGTAATCACTTTTGTCGGCGTGTAACAATATAGTCTATGTTATTGAAAGATGATTATTCCTTGTTTTACACTTTTATTTATACACATTGAGTAATATTTCAATATTTGTTACAAGTTTAATGTGTTGTTACACTAGATATTTATTGATTAGTTTTGTATACGTGTTGTTGTATGTAAATCACAAAATGGAAGAGAGCAAATCAGTGTTGCCAAACATTAAAAAGAAATTGCATATTTCGTGTTACTAAATACTAAACAGTCTATATCAGTTATTTATTTTAAATAACTTCAATTTTGAGTAGTCGTGGTAGCGTAATGGCTGCGGCACGCGTCCCAAACTCAAAGGTCGCGGGTTCGATCCTGGCCGGAACGCATGCACCACTTAGTCGGTTTTCTGATCTAATGTGCATATTGTTACAATTACCACGTGCTAACAACGTTGAAGGAAAACATCGCGATGCAACCTGCACATCTAGACAACCGATCTATAATCACAGGTTTGACCAAGGCTACGTTGTTAATTTAACTTAATTAACAAAAGACTTATGCGTGTGTGTCAAGAACATGGTAGTGTGTATAATAGTTTTTTCAACACACTTGCTCATAAAGTGGCTCTATGGTCACCGCAATTGGGCACAGAATGACACCCATAATCAAACTGTGACTAAAAAAAATATAACTCACTAGTTAGATTTTTTTTTTAAATTTTATTGGTTGAGTTGCTTTGTTCTTAAAAAAGTTTTTATTCAAAAAAAAGATCGTGTTCTATAGAACAAATAAATTAATGTTCCTATTGCTTGCTCATTTCATGCAACTTCTTATTTAAATAGATAATTTTAACTCGTACGTGTTTAATAAATAAAACTTTCACTCATATTAAACTTTTTTTTCTCTGTAATAAAAGAGAACTTTAAATTCCCCATTTTCTACGTGGCAGAATAGGCGCTAACTCTATGGCGCCTCGGCGGTAATCACCAATGTTATACACTAGTACCATAATGTAGTATTTTTATTGATTTTATGTATTTTAATACGCTTTTATTAGCTTCATAGGTATGTTAATAAGTAACGGAATCTTTTAAGTTAAATTTTATCGACTTCCCGGTTTCCGATTGAGCTGAAATTTTGCACGTATGTGTATATCAAGTGACAATGTAATGCATATGGTACCATAGAGTTGATCTGATGATGGAGTCGGAAGGTGGCCATAGGAACTCCTGTGCTAAAAAAGATAGACCCGTTGTCTTTGGGCTCGTTTTACTTGTCTTGGCTAGGACTCTGCTGCTACATGATATGTAGGATCTCAAAAGCTTGTATTTAAAAACCTTTTTACAAAATTCAACTAAAAATGATAAATAAATCACAGTTTAAAAAAACTGCATGGTATCAATAGCTCTAAATATTTTATGAACAGATATGAGTAGAAGGGTTATTTTGATGATATCCTGAAAAGCACCCGAGTGGGGTTTTTTTTACAATATTTTTTTTCTTACACTATTTTTAATTCAAATTTATTAAAATTCGTTTTCTATTTTTGAGTTGGCTTTTTCTATAAAAGCGTATGTTTTTAGTTTTTTTTAAACTTATTTATTTAGGCATAATTTAAAAAAATCTCTATATAAACTATAAGTGTGCGAAATTTCATACTCCTCCGTCCGCGTAATTTTCTTAAAAAGGGGTACATAGTTTTTACTTTAGTTTGCTGACTAGTTTTTTTTTAAATTTTAGGCCTTAGAAGATTCTCTAAACAGGTTCGGTCGTCCGTGGCAACTGAATCCTGGCGACGGTGCCTTCTATGGCCCCAAGATTGACATCAGCATCCAGGACGCCTTGCGAAGGTCCCACCAGTGCGCCACTATACAACTGGACTTCCAACTGCCGGAGAGATTCAACTTGAGTTATGTTAGGTAGGTGGTGAAGTAACGCAAAAAGTAATCAATATCTATCACTTTTACACGTACGTGTCTCGCTCTATATCTCTCTCCCTCTGCTGTATGTCTGTGAGTAGGGAATGCGGACATAGAATCGAATATTCGACGGCCTCTGTGGTTGAGCGAGATATGCCTTTGCAGGCCGACTTCACTACAACGCAGAGGCTCCGGGTTCGATTCCTGGCATGTTAAATTCTGTAAAACAGAAATCTGGCAATCGGCCAGATTTCAAGATCCGTAGGCCGCTGGTTCGAATCCGGCTCGAAGGACCGTATGATATATGACGGTTGTATGACGTCATATATCATAGATATGACGGTCGTATGACGTATCACGACGGTGGCGTGAACATACTCTTTTCCTCCAGCGAGAGCGGCGACAAGAAGCGTCCGGTGATAATCCACCGCGCGATATTGGGCTCGGTGGAGCGCATGGTCGCCATACTGAGCGAGTCGTACGCCGGCAAGTGGCCCTTCTGGCTCAGCCCGAGGCAGCTCTGCCTGGTGCCCGTCGGGCCCGCCTTCGACGACTACGCCGTGCAGGTGAACACGACTAAGCCATGCTAATACTATACTTCTAAGCCTATATAATATATATCTAATATATAAAATTCTCGTGTCACAGTTTTCGTTGCCATACTCCTCCGAAACGGCTTGACCGATTTTGATGAAATTTTTTGTGCTTATCCGGTATCTATGACAATCGGCCAACATCTATTTTTCATCCCCCTAAATGTTAGGGGTAGTCCACCCCTAAATTTTTATTTTTATTTTTACCGGGCAGGACGTCGTCTGCCGGGTCAGCTAGTATATATATGTATATATATATATATATATATATATACTAGCTGACCCGGCGAACTGCGTTCCGTCTATTTTCTGAATTCCTAAAAGACTATTCCATCATCCACAAATTCGGTCCAGGTGATCAGGAGGATTCTAGAACCCGATCCCAGCGCCACCTAACGGTTCCAATTGTGGATTTAAATCATCCGGGGACCCAATCAAACACACAAAAACAAAATCACCAAAATCGCTTCCGGTGATTAGGAGGATTCTAGAACCCGATCCCAGCGCCACCTACCGGTTCCAATTGTGGATTTAAACCATCCGGGGACCCAATCAAACACACAAAAAAAACACCAAAATCGCTCAAGGTGATCAGGAGGATTCTAAAACCCGATCCCAGCGCCACCTACCGGTTCCAATTGTGGATTTAAACCATCTGGGGACCCAATCAAACACAAAAAAACACCAAAATCGGTCCAGGTGATTAGGAGGATTCTAGAACATGAACTTAGCGCCACCTACCGGTTTCAACGGGGTAAAAGTATCCTATCTTTTAAGTTGGATCAAACTGCACACGGTGTGCAAATTTGATTGAAATCGGTTCAGTAGTCTTGGAGTTTATTGACAACATCATCGTGACACAAGATTTTTATATATACATATAAGAGATATATATATATTATATATATATATATGCGCATATTTATATATATATATACACACGTATATAACTATGTATATATGTATGTATATGTATATTTATTTCTTAAATTAGTTCGAGTATTTATGTATCTATTGCCTTTTTCCTGCATCACCTACACCGCCTGATTCAAATTTCTTCGATATAGATTGCCCTGAAGAGATCGCTTTGAGCGATAAGGCCGCCTATTGTATCGCCTACGAAATATTGTAAATATGGTCTGTTTAGGTAATCATATGTTTTGGTGTGCAATTAAGAGTTATCTCTCTGTCTCTCTCCCTAAATAGTGTACATATTTTTTTTCTTTAATAATAATATTTTTAATCTTGTCCATCTTGATTTTGATGAATTTATTATTTATTTTGTGTGGGTTTTAATTGGAATATAACACGTGTTCAGGTGAACGAGAAACTGTTCGCGGCCGGCTTCATGTCCGAAGTGGACACGGACGCCGGCGACACGCTCAACAAGAAGGTGAGGAACGCACAACTGGCGCAGTTCAACTATATATTGGGTGAGTGATGCTTTCAACGGATCTGAATTAAAATATTTTTTTTATATGTAATAAAAACAGCTGTCCCGGTAAAGCTTCAAGCGATATGCCGACAGCAGCGCCACCTTCCGGGTCCAATTCTGAACCAACTCAGAAACCTCTGGCTCATGCACAACAACTTTGCTAAAGATCATCACATGATCAAATGTATAGTGTACGATTCTATAAAGGACATACGGACAAACATTCATTTTTATAATATATAAAGATTATGATTTATGAATAAGGTTTTCATAAAAATATTACATTTGAATAATGATGAAATTTTGAAAAAATGACATTGTAGATCTTGAAAAGTTTGACTATTCTTTGATATATGGGATATTTGTATTTTTATAGTTTCACAACCAAATAAGGAAGACACTGTTTAAAGGTAACATTACAATTAAATTCACAATGCTGTTTTCTTTATTTAAGTGATTTTCATGTGAATATTCAAAAAATGCCGCGTCGTAGCCGCGGACATAGAGCACTGAAGGAGGCCATTACTCGGACGGTCTGAAAATAGCATAATTCGTAAAAAAAATGACAAATTAAAAAAAAACATTTCAAAATATTATTGTATGACACATTCGTTATGGGTATAAAGTCTTTTAATTTACTTTATTGAGTGTAGTGTAAAGTATACACAACTTTAAAAAATCAGGTTTATATAATTAATACATGAAGCAAAAACTTTAGACCCATTTTTACGAAAATTGCGGAGGAGTGTGAAATTTTGCACACTTATAGTTTATAGTAGAAAAGAAGCGGCGAATGCTAATATTTTTTTAAATTATCCACAAGAAATACATCAAATCAATAAAAAAACATTACACACGCTACCATGTATTTGACACACACACATAAATTTTGTTTATTGTTCAAGTCAAATTAACAGTGTAGCCTTGGTTGATATATGTGAGTAAGTAGTCTTTGACATTAATTATTATGGTCGAATTTCGACCACGGGCGACCACTGGTAATACGAATATTACATGAAAATTAAGTAAATAAAGAAAAAAAAACACGTGAATTTATTTATAATGTTACTTTTAAACACTAAGAAGTATTAATTCATTTATATATAATTAAAATTTGTATCTAATTCATAGGTCAAGTGATATTGCTGATATTGCTGCAAGTTACGTTCTACGGAATGTGTTAGCCGCATTTAAAATAGGCAGTAATCCGTAAATAAACGGCGGACACGATTTTTGTTAATAATAATATTTTGGTTTATGGCTTAGCAACTATACCCTTAAGCCAGATCTTAGATTACAGTATAGTTTCTTCATTTCCTTAAGCTTATCTATATCTCAGCTGAACTGTAGGTTATCAACTGACGCCATTCAACGGAGTTCTTGTGACAACTCGAAAAGCCACATTTGACTATACAATCCATATTTCTCACAAAAACACATAATTACTACCCAAAAACTATCAATATCCTACAACTAGAGTTCATTTTATATTATTATTATATGTAATTTATATTATTATAATTTATATTTAATTATGTATTATTTTCTTTAATTAGGATTGAGTTAATTTCAATTTAGTTAAACCACCAAACATTGTTTAATTTGTCTTGTAATATCTCCTTGGACACCGGGTAGCCTGGAAGAGGTCGCTATAAGCGATAAGGCTACCCATTGTTCTAATGGAAATGTCTTTATCAAATGTCTATGTTTAAGTTATGGTCAACAATAAAAGATTTTATTCATCCATTTTATAATAATTTTACACATTTTAGAAAATAAAACTGTACAGCTCCGTGCAGGAACTGAGAAAGAATACAATTTCCTGCGGCCTGTCGTAAGAGGCGACAAAACAACCCACAGCCAGGTGGTAGGATATTGGCCCGACTGGATGACTACCACCACTGGTCTAAAGTATGTCGCCATAGCAACCTTGAGTTGTGTTCCGACATTAGTGACCAGGTTCCGGTCTCCCTTAAGAGAGCAGCAGCGCATTTGCAGCAACTTGAGTGTCGCAAATGTCCATAAGCGATGGTAACCGCTTTCCATAAAGTGGGCCGTCTGCCTGTCTGCTGAACTCCTGCAATAAAAAAAATAGCACCATGTTTCAGTTCCCGCCAAAAACTCCCACGATTTTTGTTCCATAGCATAATTAATTTCAGTTGTCGGCGAACGTGAGAAATCGTCGGGTACAGTGAACGTGAGGACGCGCGACAACAAAGTCCACGGAGAGATGTCCGTTCAGGCCCTCATCGACCATCTCAACACCCTCGTCAAGGAGAAAACTTTATCGGAAGACAGTGAATTGCTTAAATAATAAATATCTCATCAAAAATATATAATTATTAAATGACACCATCCAACGTCAGAATAACATATGGCCAAATCAATAGACATGTTTGACTTTGACAGTTCGACTGTCAATGTCTATTATGCCCTGTCCAATGGTTTATTTTACTTTTGACAGGACAATTGATAAATGCCCTAAAGTGTTACCAATACGATTTTATTTATAAATCGAGTTATTTTGTGAATTAATTTTAATCGATTTAGGGCCGATTTTTCTTTCACCAGAGAAGAGTTCTTCATAGAACAAAATACAACATGGAAAATAAAAAATGACAGTTGCATTAATAAAACACTTGAATTTTTATGATTATAATTTATTCGACCCATAACTTTTATGGTGTTTGAAAAATTGGCCCATATATAATAATATCAGCCCATAAATGTCCCACTGCTGGGCTCGGGCCTCCCATTTTAGGGGGAACGGACAGTATATCCGCCACGCTTGTCCAAGGCGGCTTGGCAGGTTTGACACATCGGTTATCTCGATGTGCAGGTTGCATCACGATGTTTTCCTTCACCGTTCTTAGCACGTGGTAATTGTAACAATATGCACATAAGATCAGAAAACTGACTAAGAGGTGCATGCGTTCCGGTCAGGATCGAACCCGCGCCCTTCGACTTAGGGGCGCGTGCGCTAACCATTACGCTACCATTTTTTTTTTATTGGCCCATAGTTAAAAAATACTGTATTGTATGATAATATAAAATAAATAAATAAGCGATATAATCCGCATGTTCATACTTCAAAGTGAAATAAGAGCAATATTTTATACTTTTTAAATCTAAACAAATGTGTTTTTTTTTTCTTTTAATTGACACATTTTTATTTCCAAACAGCATTGGACAGGGAATAATTCTTTAGAATTCGGCCGACATCTAATGTTGCCAAGTTCGTGACTTTTTCGCTAGATTAACGATAGCATATTATTCAACATTAAATAAGATATGGCTAGGTCAAAAAACATATCTGACTTTGACAGTTCGGCTATCAATGTCAATAACCCTCGAGGATATGATCGACATTCAGTGTTGCCAATTTAGCAACGCTTTCGCTAGGTTATAATGCAACTTCTAAAATTATTACCTTTATTAAAATTTAAAAGATTTCAGTTTGGATCTATGAGATTTTTAAGAAAATATTGTTTTTTTAAGGAATTAAATAGAAGTTAGCGAGAAAGTCGCAAAAGCAGTCTGCTTAGTGCGAATTTTTTTTAATAACTGAATCACGTTCAAGTTACCGCAAATTTGAATGGCACGATTTATATTTTCCTTCACGCTCACTAGATGACGCTAAGTCATTTCTGAGCAAAATTGTTAACTTAAACGTAATTAATTATAATAACTTGTTTTTAAAAAAACAAGTTAATTTTTTTAAAAAGGTTTTTAAATACAAGCTGTTTTTTAGATATTCCAAAACGTGACAATATGGACACAATGTTTACCAAGTTTTGGTCGAAACTGCCATTTGCAAGTGCTGTGTTTACTATAAAGAGGACAGATTAGTCTCGTTGAACACAGGGTCTCGGGGTTCAAATTCGATGTGGTAAATTTCATAAACTTTGCGATGTTTGATTCTGGTCTGGGTATCTAGGATCGGTCCCAAAGCTATCAATGACTCAAGTGTGTAACATTGTTACTTTGAGAAATTGGTTTCTCATAAAAGAAAGTCCTATCAAAAATTACATTTTCTGTTTCAACGTTATTCCAAATATGCACTCGGATGTTTCTGAAAATATATTTTATGATATTATAAGTGTTTTGCCCTTTTTTTACTTTTTACTTTACGTTTGTATTACTGTCAACTGTGTTATAAAATACGACTATAGTTTCGCGCTAAAAGTACGCTATTTGGCGATAGACTTTAGTGCTTAACAGACCTATGTAATGGTATATATATTTGGTTAAGGCCAGATGCTCATTGCTTGAAGATATTCTAAATATTATTTAATGTTCCAGCGATTTAATCAATCCATAAATGGACCTTTAAGTTTTACTAATTACTCATTTCTAGAGCAAATAATTATTTAAATAATGCCAGGTAGTAGGGCATTTACCCAACTGGATGGCTTCGACCCCTGGTCTAAAGTGCGTCGCCATAACAACCTTAAGTTGTTCCGGCATTAGTGACCAGGTTCCAGGGACACCCTTAAGAGAGCAGCAGCTCATTTGTGGCACCTCTGGTGTTGCGAATGTCCATAGGCGATGGAAACCGCTTTCCATCAAGTGGGCCGTCTGTCCCTCAGCTAAACTCACGCAATAAAAAAAGCACAATACCTGTTATCCCAATAACAGGCACATCACAAATCAAACATTTGCAACATATTTACGTCTTTTAACCACTCGGTTAATTATTATTTTTCTCTCGTTCTATCTAAGCAATTCATAATTAAGCTAAAAAGAGATACACTTATTATTCATATCAGTGTCTCATTTGCACTTCAAGGTCCCCCTTTAATGCGGCAGCATACGGATAGCACCTTGTCTATAGGGGATGGTAACCGCTTTCCATCAGATTGGCCATCTCCCTGTCTGCTGACCTGGTGCAATAAAATAAAATGTCTTATTTTCCATTCTTTCTTTCCACTGATAGAAGATAATTGTCTACTATATACCATTGTTAGCAATCCCCTTAATGGTACTCTATGAAATTATTCAAAACATTAAGGGCCGCTTGACAAATTTTGCGTTGTGCAAGACACTAATTGTATTTAAGGGTGTTAAATATTAAATAAATTTAAGCAACCTTATGCAAGCGGCCCTAAGAATGCTTCATATTTATTTATATTGGAACTTAGCAGTGATGTGATGCTATTGTTGTAAGGTTAAAAAATAAGATTTCATATCTTGTATAAATTGACTTAGTGCTAATAATGGTATAACTTTGTCTTAATAAGATATATCACAGGAATTATGGCAAAAATAAACTTCTTTTCTATTTTATCCATTAATTGCATTTTCTGTTTATTTCTTTTTTTAAATAAAATACTAGAATACATGCATAAACTAACTGAAACAGGGTCTTTGAGTACAATTGGACCTTGTAAGATATTTTTCGGTAGTAATTTATGGTGTAGTATCGATCTAGACTTGCTAGTATGTGGTGATATTGTATTCAATTAATAAATTAAATTAAGAAACATTGTCTTTTATTTCAAAAAAATTCTATATATTGAGGGCCGATTTTTCAATCAGTTGAATTAATTATAACCCGTATGAATTCCAAAGTGAAACAATTGAACTGTTTTATTCATGCAACTGTCGTTTTCCATTTTCTTATGTTGTTTTATTCTGTAGAACAGCTTTTATCTGGTGATTGAAAAATTGGCCCTAAGTACATATTTTTTTAATTAGTATGAAACTAAAGAATAATGAGCGCTCCACATTCTTGCGAGAAAAACGGGTATGTGGTAAGTACAGATTCTAGTGAACTTTTGAATTCACGTCATTTATTGTGCATTAAAACGAATAATGTGAGTACTGTGCGTTCACGATAATCTGATACGAAAAAAGAAGAAAGAAACATAACATTTCATATGTGTGAGCGAGATAGCAAACTCAATTTAGATAGCTCCTTTATTTTTGCATGTAGAGTCCGCGACGGCGCTGCAATTTTTGCACTGCAAATCTGCAATTTTGCCAGAGTAACTATTTGCTAATCGAATTATTATTACTGAATTGAAAACTGCTGACGAAAATTTAGAATAAATTTATATTTATAGATATAAAGATCTGTACACTGTACTTATTCACGACATGCTCTGTGTCGGCACCTGAACTGATCGAGTCGGTGAGCCGACGGAGCCGTTGAACTATTTGTTTATTTAACCGAATGCAAGAGTTTTATAGTGGGAGCTAGTTCATTTTTTTTCTCATTTGCGAGCTACTCAAGCATACTACACTACACTTAACGATTATCTCGGCTGTTTCTATTAACTGTGCAAGCGCATACATATTTTATGAACAACAATCTCGATTAAGCAAATAGTAACTGAGACAGCGACGCCGTAAACCATTAACAACAACACCGGCCTAAAGTCCACTAAACCGACGCTGCTGAAAGCAGTCTGCTTTGTGGCGCATTTGGGCTTCTCCACTTGCAGCCGTTTCGCCAAAGCGGATGCTATTCCGGATTCGCGGATTCTTTTGAATCTGAAACGGAAGATTTCTTTTTGTTCTTATAGTAAAAGACTAAACTGTGATATAGAGAGGGATGTGAGGAGAAAAATAAATGTAGCATAGACAAAATAGAGACAGGTATCCGGTGTGACGTGCGACAAACCAATGCCTCTGAAACTAAAAGGTCAAATATATAAATCTGTCATACGATAGTCATGCTATATGGGTCGGACTAAAGTGATAAATCACAAACGTCTCCACTCAGCTGAGATGAAAATATTGAGATGGATGTGTGGATGGACCACAAGAAAGGATTAGATGTGAAATGAGTATATAAAGGGATCTTTGAAAGTTGCACCCGTGACTGAAAAATTGAGAGGAACAAGATTAAGTTGGTATGGACATATAATGAGGGAAAATTCCCGTGACGAAAAGAATGTTAAACTACAAGATGGATGGGTACAAATGTAAAGATGTATAAAAAAAATGATAGATGTATTGTGTAAAAGATGATATGTAGTGTGGCAGAAGATGTATGTCAGAATAGCGGAGCGTGGAAGGAAAGGACATTGTGCCGACTCCAATTAATTGGGATATGGTGAAAGAAGAGAGAGTAAAAGACAAAATTTAAAATCTAGTGGCGAGTTTTTTTTTTATTGCAGGAGTTCAGCAGACAGGCAGACAGCCCACTTGATGGAAAGCAACACCAAAGGTGCTACAAATGTGCTGCTGCTCTCTCAAGGGAGACTGGAACCTGGTCACTAATGCCGGAACACAACTCGAGGTTGTAATGGCGACATTCTTTAGACCGACCATCCAGTAGGGCAAATGCCCTACCACCTGGCTGTGGGTTGTTATCTCACCTCTTACGACAAGCTGCCCGGATGCAGGAAATTGTATTATTACTGCGTTCCTACACGGTTAATGTATAAAAAATTATCAGTATCTTAAATAAATTGAAGTTGGTGCTGATGATTGGGTAAGGTGGCAACAATTATGTAGTTTACCCTATTACCGAATTAAAATGAAATTAAGTCTAATAATAATGAGAGTAAACGCTATTCAACCATTGCCTTGCGAAGATAACCGCTGTATGGCATTTTTTTTATGATAACTCACACAACTCTCAGAAGTTCCAAATACGGCGAGTCTTTCTTGACAGGCACAAACGGATCGAAGCTTCCCAAGAAATCAATTTCCATCAGATCACATTTCTCAGTCTCCAGAAAGGTGTCTTCAACACGCCTGTATACGGGTTCCACTATTGAATGAAAAGCGAATAACCCCTGCAAATGAATAGACAATATGAAGATAAGTCCATTAAACCCTAATGCATACAAATTACTGTGTGTATGGATTTTATTACTTTCTAATTTCACGTTTTGATATTAAAATTAAAACGAGGGCTGAAACTTCATAAATATTTCAGGTAAAGGAAACTACACTATTGTTGACACCCTAGTATTTTATTTAAAATATTATGAAATCTTAATAATTTTGGAACAAGGTTCTTTTAGCGGCTTACAGTAGAGTAAGTATAGTAGTTTTCCATCTTCAGGCGACCTTCAATGTAAGCAACATTGTTCCCAACGGGAATGAAATAATATTATTGTATGCGTATAAAAAAATAATTAAGATTTTGGAGGTCTTCGGGTATAAATTAAAGAGTGTTGTGTGTTTGAATTGCAGTTCAGGAATGCATATTTATTTGGTAAAAATACCGATTAATATTTTACAATAGAGCACACACTTAGCTGCTATACGCGCACTCAAGTATCGCGGTGAGGTGAGGCGAGGTGTGCGCGGAGGTAAACACGTGAGGCCCGGCAGGGGCAACGCGCTACGCATTTGCCGCTCATTTGTGAGCGGCCGCCGTGGTGATCGGACGTCTGCGGCTACAGTTTTTTAGCCAATCATTACGTGGGGTGCCAACAACGGTATAGTTTACCCTATTTAGATTTTGTCAAAATACAGTATTTACGACTGAACAAATCGTATGACGAAATTTTAAGTGAATTCCACACCTGTCTTATTTTCTCCACGCCTTCATTTAACTCATAAAACTGTTCCCTTCCTTTTTCAGGTTGAATTATCTTATAAATAGAAACATGGTCTGGATCTTTGAATAACTGAAAACTCACGTAAGATATAAATGTTGTGCATTTTTTTTAATATTTCAAATAATAAGAGGTTGATCTAACACAACTTACACTAAATATGAAATGGTTGTAATCCACGTCATTTGCTGCTAAGGTCATTTTGGAGTATGCGAGCTGGTGTAAGGTCCTGATAGAGTTAGAAGGTGCTTGGAGTAATACCACAATATTCGCCGAGTAAGCAGCATACAGAGCCATTAACGCGGTAAAAAGGACCCACAGCATTATGCGACCTAGGGACATTATTATCTACGATCATAAAGAATATCAAAGCTAGATAAATAAATACAGACTGATAAATAGGGTACAAAATAGTAGAGGCGCCACTTTCGCAAGTTTCTCTAAACTAGCAACTCCAATATTATTTTAAGAGTAATTTTGATACTTAATCATAATTTTTACTATTACGTCAAACATCGTGCAAGTACCAAGTTGCTTTATTTACGACATAGGTTTTTTGTCAACATAACCTATGATGTTCATTTCAATAATAATACTGTAAGCAAGAGCTTCATTTCTTTCAGCTTTTCATTGAAAGAAGCTAAGCAAACCCTTAAAAACCAAATTACCAGGAAACGTGTAAAAATTAGTGTCCGAATTTTTAGATTTGTTATTATATTTTTTTCATTTTCACCTGCCTCTTCATACTCCGACAATGGCAAAATCAGTGCTAATTGAGTTGCAGCCATGAAAATTTTAAAAAAATCAACTTACGAAAATGAAAATCTTGTTATAAACCGCTAGAGTTAGTATTTTTATATTCGTATTTAATTATTTTTAGTGGATTTCACACTTGGATCAATGATAAAATTAAAACTACTAGCATATATTCCTTTTGTTAATTAACCGACACTGACAACACATAAGATATTTTTTGCCTTGTGCCAACTTGGTTATAACGTGTTCTACACGTTATAACCAAGTTATCAAAAATATTGTATATAAAATGGATTGCGGCTTCAACAAACTAACCTGAAGCTTTCTTAGGTTCCATCGCACACCCTTGTTGGCTGACTGCGCTCATAGTTAGTAACATTGCATCACTAACCGTTCCATCTAATTGAGTTGGACTCTTGTTTAACATAGAAAATGAAACATTTGAATCATTTGATGCAATTTATATTTGACTACAAGCTGTTCAAGAGCATCTGTTCGACAACTTTCACACTGGATTAAATGTTAGTTTACAAGAAAAAAGATACTTACCCTAACGATTCTTGCCTCCCATTTAGTAGCAAAATAAATAGTAACAGTTGATATAATACAGCAGATGAATACGGCAAGCCATACACTAGTTCTGAAGGGCAGTGAGAATATATTGGAGACGTACGGCAGAGGCGGTTGGCGGAAGATGAAGCGGACGCGGAAAGGGGCCAGCATGTCGGTGTATGTGACCACGTTAAGACGCTCTATGTCGGAGACAACGCAATTCGTACCTGGAAGGAGAGGAATGTAATATTCATCGTCAAACAAACAGACATTGTATATCGCAAAGATTAGCCACTTTCTGTTATTGCTAATATACAACGGACCACTCTACGGCCGTACCAGGATACCCAAACTATAGTAAATTCCGGAAAACTCGTTTATGAAATTAGCCATGGTAGGAATCGAGCTTGGTACGTCTACTTTGCAGTAAACACGTTCACAGCGGCATTGATTAATCTGTACTTTCCATTCCCGCGGTACGGGGCGATTTAGACCTTTTACTCAAAATTTTCATTGTAGCGGAACTAGGCCTATTGAGCCCCGTAACGTTTTAAAAACTAAAATCCTATTTTGGCTTACATAGTGCATTTTTCAACTGAGTCTTCAGCGCCAAATCCTAAACTAAACAAAATAGCGAATAACACTCAAAAAGGTTTCGAGGGCGATTTTGAATAAGAGTAAAGTGGTATCATTAGATTTTGAAAAATTTGAATGATTTTCAAAAAGATGAACACAACCTGTATTATTATATCAAATCATAGGATGAATTTCAGTGAAGGAGTCTTAAACGGCTATCCAACCGAAAGGGCCGTTTTCAACAAAACTATTTTTAATTACTAAACATCTATTTTTAATAGGCATCTATAAATTAATATTCGAAATATATATATTCATCTTAGAAATTTATCCTTGTTTACACTGAACCAAATTGAAGTTACGTTCTTCGCATCACAGAGAAGCTTGTTTTTCAGCCATACTGCAAGCGAGATACGTTCGGGGTGACTTAGACCCCGTTTCGCAGTGAACGTGTTAAGTAAGGCGTCAAAGGTACCACACTCAACTACATATGCTGTCTTGTATATACTACTTCATGTCAGAAAGTAGACTATTACTAGTAGTTTACACCACCAAAAAAGCATGATATCGGTTTATGTCATTTAAATTTGGTATATATGTAGTCTCAATTGAGAGAAGTAATATAAGATTCCTTTTTATCTCGAAAAATGGGACATGGGGAATGGGTTCTGACGAGATGTATGGAATATTTGGGGAGTGAATTGCGCCAAGATAAAAAAACTATGCAATGTAACCTGTGTGAATACTTACTTTTAAAATATAATGAAATTGCATACCAGAAAATTGGCCATAGTCAACATTTTTAAATAAATATAATTAAATACAAAATGCCTACATACTCGAATCATTAAAGTAGACTATACCAAGATCAGCTCGTCCGCTGTGTAAATCGTTGATCATTCCTGACCATTGTCCATTAACTTTATATCCCCAACGGTAGCTAAAGATGTACCGAGGTGTTGCATTTAGCATCTCAAAGGCTAGCCTTGCATTCATCCAACATATTTTGGCTATTGCGTCATGTTGAGGCTCTCTAGAATCAGATAAACAAATCGCAAGAACACATACCACCTGAAGAACTAAAATATCATACATATATACATACACATAAATGTAAAATATATATTTAGGATTATGTGTATGGATTGCTATTTTTTTATACGGGCGGAGCATTTGGGTAATTAATTTGACAGTGATTGCTCAGAGAACAAGTCCATTAATGCTGGTGTAGCCCAAGGGTTAGTGTTATAACCCATACTGTTCGTCTTGCATGTTTTTAACTATTTACCAATATTCGTTGCTATATAGTATTCGTGAATATTCGTCGTTAGGACACTATAGCTATTCATAATATACGAGTATTATAAATCCAAAAGTAACTGTCTGTCTGTTACACTTTTACGGAATAACTACTGGACCTTTTTAACTGAACTTTGGTATATACCTATGTAGTATCACACATAGCACACAGGTGATTTTCAATTAAGTTACTTTTCAGTCGATGAAGCCTTAGTACTTTATAATGATTTCTTTTTTATAATTATAATTAACTAACAGTCCATTTTCCTTCGGCAAATGATACTTGGTGCTGTTGCTGTCTTGTATGACATTAGCCATGGTAAGAGAGTGGCCCATAAGGTCCCGACGTCTCCGAAACAATGAATTGTAACCCCTGAAGTCCATTAAGGTACCATTGTAATGGCCCCTTGGATTTACTTGCATTGTGAAGTTTAAAGCTGGTTTGTATACTGAAACGAGAAATAGAAAAAAATATTTTAATAAAAAAAAAAATATGTGCCTTTATTTTTAGAATGCGAAAACTAGAATAAGAATAACAATCCAAAATCTAATCTGATTTCTGCCGTTGACCTAAGCTAAAACAGTAAATAATCATTGCAAAATAATTTTCACTCTAACAATCTTGAATTCCGGCTATCAGTGGCTTAGTTCTCCCATTGGAGCCGACAGTACATTGGCAGCACCTTTACTGTTGTAAATGTCCGTAGGCGACGGTAACCACTTTCCATCGGCTTATTTGTTGAATCTCAGTATTAAAAAAAACACGAGGGAGATATTCAAAATATAACAATTATTACTTACATTCAACCATATCAAACGTATCGTTATTTCTATAAGCCAATACCAAGTCGCTGTCAGCTAGAAGAGGACAATTCCACAACGCAGATGGTTTCTTGTCACCCTCGGAATATGTGAGGACTAACCAGCGAAATGGAAACTTGAAGAGGTGTTCCGATGACGCCTATAAAGAATCTGACTTCAGAACCTGGCTTTTTATAATTTGCTAATATCAACCCCTACGTCCCACTGCTACATTCATATTTTCCCAGTTATTTGTGTTCGGCACAATATGTCTTTTCCTTTTATAATCCTCTATACTGACATACGTACTCTGTCACACCACATATCATCATATCATCCTTCACACAATCCATCCATCTCTTTTTTGGTCCACCTTTATGTTTGTATCCATCAATCCTAAAGCTTAAAATGCTTTTTATCACGTGACTTTCATCTCTCACTACATGTCCATACAACCTTAGTCTTCTTCCTCTCAATTCTTCAGTGACGGGTATAACTTTCAAAGATCTCCTTATATACTCATTTCTCACCTCATCCATAAAATCACAAATCCATCTCAACATTCTCATCTTAGATTAATTAGGGCAGTACAACAGTGGTACTGCTGGGCTCGAGCCTCCCCCTCCTATAGGGAGGAAGGGATAACATACTCGCCACGATTGTCAGATTCCATTCATTGGTTATCTCGATGTGCAGCTTTAGTTAGAATGTTTCCTTTCACCATCAGCACGTGCCAATTGTAAACAAATATGCAACAGCATAACTGAGACTTTTCGAACCTACGTCATTTTAGAATTCTATTTGAGGCATTAGTGCCGTGCCTTTGTCACTAAGTTATCAAGGATTATTTCCTTCAATAATCATACCTATATATAAAAATCTCGTGTCACGATGTATGTCCGGGAGAAATTCCGAAACTAGTGAATCGATCTTGATGAAATTTTGTAACTATGTTTAATTTGGTCCAACTTAAAAGATAATAATATAGTTTTTATGTAAAATATGTCGCCTGCTCACGTGTAGGAAAACCATCAAATCTATTTTTTTGTTGTGTGGGTTCGTATGGGTCGCCGGATGGTTTAGATACACAATAGGTGGCGCTGACATCGGGTTCTAAATTTTATTTTTTTAGGGCGGGACAACGTCAAGCTCGCTGGGATTTTATACTTTCTTCTCTTTAATACTCACTCCTCACCTTTTTAAGAACTGCATCCGATTGTGGGCAATCCAGATCAGTCAAAAACATGATGTGGTGGTTTTGAATGCTGCTTTTCAAATTCATTGATTTGGTTGATCTTATACCAATCTCAGCCAATTCAGTAATAAGCACATTTTCAATATCTTCAAGAAAAGTGTATGTCAAGATAATTATAAATATTATAAAAGAGCTTATAATTGAAAGCAGCTTGAAGATAGCTTTATCTATATTCTATACCATAATAATGAGGTAAACTTTGTGACTTTGGATGTTTGGGGTAATCTCCGGTACTACTGATCTGATTTTGAAAATTCTTTCACCAGTAGAAACCTACATACATGAGTGACAAAGCTATATTTTCTTGTGATTAATAAATCAAAAACATAAAAATATTTGTCAAATATGTTACAGCAATAACGTTCCACGCAAGAATTGCGCACATCCTCGTACGAGGCACTGCGAATAATTTCTGCGTTTATGAATTAGACTTCACCTCGCAGCTGCACCGCAGGTCAGTCTCTAAAGCGTACCTCTTGTTTAAAGAGTAGGCGTTAATACAGGTTACATTGTATTCAACTTTTATGTTAGTACTATTTGCCTCCGGAGGATTCACTTCATTTTATATCGCAAACTATCCTATCCCCCGTTTATCTGTAAACTAGTGACAAAACTTGACAAAATGACAATATCACAAAACCTATCCTACTTTCCGGGATAACCTTAAATAAATCTATCCCTTTTCCAGGATGAAAATTATCCTATCCATCCTAGATATTGAATTTATATATATCACGAATATCACCCAAATCAGTCCAATAGCTTTTCCATGAAAGCATAGCAGTCAAACGGATAAATATAAACTATCCCATTCTTCGGGATAAAAAGTATCCTATGGTCATCCTCATCGTCGGGAATATACATACTGAGTTTCAGCCAAATCGGTCCAGTAGTTTTTCCGTGAAAGCGTAGCAGAGAGTTATTTTCGCCTTTATAATATTAATATGAATTAAAAGTTACAAAACTTAATTAAACCTTGATATGCGTGAATGTGTATATTTAATGACGCCCAGGGAAGTGGACCCGGAACAGTTAGTTACTGAATAAAATAACTAATAAAATATAGCAATTTTCTTTTAATTATACCACTTACTTCTATTCCAGCATAATCCACTTAGTACAAGCGTAGTAGGTTTATATTCATTTATTAAAAATCTCTTAACAAGATTGACAACCATTAAATCTTTACAATAAACAAAAGCAAATATAAAATGGCCTACAACAGTTGTTTTTAGACGCATTGTTTATAACACGAATATCAGTAATGAAATGAATTTTCGTAGCAAAGCGAGGATGTATCAATTTCAAATTATCGTACATCTTTATATACCAGTATAATATTTGATACGAGTTTATAAAACCTTATTCAAATACAAACTACAATTGCCACAGAAAATTATATATTCAGCAGTATGTAAATTACAACCCGAGTCTTATTAGATATTATCAAAAATATGCTAAATGTCCTCTGAAGTCGGAAGTACGTTGGTAACACCGTTTTGCAAATGTCACACTGGCGACAATAACCACTTTACATGTAAACCAAAAATACCACTCGCCCTCTAAACGTGTAACCCAAAATGAACACTTTCCATCAGGTAGGCTGTAAGCTGCCAGCTATAAAAAAAGACGGTGTGCGTCTCGGAACGCCCAACACCAACAGAAGGGATAGCTTACAATAATCCAACGTGAGAGAGAGGGAAGCCAGACAGACCGGTGCCGTAACGCGTTACGTAACGAAGCGGTTTACGCTGCCACAAGAAGTTATCACTTCAAAAATTGTGTGTGTCCCGTTCACACGCACTAGAAGTGAAATTAAGTGTGACAAGGGGTGGGAAGGATTCTAAATTTCCTCACGTACACTTCATATATTATATAGCTATAATATATTTAAAATTTAAAAATATAAAGTGTTAAGTTATAATTGTTATAAACAAAGTTTTAGAACACGAAATTTGAAGTATTCACGAAAATCTACGAAACATTTCCAACTCTTATCTGTATGATCAGTGTTTTAAATAATTAAATATATATAATTCAATCTTATTCTCCCGCAGGCTTAGTCATATAGATTTATATGTGTTTATCTCTTTTTAGTATCGCTTTGTTTTCGTTTAATCGAGTTGCAAATAAACAATTTTAAAGAAATTTCACTTCAAAAATCTGAAGTGTTTTAAAAAGAATGCAATGAAACTGTTTCCATTTCGTAGATCATCATATTTTGCCCAACTATTACTTGTTGCACTATAAAACTAATACGGTGGCACCCTTATAAGTAGTATTTGCACAAACCATAGAATAAATAAGTAAGTAAACACGCTTTTGGATAGAAATCATTAGTAATTTACCTAATTGGCGGTTATTATAGTTTAGTACAGTGTATTTATTCGATTTAATGGCTGTAAGTCAGTAAGCATTCGTTTAACGTGTAATTATGTTTTATTAATATTCGAGTATAATTCAGAAACATGATTGGAAAGTAGTTTTCGTCACTTTAGAATATTTTAAGGAAATTATTGCGAACTGCGTAAATATTTCAGATATAAAAATGAAGGGCACAAGCACACAAACCGAAAATTGCTTGAATTTCGTGCAAATATTTTCTTACGTAAGACAATAATGATCCAGGACATTGTAGATCACTAATTCTAACACAATCATTGTCGTAAGACACAGGTTCTGTAGTCATAGGTTAAATGGAGTGGATGAAGGTGATATGTCGCATTTTCGGTTTTTTGCTTTTTTTTGCGTAGATGAAGGTTATAAGTCGATACCAAATGACTACAGACCTTAGACCATAGATATAAGGCATATTTAAACAATAAACAGTTGCTAAAAGTGTCAAGTTCAGTTCAGTTTAAAATAAAAATTAAAACTTTGATCTCGATATACTCAGAATTGGAATTATGCGACTTATCACCTTCATCCACTCATGTGTTCAATTCATAAACGATATTGAGAAAAATAAAAAATGTATATGCCATAAGATATAATTGAAGACACGAGTGGATGAAGGTGATAAGTCGCATAATTCCTATTCTGAGTAAATCGAGATAAAAGTTTTACTTTTATTTGAAACTGAACTGAACTTAACACTTTTAGCGACTTTTTATTGTTTAAATATGCCTTATATCTATGGTCTAAGGTCTGTAGTCATTTGGTATCGATTATAACATTCATCTACGCAAAAAAAGAAAAAAACCGAATATGCGACATATCACCTTTATCCACTCACGTCTTCAATTGTAAGTTGTTTGCAATCAGAAAGCTATCAGATAATCAATAATCACCAACCGTATTATTAAAGATGTACCGATGATGACTTTGGCCGACTAGCCGATTAGTCGGTTGTAAAGAGGCCAGAGGGTAGCTTTACATATAAGTTATTTTGTAATTTTTAGTTTTTGAAGTCGGTTTTTTTAAACGAAGTTTTTTTTATTTGTTACTTTTTAGTGTCTAGTCTATGGGTTGGCCCACGAAAGGTACCGCGCGCCTTAAAAAATATAGGTCCCAAGAAACGGGAACAAAAAAAGTTCGTAAAATGAATACTACTTGACTAAACTATGTAAAATTTCAGGGGACCAAATGGCAACTATTCGCATCAAACCAAAGAAGAATCACGTAAATCCGATCATAAATCTCAGTGTAATCGGTGTACATATGGAACGGAATGGATTTTTTTTTATAAAATGAAAACTATTGGCCCAAAGTATATTAAAATTTTAGGGGACCAAATGGCAGGCAATCCGCGTCGAACAAAAAAAGAATGACGTAAATCGGATCATATATCTCAGAGTAATCGGTGTACATATATAAAAAAAAATGCCGACCGAGTTGGGAATCTCCTCCTTTTAGAAGTCGGTTGAAAAATTCGCTTAAGACAAAATCCTCCATAATTTGAAAACTCTAAACTCGAATTTTTTGTCGTCTCCCTTAAAGTTCGACTTACAGAGGTTTTACTGTATTACCATATGTTTGAATATAAACTAGATATCTTCCATTCCTATAGTAACTAAAGTGTATATAATAAATTAAAAATATTTGAATAATTTATTCCTCTATAATACTAGCAACCATTACCAAAATAAATTACATCAAAAAATAATATCACTGGTTTTTAATCAACATACAAAACATTACTAAGACCTGATCCACACTAACTTATTATATTTCAAATTAATATTATGCAGATAAAGTTAGGGAGCAAAATAAATCAAGTCAAATGTGGAATAAGTTTCGGGCATTTCCTAGTTGTAGTATATTTATAATATATTACTAATTTCATACACACATAAATTATGATAATCAAGTTTATAATGTGGACCGATCTTTACAAAGTACTACAGATCTCACTTAAGATTATCCAATAAATAAAATAAATTATTACTTATTAAATAATAATATAATACTGAGTTACGTCTCTTTGGTGTCGATTAGAGGTATTTCGCTGCATTCGGTAACTAATGTTTTCTCACTTG
Source organism: Dendrolimus punctatus (assembly GCA_012273795.1). Taxonomy (NCBI): domain Eukaryota; kingdom Metazoa; phylum Arthropoda; class Insecta; order Lepidoptera; family Lasiocampidae; genus Dendrolimus; species Dendrolimus punctatus. Next base: position 16,345,565 of record CM022544.1, read on the forward strand.
GTTCATTATCAAAGCATTCGAAGTCACCGCATAACGTTTTAATCTGAAAAAATAAAATGATAATAGTATTCAGCCATTGTGATATGTGCATGGAAAATCAGTAATTTTTCTTGAATACGTATTTAAGGTGATGAAATTTTATTTTACATGTGCCTTAAAGATTTTTTAACCGTAAAAAATCTAGAAGTTTGCAACAACAGAGGCGTTATGTTTTCATCATATTTATAATGCCACCGAGCGTATGAGATAGTAATACAGTAACAATATATGCACGAATAAAAAACGTATGCGCCAATTAATGCATGGCGCTTTCGACCTTTTGGTCGCTTCGCTAGTTCTTTGAAGGTGGGCGCTACGGGAAATCGAGTGGTATAAAGTCCACGCCACTTGTAAATTAAAAAATAAAGTAAAAATTGTATTTTGACATTGACATTTAACAAACTGATTTCCAAGAAGGAATGTCAGACTAAGAGAATTATTAAAGTACTAGCTGTCCCCGCGAACTTCGTACCGCCTATTCGTTGAATTCCTAAAAGACTTTGTTCCATGACAAAACCAAAATCACCCAAAATCGCTCCCGGTAATTAGGAGGATTTTGGAACCCGATCTCAGCGCCACCTACCGGTTCCTATTGTGGCTGTAAGCCATCCCGGGACCCAGTCAAACACAAAAACAAAATCACCAAGATCGCTCCCGGTCATTAGGAAGATTCTGGAACCTGATCTCAGCGCCGCCTACCGGTTCCTATTGTGGCTGTACCCATCCCGGGACCCAGTCAAACGCACAAAAACAAAATCACCAAGATCGCTCCCGGTCATTAGGAAGATTCTGGAACCCGATCTCAGCGCCACCTACCGGTTCCTATTGTGGCTGTAAGCCATCCCGGGACCCAGTCAAACACAAAAACAAAATCACCAAGATCGCTCCCGGTCATTAGGAAGATTCTGGAACCTGATCTCAGCGCCGCCTACCGGTTCCTATTGTGGCTGTACCCATCCCGGGACCCAGTCAAACGCACAAAAACAAAATCACCAAGATCGCTCCCGGTCATTAGGAAGATTCTGGAACCCGATCTCAGCGCCACCTACCGGTTCCTATTGTGGCTGTACCCATCCCGGGACCCAGTCAAACGCACAAAAACAAAATCACCAAGATCGCTCCCGGTCATTAGGAAGATTCTGGAACCCGATCTCAGCGCCACCTACCGGTTCCTATTGTGGCTGTAAGCCATCCCGGGACCCAGTCAAACACAAAAACAAAATCACCAAGATCGCTCCCGGTCATTAGGAAGATTCTGGAACCCGATCTCAGCGCCACCTACCGGTTCCTATTGTGGCTGTAAGCCATCCCGGGACCCAGTCAAACACAAAAACAAAATCACCAAGATCGCTCCCGGTCATTAGGAAGATTCTGGAACCTGATCTCAGCGCCGCCTACCGGTTCCTATTGTGGCTGTACCCATCCCGGGACCCAGTCAAACGCACAAAAACAAAATCACCAAGATCGCTCCCGGTCATTAGGAAGATTCTGGAACCCGATCTCAGCGCCACCTACCGGTTCCTATTGTGGCTGTAAGCCATCCCGGGACCCAGTCAAACACAAAAACAAAATCACCAAGATCGCTCCCGGTCATTAGGAAGATTCTGGAACCTGATCTCAGCGCCGCCTACCGGTTCCTATTGTGGCTGTACCCATCCCGGGACCCAGTCAAACGCACAAAAACAAAATCACCAAGATCGCTCCCGGTCATTAGGAAGATTCTGGAACCCGATCTCAGCGCCACCTACCGGTTCCTATTGTGGCTGTACCCATCCCGGGACCCAGTCAAACGCACAAAAACAAAATCACCAAGATCGCTCCCGGTCATTAGGAAGATTCTGGAACCCGATCTCAGCGCCACCTACCGGTTCCTATTGTGGCTGTAAGCCATCCCGGGACCCAGTCAAACACAAAAACAAAATCACCAAGATCGCTCCCGGTCATTAGGAAGATTCTGGAACCCGATCTCAGCGCCACCTACCGGTTCCTATTGTGGCTGTAAGCCATCCCGGGACCCAGTCAAACACAAAAACAAAATCACCAAGATCGCTCCCGGTCATTAGGAAGATTCTGGAACCCGATCTCAGCGCCACCTACCGGTTCCTATTGTGGCTGTAAGCCATCCCGGGACCCAGTCAAACACAAAAACAAAATCACCAAGATCGCTCCCGGTCATTAGGAAGATTCTGGAACCTGATCTCAGCGCCGCCTACCGGTTCTTATTGTGGCTGTACCCATCCCGGGACCCAGTCAAACGCACAAAAACAAAATCACCAAGATCGCTCCCGGTCATTAGGAAGATTCTGGAACCCGATCTCAGCGCCACCTACCGGTTCCTATTGTGGCTGTAAGCCATCCCGGGACCCAGTCAAACACAAAAACAAAATCACCAAGATCGCTCCCGGTCATTAGGAAGATTCTGGAACCCGATCTCAGCGCCACCTACCGGTTCTTATTGTGGCTGTACCCATCCCGGGACCCAGTCAAACGCACAAAAACAAAATCACCAAGATCGCTCCCGGTCATTAGGAAGATTCTGGAACCCGATCTCAGCGCCACCTACCGGTTCTTATTGTGGCTGTACCCATCCCGGGACCCAGTCAAACGCACAAAAACAAAATCACCAAGATCGCTCCCGGTCATTAGGAAGATTCTGGAACCCGATCTCAGCGCCACCTACCGGTTCTTATTGTGGCTGTACCCATCCCGGGACCCAGTCAAACGCACAAAAACAAAATCACCAAGATCGCTCCCGGTCATTAGGAAGATTCTGGAACCCGATCTCAGCGCCACCTACCGGTTCTTATTGTGGCTGTACCCATCCCGGGACCCAGTCAAACGCACAAAAACAAAATCACCAAGATCGCTCCCGGTCATTAGGAAGATTCTGGAACCCGATCTCAGTGCCACCTACTGGTTCTAACTGTGAATCTAAACCACCCGGGAAAGCACTCAAACACAGAAAAACAAAATTTCATCAAAATCGGATGTACAGTTTACGATCCTATTAGACATACACACAAACATACATACGTACATCAAGAAGAACAAGACTCACAGTGTAAACTAGTATTGGTGCGGCGACCACAGCGCCGGCCAAAACGTCCCACCAGTGGTGTCTGCGGTCCATTACGCGAGACACGCCACAGAATATCGCTGTCACCACGCATATTGCTTGTAAGACAGGGACAGCGTTAAGTCTTTGCGAACAACTTGTTCGTCTATGAAGATAGTACTGGGAATTTGATTAAATTTCACATTAATCATTGGTATAAGAGAAGACCTCTAAAAATAGTTTTTTTTTTTCTATAAAATCCATTAATTTATCGTTTATTTACTGACATGAGCTGATAAATGTAAGGATTTTATATATTGTTACGAGTGCGGGACTCGAATTAATTAATGAATTACTATATAATTTATTAGAACTATACAAACACGCATAACACAGGTACAAATATAACTGAACACAATCGGTTCAAACGTAATGCGCGATTCAATAACACGCGCAAAGTCCGTCACTATATAAGTTATCGAATGTACACAAGTCTCGCCTTGATCGTTGTTCTCGCTAGACTGACGCACCCTTCCGTTGGGGCGTTGCTTTATACTGTCAAATATGTCTCGACACAATACTCAACCGATTGGAGGATTTCTTAGAACCAGCTTGTATTTTAAATTCGAGACACCTTGCAGTGATCACAATACGTAATAGGCCCTAAGGGATTACAACACAAAATGGGCTATTTCTGATTACAAATTTTAAACACAAAGCAAACAAAAGAAGTTCAAATGCGGAAAGATAATATTTAAAGTGTGTGTTGTATGGCCGGCAGCTGTGCATTCACTTTTGTCGGCGTGTAACAATATGTTACTGTTATAGCTTGTATATTGCTAAATTATAGGTTATCCCAAGATTGACAATATACAGGCTGTAATAAAAAAAAATGTAATTTCGCCAACGAAGATGAACATGACGATGGAGTACTTTTTAGAACTCTCACTCATCTTACGAAAAAAGATTCAAAGCTAGTCGTTTCACGTCGTATTCTGTAAGGGAGTAGTATCACACCGATCAAGCCAGCCACTCAAAACTGTAATGGAGATAATGATTCCGGCATGGCCTACAACATCAAAAACTCCTAAAAAAATCCTAAAATTCGAGTGTACCTACTATTACAGTATGGCCAGAACAGCGAAAAGAAAAAAAAATAGTTAATTTAGATCAGGGAGTACCCGAATTACCCCCATGTATGTTTGACCAGGGTGCTAATTACTTTATATCAAATTAAAAATCATAAGAATTTAATTTAAAAAAAAACTCCGAAATAAATATACTAAAAATAAAATATTTTAGGCTTAAGCGGTCAATTTCCGAAAGATCCTAAAAACTTAATGGGGACGCCATGCGATGCATATAATGCCTCGAAAATATTATTAAAATAACCAACGGCTCCAGTACACATTGTTGTACCCTCAAAAATAAATTAATCAGAAACCCGACTCCAGCACTACCTATCGTATCCAATTGTCTAAATCATCATGATTGCTTAAATCATCACAGGACCTTACAACTATATGAATATACACAAAAAATCATCAAGATCGGTCCAGGCGTTGAGTGGAGGAGTTCAGTGATATACATAATAATAATATCCGTGCAGGAACGGAGAAAGAATACAATTTCCTGCGGCCCGGCGGCCTGTCGTAAGAGGCGACAAAACAACCCACAGCCAGGTGGTAGGGCATTTGCCCAACTGGATGGCTACCATCCCTGGTCTAGAGTATGTCGCCATAACAACCTTGTGTTGTGTTCCGGCATCAGTGACCAGGTTCCAGGCTCCCTAAAGAGAGCAGCAGCCCATTCGTAGCACCTTTGGTGTTGCAAATGTCCATAGGCGATGGTAACCGCTGTCCATCAAGTGGGCCGTCTGCCTGTCTGCTGATCTCCTGCAATAAAAAAAAAAAAAAAACAGAGTTCTATAAACAGTATAAACTCTGTAAGTCGAACATGAAGGAGACACCAAATCATCCGAGTTATAGAGTTTTCGACTTATACGAGGATTCCGATTCAAGCGAATTTTGTAAGGAAACATTTGACTAAAGTCAGTTTTCAATTAATCGAGTTGTAAAAGTTGTAAAATCAAATATTGCCATATTTGACATACAAAGGCCATTTTACTTTTTCGAGTTGTAGAGAGAAAATAAGTACTGAATTTGCTGATAGGGACTCACGTATTATTTCGACTTATGGAGGGTTCCTATTTCCTAGTTCAACGGAGGTTTTGGGTTTGAAGGGAAGGGAACACAAAGGTTTTCAAGTTTGGGAGGTTTTCAACTTATCGAGGTTCAACTTAAAGGGATCCTACTTACAGCTACAAAAAATCCCGCATGCACGGCGAGTGACGTGTGCCCCGACGGAAAGCTCCTGTCAGACTGACTCAACCAGTGGGCTTTATTGCAAGTGTAACTTGAAACATATTCCGATCTGAAAGGAAACAATTATTTTCCGTAACATTCAATTTCAATAGTATTACTTTAGAAAAAATAAATGTTAACATACCCTTTACAAGTAGCAAGTTCCTTCGGATCGCAAGTCTCGAAGAAATGAGGTCTTGGCGATCCCACAAGCAACTTCAGAACTTGCACCACAATTAAGTTTAAAAGAAACCCAAATAGGTACTCTTTGTACCAACCCAAAACTTGCGTTTTTGGATGAGTTGATTTATCCGCATGGTATTTCCTTTCTACTATAAGCATCTGAAAGCAACAATTCATTCTTACTCATGTAATATTTGAAAGATATGGCAGAATACAGTACCCTAGAAAAGCTTTGGTGCTGCAACAGCAAAGGTGCTGTTACCGATGTGTTGCTGACTGAAGAAGTTGCTGGAATCTGGCCATTAATGCCGGAACATAATTCAAGCTTGTTATGATGACATATTCTAAACCAGAGATGGTAGCCATTCATTCGAGCAAATACCCTACCACTTTGGGTTGTTTTGTCACTTCCTACGACAGACACCATGGTAATTAATATTTTTCTCAGTTTATGTATAAATAAAAGTTTAGTTAAAAAATACTTTCAGCCAAAACTGGTTTGAATTTCATCTGCTGAGTAGTTTTTAACATACAGTATACTTAATCCAACTACGTTTTAACGGTTTTAAGCGCGGTAATTTATTTTAGTTTGATTTGGTTTATATTATCCATAAACAAAATTAAAACTAAATAATTAAAGTGAACAAGTTGGCGGTAGGCTGAATAAAAACTTTGACAATACACGTTAGACAAATGTCATCTTTGTCTTCCATGACCACGGCCACTGAAAAGCGGCCGAAACGTCGGATAAACCAAACTAAAATAAATTACCGCGCTTAAAACCGTTAAACGTGGTTTTATTATGTGTACAAGTCGCGAAAACTTAAGAAAATATTGTACAGTATATTTTCGATTAAATGCAGGATTTATAATTATTTTTTTACCACCTTTAGGGAACCATTCAATGTTTTTATATTGCAGGAGTTCAGCAGACAGGCAGACGGCCCACTTGATGGAAAGCGATTACCATCGCCTATGGACATTTGCAACACCAAAAGCGGTACAGATGCGCTGCTGCTCTTTTAAGGGAGTCTGGAACCTTGACACTAATGCCGGAACTCAACTCAAGGTCGTTATGGCGAGATGCTTTATACCAGGGGTGGTAGCCATCCAATCGGGCAAATGCCCTACCATGGGAGTTTTTCTGTCGCTTTTTACGAGAGGCCACTCGACCACAGGAAATTGTATTCATTCTGTTCCTGCATAGATATTGAAAATAGAAACAACCAGTTTATTTTAATTATACTAACTTATATATAATCATTATCATCATCATCATCCGAGCGTTAAATCCCGGTTGCATTCGGAGCGTTCACTTCGACGCCCAGGGTCCGCTTTCCTGCTTTTTCTACTCCACTTCGCGCGGTCTTCGGCATCCCCCGTTTTGAGACCATTGGCACGCATGTCATCCTTCACGACATCAAGCCAACATTTCTTGGGCCTTCCCCTTCGACCGGGACCTGGCGGAGGTGGCATGGCTAGACATTTGTTCCCCACATAATTAGCCGGTCTCCGTAAAACGTGGCCGTACCAACGTAAGCGACACTCTTGCAATTTGTCTACTATGTCACGGACATGAAGACTGCCACGGATGCGGGAGTTTCTGACACGGTCTTTCCGCGCTTTAACTTATATATAATATATAATATTTTAAATCAACTATAAATCCAAGACCAATTATGTAATTCCAGTTATGAATAAGCTATATACATTTTTTGTTTTTGAGCAAAAAGTTAGCCTTGTCTCTGTTAAGTTTTATTATGCATTGCTGGCATGATGAGGCAAGTTTTTACGTTCACATATTTATCATTACAATAAGTCCAGTTTCTGTCAATCATTTTAAATTGATGAACAAAAGTAATATTTCAATTATGGTTAACATCAGCTTCGTTTTAAATCCGGTTATGTTTGAAGGGTACACTTCGGAGTCCACCTTAGACTTTTTTATTCAAATCAATAGGTGGTGATATATTCACTTCCGAAGCCCATTATTTATTTAGGTTTATGGATTGGCAGCTAGGCTTTTAAGCCAGATAATAATTTACAATATAGCTTCTTCATTTTCTTAAGCCTGTGTAGCACAGCTGAACTGTAGGTAATCAGCTAGTGCCAGTCAACATACTTCTTGTGACAACTCAAAAGGCCATATTGACTATACAGTTCACATTTCTCACAAAACATATAATGACTACTCAAAAAGTATCAATATCCTACAACTAATGTTCATTTTAGAGTAATTTTACACTTTTTTGAGAAAATAAAACAGCATAGCACATCATCTCCTTTCAATTCCCGCCAAAAACTCCACTTGGCCCATTATTCTATTACAACCACAGAACACATTCAATATTAAAAACTGCATGTTAGTACAGATAATAATATTATGTATGTGATATGTACTCATATGTTTTATTTTTCTCTAAGCCATACACAAATTTTCAATCACAACCAACTTGACATACTTCATTTTTTTTTAAAACATGTAACATTTTTTAAAAATTGTTAATGTCTTGGCAGTCCGCATAAAGTGAAAGATTTCATGGTGATAAGATAAACATTCCCAGTTTTCATTATTTAGCTACCAAACTATAAATACAAAAACCATTCAGCTGAAAATACCCTACATAAAATTACTTTTATGTTGAAAAGCGATCTGTTAGAGAAGTTAAAGTTTAGAAATATCATTGAGTGTTATATTAAATGAACCCACTGATTCTGTTCATACGTAAATAATAAATATTGATATTTATACAGTATGGTGTAGTTATGATGAAAATTGGTGTAGTTTTTACTATGACCATGAAACAAACAAAGTCATTAAAACATTATATAGATAGATAAGAATTTAATATATGTGAGATTTTTTGTAAGCCATTGTATGAAACCAAAATACAATGGAGGAATGTTCATAATAAAATGATGACATTGCTATAATTATGTGACGTGGTGGAGATGACGTGAATTCAAGATCCCAAATTTATATAATTCAGAATTAATTACAAAATTTTTAACATAATATACAAAATCTTTTTTTTTCAGGATGTAATCTTTCATAGATACCGCACCAATGGGGAGAGAAGTAGGGTAATATTGGACACCAAATTCTAGTTCCATCTTAATAACCATTCTTTTAGATCACTAGTGGTAAAAATATGACATTAGCTCCATTCATTTGTCAATGTCAAATCTCTACCAATGACAGTACAGTTGAACTAATACTAAGATATAGGGACCCTAGTCTAATCTAACCATTTGTTTGTCCTCAGATTTTTAACAGAAAATGAGTACCGGTCAAAATTATTTGCCCCTCCATTAAGTTTTTAATTTTTCTATAATCACTTGTCGCTCATATTGTACTCTGATATTGGCAAAATCAATGCCAAGTGCATTGGAGCCATAAACCAAAAAAGTGAAATGAAGATATAGGGACCGATTATGAACCACCCCTGTTTTCATGGTGGTTAGTCAGGACCTCAGGAAATGCTTTCAAGTCCTAGTGTAATTCATTTTATTCTAAAAACATTAATATTTTCAGTAATACTTACAAAAATCAATGGCAAAACCATTGTTGTGATGAACAGTACTTTCCAACTTATTGTATCACCTGTGTATGGGTGTGACAGATTGGGGTCGTTGCATGCAAAGCCAACTTGACCACCCGGGAAGATCCTCAGTTCCACCAGAATGAAGAGCAGAATACCTAAAATGTTAAAATCACATTTTTAAAAATTACCATAAGGATTGGAGGAAACTCGCCACTTCCCTGTATAAGGTCCTGTGTGAGGCTTGGCAACTCATTTACAACCCTATGGGTATTGCAAACATCAAGATGGTACTGACTTGATACCACCAATAGGCCTTATCTGCTGGTATCACTAAAGCCGGTATATTACATAGCAAAGATATATCTAGGTATGCTCTTTCCAACTTGGTTGAAGACTGTCAAGATGGTCTTCAACCAAGTTGGAAAGAGCATAACATAATGAATTTATTGACATCCTTTTTCTTTTTTTGTTTTAACAATATATATAATTTTGAAAAATTTTGACTGCTACTCAGATATCAGGTACACAAATTTTAAGTAGTGAGTGGGGGGAGTGGGTTTTGGGGAAGGTATACTTATTCTTTCTGCAACCCCTATCTGGTCCGGTCCGAAGTTCTTGAAATATGAATTTTTGGTAAACATAATCTCACCTATTTTTCACTAATATTATTGTGATGGATGGTTAAGGTCGTGACCATTGACTAAAACAGTGATTTAGGTTAGGTTATCTTCAGACTAAACTGCACAAGCTATGCAAAGTAGAGTGAGCGTGCTGCAACAGCAGCCAGTGAGTGCCAGAACAATTTACAATTTCGTCTTTATTGGTCACCATTTTGAATATTTTCATGATTACTCTTGTAGTGTACATAGATGTGCTCTGTTGTGTATTTATTTATTTTTTATGACTTGTGATGTTTTATTTTGGACTTATGACATAAGTGCAATATTAGTGAAAAAATAAGTGATGTTTATAAAAAAAATAAGATCTTCATGAGGGCATATAAAAATGCGTTTTTTTTTATTTCCTCCATCATTTATATTTTTATCGATACACTACCTCTGTTTTAATTAAAAAAAGAGCATTTCATGTAATCAAGGAAGTACTTTTGACAAATTTTCAGTTATAGAAATACATTGAAAAAAATACTTATTAAAAATTTTGTATCTCCTGAAAAGTTGGCTTATACGCCCCTCTGGCTTGAAGCCCGCGATATAATAGGGAGTAAGTATGGCCTTCCCCCATATCCACTCCACCACCCCGCTTCTTAAAATTCGTGTATGAAATATCTATCGATATTCCAGCATCTTATAGCTCACCTCTATGCCATCGGTTGGTTTTTGCCCATAATTGATTCACTTTTTCCATCATGTTGATATTCAATATCTAAGAGCTGCACTTGTGTCCGGAATAAAACCGACTAAACTAATTTTCAGCAAGCAGTATTCCAATAGGTTTTTTAACATTGATTTAACTACTGTGTTATAATTAAACGAAAAAGTAAATGGGCTTTTGCCTTATAAGGTTAAATAAAAATTATTATGTCGCATTACAAAGTGTTCTTATAAATTATTTATTCAGATGACTTATTCACTTTAATACTGAGTATTCAAAAACTATTTTTTTCAATTTTATAATAAAACTCGCGGTACAAATAGTACGACAAAATTTCAAGTTTTCCAATGAAGGCCATTAACGTCAAATGACGTCTTCTTCTTCTTTGTTTGAGGTTATGGCTCCAACACTTTAGGCGTTGATTTTGCCAATGTCACAGTGCTGACTTGCTAATAAAAATGTCAGGTGCATACAATATATATAAATAAGGGGGGGAGCAATGAAAATTTTGACCGGTTGACTTTCCAGTCCTTTCTGGGAGCCTGTGGACAACACAAAACATATAAATTAAGCTAACTACATATTGTTATAAATAAATGTTATTTATTGTTAAAAATTTAGATAATATATAGATATATTTACTGTCTACTAGGGTAAGAAGAAAGTTAACATTGACAGGACGGGGGAAATCTTTGGGTAGAATAGAGTACAGGGGATAAAGGATTTTAGGGCATTCAAAAAATATGTGATGAAGAGTTCCCTCATCTAACCCACATTCACATATAGAGTGGTCGCGTATTCTAATCTTAGCTAAGAACACTGGGGAGCAAAAATGACCAAGCCGAAGACGTATAATTGTAGATGTGACATTTTTCGAGAGGGTTTGATATTTAAAAAACCAGGGTTTAGATGGTAAATCTGGCTGCAAACTAGCATAGTGTTTGCCCACTGACTGACGGGATTGATGCCAAATTTGATTCCAGGATTCAAACATTTGTGGTCTAGCTAAGGAACGTAGATCCCGTGGGAAGCACTTATTGTACTTATTACTACCAGAGTTAACAGCTTCTTTGGCACACCCATCGGCAATATCATTATTACAAATTCCTGAGTGGCTAGGTATCCATGCTAAGACAATCTCAAACCCTGCGGAGTAACAGCGGAACAGAGCATCCTTTATCCTAAGAGTTATGGCGAAGGTATCCTTAGCATGGAAGGGCAGTTTTAAAATGTCCTGGAGACAACTTAGGGAATCCGTAAGAATAACTGATTTTTTAATACCATGAGATTCAATATAGAGTGCTGCTTCAAGAATAGCAATTGATTCACCAGTAAAAACTGAGGTTGGAGGAGGAATTTTATAATTTAAAATAATTTTGAATTTCGGTATCCAAACTGCTGAGCCAACAGGTCCATCCTGAGTTAATTTTGATGCATCAGTAAAGAGTAAAATGTGGTCTGTCCAGCGTTCCTGAACGATATTGTAAAGGCGTTGATTAGCCCCAGGGGAGTTTTTGGTGATTCCTAAGTCTAGTAAGACATTAGGTTTGAAATTCAGGCTGTCAAAATTTGATTCGAAAAGGGGATGTTTATAAGTTTGGATAATACCGGGGTCAAAATCAACCAACTTTTTGTAAGAGTTAATAAGGAGTGGCACACATTTATGAGACCAATAAGTAGAAGTAGAGATCAGCTGGAAAAGTTCATTGAGAACATCTAAAAGAGGGTGATCTGAAAGGGCAACTACCTTATACATGAATCTGTCAGAAAGGAACTGTCTCCGAAGAGAGAGAGGAGGTTCAACACACTCCACCTGGAGGGCGTTAGTTGGAGAGGATTTCATGGACCCAGTAATGATTTTCAGACATTTTGCTTGTATACGGTCTAATTTTGAAAGTGCAGCTTTATTGCAGGGTTCTAGTGTAAAGCAAGCATAATCAAAATGACTGCGGATGACAGCATTGTATAACAATTTTTGGTTGTAAGGGTGAGATCCCCAGCGTACACCTGACAGAGCTCTAATAATATTGATATTTTTTTCTGCTTTTTCGCTAATGTACTTAAGGTGGGGAAGGCCTGAAAGTTTGGAGTCAAGAATTACCCCTAGAAATTTAACATTGGGTGAGGACTGGATTGGTTGATTACAGATGTGAATGTTAAGATCTGGGATAGTTCTCTTACGAGAGAAAGCGACTACCGAGCTTTTTGATGGAGAGAGGGACAAGCCGTGCTCTAAGAGCCAAGAGTTTAGATAGTATAAAGCGGAATTAAGACGACTAGAAGCGTCACTGAAAAAGTTGGATGAGGCATAGAGAGCAATGTCATCGGCATATTGGAGAATTTTACAAAAGCAGTTCACAGATGTTTCCAGGTCCGAAGTATATAAATTATAGAGAAGGGGGCTGAGAACCGAGCCTTGGGGTAAGCCTCTCCACACAAGGCGAGGAGGGGAGTCTTTTCCTAAAAAGCGGACAAAAATAGACCTCTCCATGAACATATTTATGATTATGTTCACAATCTTCAGGGGAATACTCAGATGTAGCATCTTCTGCCTGAGTATGAGAAGATCGACATTATCATAAGCTGAAGTTATGTCTAGGAAAACTCCTATGACATGCTCATTACGGGAGAAGGCCAAGCGTACGTCAGAGGTGATAAGGCTCAAACTGTCGACAGTTTCTAAGCCTCGTCTAAAACCAAACTGGCTTTTGGCTAGTAGCCCCCTAGATTCAATTAGCCACTCTAATCTGTTTTTGATTAAATGTTCCATGATTTTGGCTAGCACTGATGACAGTGCTATGGGTCGGTAGGAGCTTGATTCTATGGGATCCTTACCAGGTTTAAGGATTGGGATGATTATTTGCTGTTTCCAAGAATTAGGGATAGAGCCTGAAAGAAAGATGTGGTTTAGTAGATTGAGAAGAAAAGATTTAGAAAATTCACAGGATTGGGTAATAAAGGAGTAGGTAATACAATCCACCCCAGGAGAAGAGTCACGGAGGTGGTCTAAGGCAGAACATAATTCTGTATATGAAAATTTATCATTCATGGGGTCAGGATTATCTAAAGAGGAACAGACAAGAGGAGGAGGGGGTTCAGAGGGGACAAAAGGTGGGGCAAGTTTATAAATAAAATTGGGAAGCCAAGTAGGGTTGTTGGAATCAATATTGCTTTCGGTTTGGGACTTACGAAAGGATTTGATTCTTTTCCACACCTTTGAAGCAGGGGTTCTTGGAGAAAGAGATTCACAGAAATTTTGCCAGCCTTTCCTTTTCTTTTGCCGTAAAAGTCTCTTTGAGGAGGCGGATACTTTCTGGAATTCTAAGAAGTTCTCTAAGGAAAGATTTGAAGCAAATTTTGATTCTGCTTCCTTTCGTTTTTTAATTATATTAGAACACTCAGAGTCCCACCAGCCAGGAGAAGGGATTTTGTTTCGAGCACTGTTTTTGATGGGGATAGATTCTTCAGCAGCAGAAGACAGACTCAAAACATAATCATTATATAAAGAAGGAAAGTTTTCATGAGTAATTTCAGGGAGAAGGGATAATTTTGATTGGACTAGGAGGGAGAATTTTTGCCAATCAGCTTTCTCAAGTCTATATTTTAAGAGGGGGGTTAGGGTAATGGGAGGGGGTAGTGAATTAGCCATAGAGCATAATATAGGGAGATGGTCACTTCCATGGGTATTAGGGAGTACAGTCCACGATACAGAGTAAGCTAGGGAGGGGGATGATAGAGTTAGGTCGGGAACACTCGGATTTTGCAGGGGGGATACTCTGCGAGTGGGGGTTCCATCATTGAGAATGCATAAGTTTAGGGTATCCAGAACATCTAGAAAAACTGAAGAGACGGGATCGCAGGAAGATGAACCCCATGAGGTATGGTGGATATTAAAATCACCAAGAATTAGGAGGGGAGATGGGAGGGGAGCTAAGAGAGAAGAAAGTTCCTGGATAAACTGAGTATTAGGGTGAGGAATGTAAACAGAAACAAAAGTTATGTTATTGGAATGAATGGCTACAATATTGATTTCAGGGGAGTGGAGCGGAAGTGGAATACGGGAGAATATGGAGTTTCTTTTGACAAGGATAGCGCAACCAGCCCATCCATCCCCCCTGTCATCACGGAGACAAGAAAACCCAGGCACTCTAAACAGAGAGCCAGGGCTCAGCCATGTCTCCGTGAGGGCAAAAAGATCAGGATTAAACTGGTTAATTAAGTAGATTAATTCATGTTTTTTATTTTTAACACTGCGAGCGTTCCATTGCAGGACCTTCGCCATTTTGCATGTAAGAGTTAATGAATGAAATAATAATATTTTGAATAATTTCCAAGACATTGTTCGGTAAAGATAAATTTCCAAATTTGGAGAACATATTAACTAGGGCCATAGATATAATTTTAGCTATATTATCATTTGGGGCTGAAGGATTATGTTTATCTCCGAGTGCGCATCCCCTGGGTAGGGACGATGGAGGAGTAGCCGTAATATTTGAATGAGTTATATGATCATAGGATTTACCTAGTTCTTTTGTAGGTCTCCTTTGAGTAAATACAGTTTTTTTATAGGAAGAAGGCCCAGGAGAAGGTTGAGAAAACTGTGGGAGTTCAGAGTAGGTGTTAATGGGGGTGGTATTAGGCAGGTTGGGATATATGAGCAGAAATATGTGGGGCTGGAGAGTTGGTGATATCTGCATATGATGTACGAACAGGTTTGTATCTGCGAGAAGCTTCTACATAGCCTATATTTTCTTGGGACATTACAATTTTTATATTTCTTTGACGAGAATGCTCAGGACATTTAGGGTCTGTGGCTGCATGGGGGCCAGAACAAAATAGGCAAGAAATATTGTCCTCGGAAACCTGGCAGGAGATATGCTCATGAGGACCAGCACAACGAGAGCAACGAGGTTTGGATCTACAAATATCCTTAATATGTCCAAATCGGCAACAATTAATGCACTGGATAGTGGGGAGAGTATAACGATGGACAGGAAGGGAAACGTTACAGCAGTATATATAAGAAGGAAGGATTTGGCCTAGGAAGGTTAACACAACAGTACCTGTTGGCTCCCAGCAGATCCTACCATCAATTCTTATTTTCTTGTTAAGTCTTCTAGCTTTAATAACTGTACTGGGTATGGGTCTGCACTCAATCCAAGAAACTAAGTCTTTTAGAGACCAGTCTAAAGGTATTTGACGGACTACACCCATCCTTGTAACTTGGAATCGGGGGATAATTGCTTCTAAGTTACTATTTTTCAAGATAGAATGGTCCAGAAAGGAGTTGGCATCGCAGTAAGTCCTAAAAATAACTGAAACTTTGTTCCTACCTATATCTTTAATTTCGTCTATTCCTGTAACATTGCCATTGTAGATGGATTGTGCTATTTTGAGAGCCCGCATGCTATTGGAGATTTTAATAGAGTCGCTTTCTGGACGAGAGACATGTACGATAAAAGGACCTAAATCAGTTTCTGTGTATCTTAAATTTGCATTAACCTCATATCCGTGCCTAGTGAACGTGTGTTGGATCGACGCCGACGGAGGTAAAGGGGCGGCTCGTTTTTCTGGGATGAATGAAAAGTCATCAGCAGGGCGTTTGTTAGAGGCCCTTTCTGATTGCCCACTGGAGTTCAGCTCGGTCATTTCTACCTCCACAGTTGTCCTACCCCTATCAGGGGGAACATTTTCCCCAACCGACTGAGACATTTAAGGAAAAAGGTTACTTAACGCTAGAAATACACATATAAATAACCACCACCAAGAGAAAAAAGAACAACACAAAAGCCAGGAAGCCAGAAAATCCTTGGAAAACCGGGAACAATTCACCAAAACGACCGTTACCAAGGATGTCACCTGTCACTTTTTCAAATGACGTCAATATATCAGATGACGATGACAGATGTGTCGAGCTTAAGAGGAAGACAGTGACAGCAAACTGTTGTTGATGCTAAATTTGCTATAATGGTAGGCATAGGAACTAACTCTATACAACCTTTTGAGAAGCAATAATTTTTAGTACTAGCACTTAACTCGGTCAAATAATAGGACTTTAAATAGTGCCAAACAACACAGTTGTTTCTTATGGCAGCTCTAAAAGATACCTTTGACCAAATAGTCAAGATTTTGAACTCAAATATATAATTCTGACTTACAAATAAATATTCAATATCCTACTACTTCACGTTGTAGAGCAATGCTGTAATCACTATCTTAATCATTATTATAGCTCTTAGAACCGGCTCCATCGGTATGATACCACGCACAGAAACGGCGTGAAACAGCATTGAGCTAATCATCTTTCGCGCGATGAGTGAGAGTTCCAATGGCTCACTTCCCCTCTTACCTAGGCTTCCCTATCCCATCCCCTTATTCCAATCCCATATCCCATTCCATTGTGGTGACGTTAGTGCCAACATCATAAGCATGCGCGAAACCGATATTAATCTATGCTTCCAAAAGAGCGCGCCGTTATATGACAGCGCGCGTACACCATTCCCGCCATATTCTATTGGCGCGAAAACATCAACGATCAAAACCAACGCGGTTACCCCAAAATCGTGGTAGACTAAAACTCGGTTCTCCCGCCTACTGCTTGCCCTAATCTCCACAATATACTTCTGATTGAATTGTTAATAACGTAATAGTGTGTGATTAAAATGTCTATAAGACTGAAGTACTGTTTTATTCATACACCGCTCAATAAAAATATAAACAACATGCCAACATTTCCCTCACCATCTATTCCATACTCTTTGTCCCATTCTAAAGGATGGCAAGGCGTTGGCTTCGCCACTGGTGTTGAAAACGCCTATATGCAAAGGTAACTACTTTTCGTGAGCTAGGCCATATGCCTGATTGCCAGCTTCGCATACCATTGTCCATTATTAACTAGTATCGCACATGTTTTGATAGTAAATCTGCACAGCCAAGCATACAAAGTTGTCATCAAGGACTCCTTGTTACTATAATCAGGTTACGAAGTATCATGTGTGTTAATCTTCTATATTAAATAAATATGAATCGTAAAAATATATGTACGCGCATAACTTGAGAACGACTTTAGCGATTTTGATGAAATTTTTTATATGCATTTGAGTGGATCCCCGGATGGTTTCGATTGGAACCGGTATAAAGAGGCACTAGAATCGGGTCCTAGATTTTTATTTATTTAGGGCAGGGCAAAATCTGCCAGGATCGCTAATATACTGCATAATTATTATTTTCCTTTCAAAATATACCAAACTATTTAATAAAGCCAAAAAAAATAAATATCATCACTAATCTGAGTACAAGACAAAATTGCCTATGCTGGCTGTGCATAATGCCCGTGCAGAATTCAAACTACAACTGATTACAACGACAAAAAAACGGAAATAGAGAAACTTATTCACAACAAAATTCTTATAACACTAAACGTGTGTTTATATTACATATTTTATGTTATGAAACAAACTCAGGAAATATTATATAAATAAAGCACCAGTGTTATGGCGGAGGAAATTGTTCTTAACCGGTTAATCTTTGGTATTTACAACAACAAAGTTATAATAGAAAACGAGTAAACATAAAACTATTAATAGCTGTTGATTGTTATAACATGTTGCCCTTTAAGAAAGTACATAGGCAAATTCAGCCGTGCTAGTTTATGGTCGGTATATGTTACCGATATGAAGAGTAGAGGTAAGGAGGACCATCTAGTATGGGGGATCAGTTGAAAAAGTGTCCACCTGTAAACAGTAAATTATGGTTCGAAAACTCCTCAAAATAGCGCTAGTGTTGGAAAAGGAAATGATATGAATTTAGCAGTTATAAACGAAGTGAAGTGTGCTGGGTTAAAAATTATAATTTGGAAAAGTATTGAGACTTTCTCATATTGAGAAGTATGTATATATATTTTTGACCAATTGAATTTTTGAAACCTATTTCCCTAATTAAGATTACCAACTAAATTATCTGAAAATTCCTCCAAGAGGAGACATGCAATAGTTACATTTTCGTAAAATGCGCGGTGGCAAAGAGGAAGTCTTTTTTCCTTCTTTAATCTAGTCTCCTACTCTAATTATTTGTGGCGCTATTTATAAATACTTTCCACTTGCTATTATGGCGCCATCTTAATTTGCAGTGGACACTTTTTAATATACTGAGATAGTTCACCTTACCTCTACCCTCCATAGTTACCGTTCGTTTATTTGCCATACTATCACTTAAAATTTGACATAAGCTCCGTACAAATAATGTCAGAATTGAACTGATATGAATAGTGTTGGCATCCAAAAATATGGCAGCTAAAATGTATTTATAGATGTTATGAAAGTATAATAATAGCATAATTTATTAGATTATATGAAACTATGTAACTGTAAATTTTGGAAACGTTTTTTTTTGAACGAACGCTTGTGTTATGGGTAATATACACCGGACTACTCTGGGGCCAATTCCAGACACCCAGACCATAGTAAATAACGGAGAAAATACGTTTCCGAAATTTACTACACCAGGAATCGAACCTGGAGACTCTGCGTTGAAGTGAAGTAGACCGGCAGAGGCTTAGCCCGCTCAACCACAGAGGCCGTCGAAGAAATCGAAATTAAAAACTATCCGATACATTATATCCCTTAAAATTTTAACTTTTAAGATAATTTAGGTACTTCAAAAATTGCTTAATTTGTCATCGCACAACCAATCTAATGAATACATTATTTACATCTGCTCGCGACCATAACGTCAAATAACTTTCTTTTTATCGTTAATTTTACTTTTTAATTAAGAGGCAACAAGTATTACAAAACTGTCCATATCGCAACAGGTCAGATGCGATAACCGGCCGCCACATTCTCATAAAAATCTCTTATCACTATAAAATACCGCCTACAAAATCCACCTTCATTAATACTAATCCATACGCAGACTATTTTATCTGTGCACGGCTGTAAATTTAAAGCTGCGGTTAGCCAACATCCCGACTAGGATGTAAAAAATTATACCGTGACCACACACGAAGCGTCAAAAAAAAGTAAAATTGGAATATGGCGGATAAGCTAACGCGCGCTTTTCAGTGATGCGTTTGAAATCCAGTTTCTCTTTGATAATGACATTTTTCACGGTTTCACGTTTGTTGTGGATTTATCTGATTAATTCTGTAACAAATTATCAAATTTTACATTCACGCTAATTAATTGTATTTCCTTGCAGCTTGAGATAAGTTTTGGAAGCATCAAGCGTTGCGGTGGATGGGTTAGAATACACCTACTAAACTATGCCTTTTTGGTAAAATGTCACATAAATCACGCGGTAACTTTAATAAGACTACAGACTGGGACATTTAACTATGGTTTTATAATCTTAATTTTTTTTATAGAGGTTTTAACCAATTAGATTATGTCATCCTCGAACATAAACTAAACAAAACAAACAAACGAATTACTTATCTATTTGTAAGTGCTATTTTAACTATTCCTATTAGCATATTGCCTTCTCCTAATAGATAGAACGCCAATATGCTATTAAAGAAACCTAAATTTTGATTTATTTAGACCAGAGGTTCCCAACGTGGGCGATAACGCCCCCTTGTGGGCGCTGCAGGCCTAAAAGGGGGCGTTAAGAGTCCCAGAAAAAAATAAACGCCGTTGTGTACTACCTACTGCGCTTAGGTCTCAAGTTAACTCTTGCGGGCTATAGTAAAAGTCTCGTTTAGAATGAATGTTTCTCCGCTAATGTAGCTCTCAAGAATCAGTTAATTTAATTTGACGTTATAGTGTTTTTTAAGTAGGTGAAAAAATGGGGGCGCTAAAAAATAATTTATTCTCAAAGTGGGCGGTATACAAAATAAGTTTGGGAACCACTGATTTAGACAATAACGCTCGATAGAAGGAAGTATCTATACTTCTTTCCAATTCGTTCCGGGTACATTCCATTAGAATGTGATAAATATCTTCAACCACTGTACACTCACAAACAATTACTATGGTTACAAGTCTAAATTGTTAAAAAAATAAAGTTTCAGAGTCCAATAATGCTCTTAAGGGCAAGTTTTAAAATGAGATTCTCGCAAAATTTGCTTTATAAGGAGAAAAATAACAACCCGCAGGCAATCTTCGTGTCAGGGTCTCTTAGGTTTACGCTCCTGAAGGCACAGGTAAGGCTGTCAGCAGCCTCTCTGTAAACAGCCCGTAGTTGTAACGCTGATGCAAGTCGGAAAGTATGTTTTAAAATTATTTAACCTTTTAAAATTTTTCCATCCTGGCAATTACATTTTCGGAAAATAATATGAATTGGATACGCCACCACTACTCTATACACACCACGTACTGATCTTGATCCATAGTCAATTTTGTCGTCAAACAATGACAGTCGTTGCGTATGGACGTATGCGTCCCCAAGTTCGTACCACACATCTCAATCCTCCACCTGTGAATTTAGACCAGTCGTTGATAAACAGTATTATAAGTTAAATGAACTAAAAGACCATTGAAAATATGAACAATGCCCTTTGGCAAATGCATGTATTAAATTTACTGTTAATTTTATTGCCTCCACAAAGCACACTCTATTATAACGCCCTCTCTAGTTGCATGTTACATTACAGAAACAATCATCAATTGTTCACAGTTGTAATTCATTGCGTTATGAAATGGTTATTATGCCTCTGTTACACCTGGGATAATGTTGGTGTAGGGATTGTGTCACGAAGATGTAGCGAAGGGTATACACTTTTCTAGTCAATCGTAACGGCGCTTTAGTTTTTGACGCTATTTTTTATTTTTTTTATTGCTGGAGTTCAGTAGACAGGCAACCGGCCCACTTGATGGAAAGCAGTTACCATCGTCTATGGACATTTGCAACTCCAAAAGTGCTACAAATGCGCTGCTGCTCTCTTAAGGGAGACTGGAACCTGGTCACTAATGCCGGAACACAACACAAGGTTGTTATGGCGACATACTCATGACCAGGGGTGGTAGCCATCCATTCGGGCAAACGCCCGGGCAGGTGGTAGGGATCTGACTGTAGGTTGTTATGTTGCCTCTTACGACAGGCCGCCTGGCTGCAGGAAATTGTATTCTTTCTCCGTTCGTGCATGGCTATAAGGCCCGGTTCCTATAATCTTATGTCCTATGAGCTTGTGTAAACTTTTAACGGATACAGGGGCAAACGAGCGGTTGGTAAAACGTAGGAACCGGCCATAAGTCGCATTTGGACACAATTAATAAGGTTATCTATCCAAGGTGTATGTAGCAAGAGGGCATTACGATTGGCAATTCTCGCATATTTCAACAGTTATTACTGAGGACTTTGAAGGATAATGTTTTGTTCTCATACTTTATTTAAAAAACAGTATAAATGTTGTGTAAAAAATAATATTCTATCCTAAATTCTTGTGTATTTCTGTCGGAACCATCAACTGTTTTGGAACTTGTCTTTTCGTAGTACAATATCACGGTTATTTTTTATGAATTGAAATTTATAATTAGGCTAACTAATATGCGCATTGCGCACCTCCGTTGTCACGTTTCTGCTTAGAGCCGTGAAAATGGGCTTAAAGGGCCCATACACAATCCTGCATTGCAGTACTTAAAAGTCTTGTTATCAAGCCAGAAAGTAGAAAACAAAACATAATAGAACCATGTCGTGACTGTTTCGCTATACTTAATTTATTTTAATTTGACCGAGGAAGACAAATGTTGGCTATAAATTTTGTGCAACCAATTTAGATACGTTCACAGATGAATTTTTTACCATGCTTTTATACAGACAAAGGCTGTCGTCCACTCTCATAGACTTAAGAACCATAATAAACTTAAGCGAAAAATATAGTTTTTACTAGATTGTATTAGATATGTTGATATTTTATTAATCAATAACAAGGGCAAGTGCGTGTAGCCCTCGCATAGTGAAGAATTCCATACAAAGAAGAAAGAAAGAAAAACGTTTCTTTGATCTTCATATAGCGAGATTGAAGACAAAGAAAATAGGTGCAGTTCAGTATATGCTAGGCAACAGGTGCCTGACGCTGGTTTTCAACTGCACCCTAAGACGGACGGATGTTATATTAACTTACAAACATCGCTCTCATTACAGTTGTCACCAATACGATAACGTGGTAAACATACATATATACATACATTATATATACATATTCAATCGTCATAACATATAGCATGAATTTTATTAATATAGTTTTTTCTATGGTATGCAGTTCTTGTGAATTTAGTGACAGTACAGATAAAAATTTCAATTTGTTGACATTATCTTGTTCAATGTTCGCAAAGTCTGTGTCATCGGCGCCTTATTAAGCAAGCTGGTCCTGCCGTATTGACTGGAATGTTTGATTTCATTTCATCCAATTATTACCAACCCATTCACCTGAGTTAAACCATTTACCTTTTAAAAAATTAAATAATTAGGAGACCAATGCAAATGGATGCCAAATTGTTATAAACAAGCATGCCTAAGACAAACAAGGTGGGATACATCAAGAGATGAAATGGATAAAGACCATAAAGTAAATATAGATATACATAGAATTACTACAAACAATAGATAATAATGACTACAAAACAAATTAGAAAAGAATACTGATAAAATATTCAAGAAGAATGTTACGATATATTATATTATATACAATATGAAATGCATAATACATATTTATAAACAAAATAGTGTTGTAGAGAGGTAGCAGATAGAGAAGAGCAACTTTTTTCAGTGTTTCACTCCATACTACTTTGGAAGCAAACATTTAGACCTATAGACCTGCATAGTGCATATAAAAGCGATGACACATCTTTAAGAGTTTTCAACGTCTATGGATGTATATTTTTTTATAATATTGTACAACTAAACCCTGTCCTAGCTTTTATGCTATTTTCTCTTTCCATCCCAAGGTTGTCTGGAAGACATCGCTGCCAGCGATAAGGCCGCCATTTGTACTTAATTCTAAGCTATTTTTCTGTATTGTTTCATAAATGTTATTGTACAACAAAATATATTCCATATTATTCTATATTGAATAAAAAAGAAACTGAAGTGGCATCATTGCTATTTGATACAATTGTCTTCGTAAAGTAGCCAAGAAATAAATTTACAGATTTAATGATGGAATGTTTTGTATTTAGTCATCAGTAATAACCTACATCGATTAAAGGATTAACAAAAAATACTCTGGTGGTTCTGGCACTGAGACTTCTTTTGTGGCGCGAACTTTATGTATGAATCACGGCCATTTGACTTAAAGGCCTATTTGCCAAGCCATAATAAACATAAAAAATCACGAACACTCCTAATCGTTACTTTTCTGCGATTTCACTTTTATTATTTATTACACCTGAAACCAATTACACAATAATCATCTCATAATCATTATTAAAATTAATGATGAAGACCTCACAGTGTGGAAATGGAAATCTCATACGAAAAGACACTTTCAAAAATTATTTCTCAATCCGTACACACCTTGCTTAATTCAATATAAAAATCACATAAAAATAATATTGCTATTACATTACAATAATAAATTATTCATAAAGATTGTACATGAGATATTGTAATATACGTCTCGAGATATAAGTATCCTCATAAATACGAGCGGAGAGACAGACAAACATACACGTAATCCGGTAAAGCGGAGTGTCAATAACGTGGCCCATCCAATTTCTATTACTTACAGCAACCATTGAAGAAAAATATCTATCCATTTACACGATGGCTGATTGAGTTGCGTACTGGCTGGCACGAAAGTGGTTTTTTTTTCAAACTTCTGGACGGATAATAATAATAATTATGCAATAGTGTTCACAGTCAATCCTACTCTTATTAATCTATCTATAATATTATTGTTACAAGTTGCAGGACTCGAATTAAAATGCCGTTGGAATTATTAAAGAGTTTATTAGAACTATATAAACACGTATAACATAGGTACAAATATAACCGAATACACCAAGTCCAAATGTAATGCAGAAGTCATTATTTCATAAAACACGCTAAGTCCGTCACTAAATAGATTACCCAATGTACACAAGTCTTGCTCCGCTCGGGGTTATCGCTTGACTGCCTGATTTCTCAATTGGGGCATTGTTTTATTCTGCACAGATGAAATATGTCTGCCCGGCCGCGTGGACCGAATTTTCTAGAATCCGTTTGTACTTTAAATCTGAGACACCTGGTAGTGATAACAATACAACAATAGGCCGTTAAAGATTACAATATACAATGAGATTTTTGGATCACAAATTTCAAAGACAAAGTAACCAAATTATCCAAATGCCGAAAGGTGATAAAATGTGTTTCTACAGTTATTCAGGTGTGAATTTGTCTTTTGTCGGCGTCTAACTCGTAACATTATAAATTCACGTAAAAATGATAAGGCCGATTTCGGTGCGATTTTTGTTGATCTACAGAAAATTCTTAAACTTAAAATCTGCACCATTTTTATCTTGGGAAGCCCGCGGGAATTTTTCTAGGAATTATTTAAAATGCCCGAATTGAATAATAATCGAATTCCAATGTTATTTTTTCACTGATCTATCGATCAGCAAATTTTCTGTAATAAAATGTATGATATTTAGTATCTCGGGAATCTCACGGAAATTTTTACTATGAATGTAGTAAAAATTTCCGTGATGAAGTTAAATTTACTGAATAAATATTGATGAACTTTACATCACTATGGTCTAAGATCAAATCAAAGAAATTATAAGTACTTGACTGACACTAAACAACGAAGTTCTTTTAAAGGAGATCTAAAATTCACATTTTACAATCATTATTCCTTTCAATTGTTATTTTTTACTGAAAGAGATAGCGATAAGACTGCACATTTTGCACACTTAGAATATTTTCAGGCTATAAGTTTTGTGTGTTTTCTGTAATGGTGTATAATAAACTGTTACCTCTCACTTTTTTCTTAAAAAATACTTCAAAACCAAACATCACTCTGTTCAGTGTCCAGTTTCAACCAAGACTTCGTATCAAATTGATATTTGAACGTTTCAGTTGAATTATCGACACACCTGTACTTCAGTCAACAATTTCCCAACTGCATTTTTGGTACGGCGCATAACTTATTAACATATTATTTTGTATTGCATCACATAAAGCTCTTATAGCAACGTATATGTTACAACATAAATATACTATAACTGCTGTAACTGAGTGCTATCTAGTTAGAGCTGTCGATTGTTTTGTGAAATCATGAAACATCACGATCGTTTGTTTATACATATTCATCGAACCCATTAATTTTAACCACGAGTTCATTCATTTTATTATTTGCATAATACTATTTGAAACTAGTTTCTGACCCGTACTTTATTTGTAACTTTACAAGATTTTATTTTATTTTATTAAGGCTTTCGCGGAAGCTTTCGATACGCAGCATCAAGGTGCTGGAATAATATTCCACCACCCATTAGAAATCTGCAACATATTAATGGGTTCAGAACTAAATTAAAGATATTTTTGAAAGAGCACCAACGTTCACAACAGGATCTAAAACATGACACAAGTGGTATTTAATTTAAGTGTTATGTTGATTCTTTTATTTAATTTTTGCAATACTCGTATATACAATACTTATATATTTATTCATGATTATTTATTTCTCTATTTTTTGGATATACTAAGTATGATTTGTGTATGTATGTGTATATATGTATGTATGTATGTGTATATTATTTAAGATGCAATGCTTCACAATGATGTAATGTCTGCCGTGACAGTACCTTATGGGCTCAGCGGAAGATCAGCGCTGGTTTTAAAAGACCAGCATTATGCTGAGTCTGATGCCTCAGGACAAGATTATGTTGTTAGTTTTAATATATTTTTTTATTTTTTTTAACAATTGTAACTACACTACACCAATGTAATTTGGCCTGAATAAAATTGTTTTCTTTCTTTCTTTTTATTTATATTTCAGCCCATAAATGTCCCAATTCTGGGTTCAGGCCTCGTATTATAGGGTAATGGACAGTATACCGTCATGCTTGTCCAAGGCGCCTTGGCAGGTTTGACACATCGGTTGTCTCGTGCAGGTTGCATCACGATATTTTCCTTCACCGTTATTAGCACGTGGTAATTTTAACAATATGCACATTAGATCAAAAAACTGACTAAGTGGTGCATGCGTTCCGGCCAGGATTGAACCCGCGTCCTTTGAGTTTAATACGCGTGCGCTAGCCATTACGCTACCGCGACTTTATTTAATTTTAATGGCTCGAAATGACCAAATGGCAACGCCGATATTTGACGTTTAGTTTAGGTCTGATGGTTTCCATTTTGTAATAGAAAAATATAACGCTTTTATAAGCTACTAGCTGCGTGGTCTCTCCCGTGTGGTGATTGAAAATAGTCATAATTCCAAAATAAAAGATTTTTTCTAAAATAAAAGTAGCCAAGTTACTCCCTATTACATCAGCTACCTGCCAGTAAAAGTATCGTCAAAATCGGTCCAGCCATTTCAGAGATTAGCTGGAACAAACAGACAGACAGACAAAAATAGTAAAAAATGATATTTTGGTGCACGTATATAATAATAAAAATAATATAATGTCAGCCCATAAATGTCCCACTGCTGGGCTGGGGCCTCCCATTATAGGGGAAACGGACAGTATACCCACCACGCTTGTCCAAGGCGGCTTGGCAGGTTTGAAACATCGGTTATCTCGATGTGCAGGTTGCATCACGATGTTTTCCTTCACCGTTTTTAGCACAAGGTGATTGTAACAATATGCACATTAGATCAGAAAACTGACTAAGAGGTGCATGCGTTCCGGTCAGGATCGAACCCGCGCCCTTCGATCTAGGGGCGCGTGCGCGAACCATTAAGCTATCATGACTTTTTTGGTGTATGTACCGTATATATATTCATATGCATGTAGTAAAAAGCGGTTATTTCAATATTACAAACAGACACTCCAATTTTATTTATATTGTTACGTGTAAGCGGGGTTACGCACTTATGGATTGGAAGAAAACACCAGTTTTTAATTTAAAAACTTTTATTGACTTACACAGCCGCACGTAGTACCTCTCAGCCGGGTCGGCCCTATACGCACGACCAACGATGCACAGTCCCGACGATAAGTTAACACACCCTCAATACCGTCGCCGATATTGCGTAGATCTCCTCCGATACTATCGCGTGTAGCTCGCCTCTGGTTCCTCTCTCGAACTACGCTACACACCTACTTCACGTATCCGTTCACCAAACTTGTCACTAAATTCACCAGTTAATTCGTCTCTGTCTTCTATTAACCTTCTCTTCCAACTCTTTAGTATCGCACTTATCGCTTCACTGTCTTGGACTAAACTCAACTTTGAACTGCCCGGTAGGCGCGCCTTACGCTGTTTATATACCCGGAAGAATTTTCTAGAACCCATCTATCTCGGTCTTTTCTTTCCCGAACCTTCTGTTCGGGAACTTTCGTTTATCCATCTATCCCTTTCTAACTATAATAATCTATCTATCTCTTTCTTTCGTTTATCCTTTTCTAAATATATCCATCCTTGTCTTTTCGTTCCACATTGTTCTAGATTTTTCCAAAGTTCTAAAACTAACTAGATGGTTCCACCATCATTCGCCACAATATGTATAGATATTAACATAATAAAAACAAATCTTAAAATCACTCATATTTTTACAATCTGGGCCCAAGAATGTATGATGGCGTATACAGATACAGCTCCTTTATGTATATTTACTTAGCTGTTCCACTAGAAGGAATACTCCATGCATACCAAATTGAATTTTCAACTAAAGGTAAACGATACGAACATTTATTGGGCAATAAGTTTAATGGAGGGCCACTTTAGTAATATTTAATTAAGCTAATAACTTTGTACAGGTGTTTTTATGATAATAGTAACGCATTAAGAAGTAATGTATTTTGGTTTATCATAAAACATGTCTCACGATTGCATTACGTAGGAATTACATCGAAACGGAACTTCTATACCATGTCCTTGAAGTGAAAACATCTTTAGGTGCGCTGAATACTTTATTTTGTGGGTACTCATTGAGACTGATGTTGACTATGTAATGCTTATTCTGGCAGGAGATCCGCCCTGGGAACTCCAGGTGGACATGTTTGCCAAGGTTCGACGCTTTCGACAGGATGCCAGAGCTAGGGGTCTGGTTTACTGCCGGGCAGAGATTGAGGCGATCAGGACACGGGAAACCACGACCATGCTCCAAACCTGGCAGAGAAATTTAGAATATCCTAAGGCCGGCTTTGTTACAGTGGAGGCGTTTCGTCCCTACCTACTGCGATGAGTCGCGCGGAAACACGGGACTCTGACCTTTAGGATGACGCAGATATTAACCGGGCACGGGTGCTTCGATAAGTATCTGCATCAGATTGTAGGATGTCTGCCTATCCCTCAAGGCCGCGAGTGAGGCGCGCTAGACACTGCGTTTCACACGCTGATCGAATGCGCTGCATGGCAACCTCAGAGGTTCCAGCTCGAGGCCATCGTAGGGCCGACCAATTCGCTGCGGGGACTGGTTGAGGCCATGCTCCACAGTGACGATCATTGGTCAGCGGTTTCTTCCTTTTGCGAGGCAGTAATGTCCCGCAAGGAATCCGTTGAGAGAGTAAGGGAGAGAGCTGCGTACGCGCTCCTCGGACGCCGTCGTCAGACTGGCCTCCGGAGACACAGGTGTGCGCAAAATCTCCTCCCATGATTCCATCGCAGAAGTCCGCGCATTGTGGGGATGCGACGGGTCCAGCCTCTGTTGGTGAAGTAGGTCACTCTGCATCTCGGGGTACCCTAAGCTTGTTGCGCGGTTGAACAAGGGGTGTAGCTTCGCTCGTTATCTCATGTTCTTCCATACACAGCACCGTGTATGGGACGCAGGTTAGGTTTAGCCGAGTAGTTGGTTCCGCCCAGAGTCTTCGTACACGCTGCGCGGCGCTGATCACCGCGGTCCGGTCTCAACCCCACAGTCGAGAGGGACTCAGTATGGTATGAAACGTATTCCCCCTGCGCGACAAAAAAATATGTAGCGCTTATTCGGGTACGTTCAATTAAAGTCGGCTGGAGTCGACTAGAGGAACGAGAGACTCAATGCGTCATTGCGACAGTCGCTCGGCGATCGATGTTCGTTTTGGTGAAGTTTTTCTTCTGTCGTGTGGTTTTAAGCACAAATTGAGTTTTTTTTTATTGAAGACACCAAACTGAGATATTTTGTGCTCACGAAAACTTCACGTGCGTAATTAACATTATTGAAAATTGTCATTAGTTATGTAGAGTAGAGTAACAAAATGATTCATATAGGAACGTTTTCAAAGAGCTGTGGTAATTTTAGGATTTTTTTACTTTAACGGTAATATTTTTGAGAGTTGGTAGCCCTGTTGGTCAAGTGGTAGTGGAAGCACTATACAAATGTCAAATCGAGTCAATCTTAAAAATTATGTATGCTTTTTGACAGCACTTTGACATTTGCAATTGACATTAGAATATAATAGAATACTTTATTGTGCAATAAAATTAATGAAACAATGCACAAGAACAGCTTAGAATTAGGTACAAATGGCGGTCTTATCGTTGACAGCGACCTCTTGTAGACAACCTTAGGATGGAGAGAGAAATATGGCACAAAAGCTAGGGCAGGGTTTTGTTGCACATTTTTTTTTAATATTACATAATATGTATGAATATTATTATATACATAGGTATATAAGTATGCATATCGATTTATACATACATACATAAATACAAGTCTCTGAAATTAAAAACGTACTTAGGATTAATAAAATTACTTTTGCTCGTGGTACTTATACCTGTAGTCTACATACACAAAGGTCATTTTTCTATCGCCTTTACAAGATTTATTATTTATTTATTTTTTTAGATGAAATCAGAACATACTGGATGTCTTGATATGTTTCTTTTATTAGCTTCGCGTTCCGATATATATTTAAAAACTATTAACACTATCTGCACTTAAATCAGTGGTTTCCTTTTTACGGTAGAATAATTTACGTTTTACGAGGGTTGGCTCCAGACCCCTTCGCTTGCATGTAGATTTCGTCGTTGATAGCGCGGAGTAATTGTTAGAGGTTTTATGCACGCAGAGAGGCTTGCTATGCATATATAAATAGTGCATTCGAGAACGAATAATCAACACTGAGATTCAAATATAGGTTATATTATAGGGTATATTAGCCGACATATTTATTTTCAGAATGAGTTATCAACATTAAGAAAATAACACATAAATACAAAACAATTAAGGAACAAAAGACAATTTTTTTTTTGAATGTTATTAATTACTTCTCCCTAAAATAATAACGGTCTTATCATGTTGAGTTAGAGTAAGTTTAAAGGTTCCTTTAAGATTCTCTAAGAATCTTAAAAAAATCAGGTGGTAGGGTATTATCCCATCTGGATGACTACCAGTCCTGGTCTTCAGTATGGCACCATAACAACCTTGAGTTGTGTTCCGGCTTAGTGTTAAGGTTCCAGTCTCTCCTAAGAGAGCAGTAGCATTTCTTTTTAGGCTGAGTCTATTAATACGGGTACTGTACGAACAATTTATAATTATTAATACGGGTACTGAAAATGTTCTTAAAAAGGCTCGGCCAAAAAAAACCTAACCTAACCTAATTAAAGATTGAAAATAAGTATTTTACGAAGTTCTTCCAATCCATACAAGAGCAGTACGCAAATACTCGCGTATACTTTGTAGTAACATATAAGCAGATCTTGTTCCGTAATGTACAGCGCCACACATACACACATACACATAGGGACTAATCGTGTATGTGTCGGAAAATTATTATTGGGTGGTTATAAAAAAATAACCACGAAGGCTAAGGCGAGTGCTCCGCTTCGCTTCGCACCCGCCTTAACCTATATTAAAAATGTTCCGATTTGTTCATAATAAATAAATGTGCCGTGTATCTATACCCCACCCTCATTTTAGAATTTATTTATTTATTTTTATTTTCATGTTTTCAATAATTCTTTAAAACATGTCATTAAAAAAAAACCTAACCTAACCTAATTAAAAAACAAGCTAATCATCCAATTCATTCTTAATTTTTTAAAAAATAATTGAATGTCTGTACGAATAAATATAATTTATTCGTCTAGTACCCGTACAAATAGTCACACCGTTCTTTTTATTTCCATCGATGGGCCTTCTGTCTGTCTGTTGAACTCATGCAAAAAAGCCTATTCAACATTTAATATAAGACTCATGTTTGAATTCTGGTTTAGATTGCAGATCTTAATCGTTTTGTGTTGTCATTACGTCAATAAAAAAAATGCAGCAGAATGCCTTTTACATAAGCTCTAAACGAAAGTGCTAAATTACACTCTTATCGCCGTGATTTATACAGTGAAAAAGCAAACAAAATGAAGGGAAACGCAATTAATGACTATTAAAGGCAATTTACGAAGATTTGATTAAATTATAGTGTTTTACTATAGATGCAACAGTACACGGCTAAGTTAGTGGGTCATATTGCTTATGTAATATACGAAATTTTAATATTTAAGTCAATAGGTTTTATCCATGCAGGCACGGAGAAAGAACAATGATATCTACGACAATACAACAGCCAGGTGGTAGGGAATTTACCAATCTGGAAGGCCACCGCTTCTGGGGCCCAATTCTGCTAGCTTTCGTGTGCATAAAAATTAGCTTATTCCGACACAGTTCTTTTCTAACGATGCGGTACTGTGTTCCGGGAATCCCGCGGAAATTTCAATGCAAGTCAAGTTGCGGGGTAGGCACGAACAACACAGTGCCGTTCAGGCTTATTCTTACACACCTCACTTGCTTCTTTGACATTCATAGCTCTTGTCATGCACGCTCGTCTGTTCTTAAGGCTCCTGTCATCACCTTCTGCTAGTACACGATCAATTTGATCATGGAAGGTGTGTCGTGGCCTTCCGCGACTTCTGCATCCATCCACTTTTGCATTGAATATCTCTTTAGTGATTCTTTCATCATACATTCTTTCCACATGCCCGAATCACCGGAGCATTCCTTTCCTTACCTTCACCCCGACACTCTCTTTCAGACTAACTCTCTTTCTTACTTCGGTACTATTACGAACGCGGTCCGCGAGCGTAATAGACGAAAGAACGAGAGTTAATAACTTAATTATAATCGCATTCTACCCATTAATGGCTGGTTCCTATATACATACATACATACATACATAACTTCACGTCAGGTCCCTTGCGGGGTAGGCACGAACAATAGAGCGCCACACAGGCCCATTCTTAGCACACCTCACTTGCTTCTTTGACATTCATAGCTTTTGTCATGCACGCTCGTATGTTCTTAAGGCTCCTAATATCACCTTCTGCTAACACATGATCACATGGTGCCTATATATTATTATTAATTCAATTGTTTGACTTTGTATGGAGTTTACACCAAATCTTAAACGTTTGTGAGACAAATAAACGGTCGGTAATATATATGATATAGGAACCGGTCCTAAGACTATAAGTAGAATGCTGAGCCTAGGTCACCGTCTTCTATAGGTAAGTTACCCAAACCTGTGTTTCAAAATACTGTTACATGCCGACAAAGTGGATTCACACCTGGTTTATTACCTTCCCGTATTTGGACTTTGTTTACTTTGTGTTTAAAATTTATAATTAAGAAAAATATTCTATTGTTATTGTACTTGTTTTATGGCAGTCATTAGACAGGTGTGTCGACTAATTATTGGAAATGATTGTTTTGCGTCGAGACATATTGTATTTGTACAGGATAAAAGGAATGCCCGAACGGAGGGATGAGTCAGTCAAGCGAGGATTACGATACGAGCAAGAGGTACATTTGATAAGCGATATAGTGACGGATTTTGCGCGTGTTATCGAATTGTGCAGTTTGTACTATTTGCGTCCAGTTATACTTGTACCTGTGTTATATGTGTTTGTATAGTTCTTATAAACTCTATAGTCTATAGTAACTCCAATGGCATTTTAATTCGAGTCCCACACTCGTAATAATATATTGTGCAATATTTCACCAGACAAGGCCTTTTTTCAATTCTATATATGAATAATATTTGAAACACGATAAACTTGAAGATATGGCGTATACTCTCTTATATCTCCAGGAAATGTCGTCATTAGATTCAAAAGCTGACAAATAGCATCGATAAATAACCATACACAACAATCCAAGTGCGATAAGCTACTGAATTAACTTTTATCTCGAAACATTATCAAGATAGGTTCGATGCCTTAAAGCCCCATGTCCGATTACAGTGGCTGTCAAAGTATCTTATTTTATGGTATTCCGACACAAATTAAATTAAAGTAATGACAAACTGTTTATAATTTAAATGTAATGAATATTTTAGAGATGAATTTCATTATTTATTTTTATGTTGTTATTTATAATAACAAGATATTAGTGTTTTTGAATCAAGACGGTTATCATAAATTAGACTGGCAAATGCATGATCTGGTACAGATATATGTTGATTAGAAATAAAATGAAAAATGTATTCCAAGAAATACATTTCTCTTATTGCAGGAGTTCACCAGACAGGCAGACGGCCCTCTTGATGGAAAGCGGTTACCATCGCCAATGGACATTTGCTACACCAAAGTCGTTACAAATGCGCTGCTGCACTCTTAAGGGAGACTGGAACCTGGTCACCAATGCCGGAACACCTTTGCTGTTGCAAATGACTCAAAATCAAGTAGGCCGTCTGCCTGTCAGTTCAGCAAATCTTGCAATGAAAAAAAATAGTACAACCGCCATTTCGGATAAGTGTTCCGTTCTTAATACTGGGCTGCTGCGTTGACACATTTAAATCAGAAATAGAGAAGTTTGAGAACCACTGCCTGCGATACCTACATGCCCGTAGGCGTTAGTAGTCACGACGGTATTTATGTCTCCCTCCCAAGGTACACAACATTCGTGACTGTGATGCACATTTTTATTTTCATTTTGCACTATTTTATATAGAAAATGTTCGAGCATCCTATCGAGTGTGCCCTTTCAAAAGGTTGAGAATAAATAGACTGCAGGGGCCATATTTTTATTTTTTGTTTTTGTTGTCATACTAAAGAGACCTTTACAATGTATAGTCTTGTTACGAGTTACGACACTCGAATTAAAATGCCGTTGGAATTAATAATAGAACTTATTAGAAATATACAAACATGTATAACACAGGTACAAATATAACTGCATAAAACCAGTACAAACGTAATACACGTTTAAACGTTATTAGTTCAAATGCCGACGGGTAATAAATGTGTTTTGCTTCAGATATGCAGGTGGACTTTGTTTTTGTCGGGACCTGAGTTGTAACAACATTATAGACAAATACATTTAAATTCAACAAAGGGTTCATTTTCTACCCTTGCGTTAGTGTTAATGATTGCGTCCACATGTCTCATTTATGGAGTTATAAATAACGCGTAAATGATACGCTCATGCGTATATACATTTATTATTTTTTAACGTCATTAACAATGTTGCATTTCAAATAATGTATTAAGCCCTACACACCTGCGTGACACTAACACTAAAATATCCCATATGTAGCAGAGACAAGAAAGAACAGTTATTCATCAATCATTAAAATAAATTGTTTCCTTCAAACGAAATTAATGTTGAAATCGTACCATGACTCCAATTCTGGTCAATTGTAAAACAGTCCTGTGTGGGTGTTGGTAAATTTATAGGCCATTTTATTAACTTTGCCCTTCATTTTACGGGCGATACATAATATTGCAAAGCACATTTATTTTTACAACACCAAGGTAGATGGGGTAAGCATGAGTAAAGTCATCACAAATAATTTAGAGGCTGGTTTTTGTTTTTGTTTGTCTGTTTGTTTTGGGCAATCTTTAAGCCTACCTCTAGTTTTCAGGTCAATAAAAAAGAACAGGTATAGGTTTTAAATAATACGAATTTAAAACAAATTAACTATCTTTGAGAAGCCATGCGGGTGCCGTTATTGTCATCAGCATTTTGTGGTTAGTTGCTTGTGTTGCCTTATTTTGTTACTATTCTAAATCGTGTGGGAATATAATTATACCACCGACATGAAAAATTGACTATTTAAAACTTATCACGAAAATTTACTTACTACCGCACTCAAAAACGCGAAACCGATTAACTTAACCAGTATTCAAATTATTATAATGTATTGTTACGAATTTGTAGGAGATTTGTAGGAGATTTGTAGGATGTAAATTAAAAATACCATTGAAATTGTTGCAAAGTTTATTAGAAGTATACACACGTAATTCACAGTTCTTACAAGTATTACTGAATACAACATAACCTAACAATAGGGCAGAAAATCTTTATCACATAGATCGCGTAAAAAGTGCACTAGGTAAGGCTTCGTTCGCAGTCAGAACTACTGGCGCATTTTCCGACTGACCGACCATCATCCACTTGTAATTTAGATATGACCTCCGAGCAAGATGCTGCCCACTGGTCCTTGAAATCGTTAAGTGAACGGCTTAATGGTTTCCAAGAATTTGCATGAACAAAGGAATAAGGTTTTAAAACAAATCACTCAAATTCAAATGGGTAATAAGACACCTACAAAGAATCAGTTCCATCGGCTCGCAACAATATTGTAATAAAGATTGTAACATAGAAGTTGTAGAATTGATATAATTGAAGATGAATGGAGAAAACCCCTCTAGTTATCTGAAATTGTATCTCGTTAATCGACCTATTTTAATAATAAAATTATGTATTAATGTTTTGATCGGGGTTATTTATTTCATTAATCAAACTTAAGTTTACATTACTTTTGTGTTTAGATAATTTATTGCTGAAGTGTATGTAGGTACACACGGTATGCGTAGTTTCAATACATTTTGCAAGTCAAAATTATAAAAAAAAATACAAAAAAAAATAAAATAAGTACTAAGTTGGCCTTTCCATGGTCCCGCGCAAGCCCTCCAAAAGTCCGAGCCATTTTTATGACCCGTGGTCTTGAAAGACATACATAAATAAGTACTAAATAATGGTATAAAAAAATGCAATAAAATTATATGTTTAGTTACACAATATTATTAGTCATCTTTATCATTCTCATATTCATAGACAAAAACATCAAAAGTAGAATAAGTATACCAGCACTTAAATGTTTGGCTGATTAGACTAAACTGAACTTTTTCAGGGAAATGGACGGAATACGCTCTGATGCTTATCCGACGTGGATTGTCAGATTTCACATACGGACAACCTATCCGCACAGGTTTCTTTGCGGTAATCATAAGTGTCTGTTGACTATTATTATAAAAATCTATTTTTATTATAGGATTAATATAAAAAACTCTGCCTTCCTTTGATGAAAGTAGGTAATCCTCAAACACGAGTCGCGCGCGTTAACCGCATTATTTAAGCGCCATTCGCAACACTAGAAGAAAAGAAAACAGAATGGATACTTGTAATCCATGGAAGTAGTAATAAGTACTATGTACTGTATTTAGATAAAAACATGTAGCGTTATTTTTTTAACGTGGTTTCACATAGTAATCTAAATATGTTTTTAAAGATACAATTTACTTTAGCATTCTCAATTATACGTTTTACCGTTTGTGATAAGCAGTAAAGTCAAGTATCAAAAAAGCCAATATTTTCCCGTCCACTCACCATGGGAAGGAGTGTCAAGACCAATGATCGGCGCCGATAACTTCAACATCTTGTGGACACAATGTCATAGTTCAATCTATTAAGCACAGTTTTCAGACAGCATCCGTGAAGATGCGGTTCCGGTGACAGTCCAGCGTCTTATTTTTGCAATGGTTGTGAATATTTCTGAACGAAAATGAAAGGCGGCGCGTTCTGTATGAATTCGAATTTCGAATATAATTTCCCAATGTTTATAGCGAGCACAAGCGAACGATTATCGCCGAATATCTACCCTCACTGGATTGATAATACAAAAATCTAACACTTACGAAGAATCTGAAACTGTTTATAAATAAAGTGATTCAGGAAGGTTTTATTTAACACAATCAAAAAATCAAATAGAACTTGATCTTTCAGCTTCAACTAATTTGTGGCCAGTGCATTCAATTTTCTACCATAAGCTGAATTTTGACACGACTCATATGGAGCTTATGTCAAATTTTAACCAATAGTAAGGCAAATGAACGGTCGTTATGATATAGGAACCAGGCTTGAGTCTATAAGCTTATGCATCTGCGAAAATATTGTAATAGCCCGCAAGGGTGCTTTGTCGCGAAGTCTTAGGTGAATAGCGACACCTTGGGGCCGACTCCGTGGGCCAAGGCAAGGCTCCCACCTCTGTGCTTGCCTTAACCAGCCGGCACGGAGTGGAGTTCGAACTAAGACTCAAGGTCCAGGTGTGGAACTGATAAATGGCATCACGTCAAAAGTAGCCCTTAGCCATTCACATCCGTGTTGCCCCTCGCCAATCTTGGTATATCCAGGGGCCCATGCAGGGAGTGGCGAGTCACCGTCTGCCCATTTTCCCATGTTCCCCGAACATTGCGACGGGCAAACGGCATAGTGCCCATATTCCCAGACCCCTAATACCACTAGCATTTTACCCCAAAAGCCCGCTACTTTTTGTTCTCGTTTCCCACAATAGTCTTGGCTGTTGCTTGTCCTAGGTGCATTATTATATGGTGCAGGCAGGGTAATCTTCGGTCAGTGTCACGCCACATTTAGATTAAATTTATCAAGGGGCCTCTAGGTGCTGACTTCCCCATGACTCCACGTAAGTCCTCCAAAAGTTCGGGGCATTTTTATGGCCCGTGGTCTTTAAAGATTATGAACATTTCTGTCTGTGTATCGTCTTTGCTCTACCGTGGATGCAAAGTCAAATAGTTTAGAGAGCAAATTGTTTACATTATGACCTGTATGGAATGCCTTTGTACGTCGCAACGGGGATTTTGTGATGAATTAATTTGACCGCGCTGCTTTGTTATGCGCGAGATTATCGCGAATAGGCGGGCTTGTGTGCCAGTCTACCGGATTGTTGAGTGAATTTTTTACATTGTTTAAGCTTTGATATCTCTTTGATGTCATCAGTTATTGTTATCTAGTGATATTTTTTTTATAAAAGTGCCTAATATGCCCTGAGCGTTACATTAGTTCCTGAGATTAGCACGTTGAAGCAAACAAACAAACAAACTCTTCAGCTTTATATATTGGTATAAGATATGCACGACGCGACGACGCGTTGATTTAGGCATGGCGCGGGTTTGTATATAAATATTATGTATACATATTATATATACGGTATATGTATATATAACATTTATATGCAAATGAAAATAGGCAAGTGTACGACATACTTTCAAAGCACTGGGAATTATGAAGATAAACACATTTTAAAATTTGTCTACTCATTTATTTTAGACAGGCATAGTAGTAAATTCAAACAAGACAACTACATGTAAATTAGTCTTATCTATATTTACAAAAAATATAAAAACATTGTCTATTTTTAAATTAATATGTATATACTAAATGCATAGGAATGTCAATGATTTTTTAATTAAAGAATGTATCGACAGACAAACATTATAATTTGTAAAAATACATGTCAGTAAATAGCCTAAAAGAAATCTGCGTCCAGTTTACGATAGTCTAATGACGGCATTATTTTGATAAAAAAAAGATTAAGATGATGGCAAAAGGTCTTAAAATGTAACATAATGTATATTTAAATAAAACAAACCCTGAAATGAAAATATATGGGAATGACATAATACTTAGCGTAACGCTATGTTTACACGGGTTCAGTGTTTGTCATTGGCACTAATCTCTTAGTACTTAATTGTATAGTGGCAAGTGAGAAGTAACCGTTTATACGACTGAATTAGTATAAAGGTATTAATGACGAAAAGAAGATTACGAAAATACGTAAACAAATAACGACATCTGTTTTCACTTCGTACAATCTGTTACTAAGTCACTTGTCGTAGTTGTTTATACACGGTCAGCAAACGACAAGTGCTTAGTAAATTATGGTGGTGGTATTGATTTGTCGCTAAGTAAATAGGATCGAATTCTATTCACTTCCACTGTACAAACACTAATACTAAGCACTAATCATCATGTTTTGTATTGCGTATTAGTGTCAGTGAAGTAAGCATTAGTCACTAAGCCCGTGTAAACCAAGAATAACGATAACTCATTTCCATATATATTCTATTCTATTCGTTTAGCGATAGAGCCACTTTTATTCAGAGCCTTTAGATATAATTCAAGAATTAATGATATAACAGATGTGACGTATATGCCAGAATATAAAATTAGGTAGAAAAAGGTATTATACCAATCCATAAAGTTTGAGAAAAGTAAATAAATTACTTTTGAAAGCTATAACATTATGTCACCACTTTAGGCTTTACTATTAAGCTAGGTTTATGAATTTAGATGGCTTTTAAATGATAATATAATTAATCTACGCGAAATCACTTTGTTACGTTTACTTACTTCAATTACCTAACTAAAGTAGCAACCTTAAGGGACACAGTACACATACATATAATACATAAATATATTTTGTCTCAAATGCGATAACTTGCTTTAGTTACGCAACTTTCTTCTTTAATTATTCGTCGTCTAATCGATTCTGGTATCACTAAAGCTAAAATAGGCTGTATAAGCTACAAGCAATGAGCAGCTCTAAAATCAGAACTCTAATGTTCACACACTATATAAAAGTCACTAAAATTGGTGTAGGCACGAATCTATAACTACTTTTGCTGAATTTGTTGAACGCAATAAAAGACATCACTTTAGGCTACTATATAAAAGCTATTATTAAAGGTGGGTTTACTATTTCTATGGTTTTGTTATAAAATAATAAATTAAATATTATTGTTTTAAAACTTACGACTAGACAGGTACTGTACAGTGAATACTGTTATTTAGTCCTATAATATTAA
This sequence comes from Dendrolimus punctatus, assembly GCA_012273795.1. Lineage (NCBI taxonomy): Eukaryota > Metazoa > Arthropoda > Insecta > Lepidoptera > Lasiocampidae > Dendrolimus > Dendrolimus punctatus. The sequence continues at coordinate 16,385,965 of CM022544.1, forward strand.
AAATATTTTAAATGTACGTATCGTATTACAGAAGTTTCATAGATAATATATAACAATTCAAATCAACTTTGAACGTCAAAGTGATCGAGCTATTGTAAGAGTAAACGTCAAAATGTCACTTTAATATTGTGACGTACAAAAATGTCACTTTGACATTTGCTGTGATGGTAGGTAGGATGATAGTTAGTAGGATGATAGGTAGAAAACAATATATTATTGTGCATTTCTTTTACGAATGAATTTAAATACCTCCTATAGTTAAGGTGAAAGGTATTGAGAAGATTCTTACACAAAATTTTGAAATAGAAATTTTAGTCTATAAAACGACTATATGAAAGAAAACTAGCACTCACATTAAAATGGCTTTTAGTCGATATAATCACTGGTTGGGATTAAAAACTAGACTTACCTAATAATTTCAACCAAAATGTACATCTATAATCATTTCACAAATTTAGCAATAGCCTACTTTTGATTATTAACAGTCAGAGAGGATTTAAGTTTGATCGTTGCCAAAGCAAAAAATTACGTATGTTTTTCACACAATTAATTAAACTTTTTATTCGATTCGTCTTAAATGTTACATTAGTTAAAGTACAATATTAGACAATGATACTAATGTTCGTATGATAATATTGAAGTATTATATATAAACTGGTCAAATTTTAAATCGGTAAGAACTCATGAGTACTCAACCGGCATCAAAATTTATAGCCCCTTTACAATAGCTGCGAAGGCTGCGCAGCAAAAAATTTTGAGTGGAAAAGTTATTCAGCAGTTTGTTGCTAGCTTTATGTAAAAAATGTGCATACATTTTGGCGCGGCTGTAACACTTATACTATCATGTAGTCAATCTAATATTTAGTGTCAGATCAAACATTTCCGTAAATTTTCAACTACGATAATTATGAATGTGTGATGTGTCTAATGAGGCCATCGGAGGCCATCGAAAACCATCGAAAATATTGCATTCTAATAAAAGCAATTACAAGACCTTCTATTTTCAAAACAGCGTATATTACACTAATGGATATTATTTTAGATTTTATTTCATTGTTTTCTAATCAAAAATGTGTAATAATATACAGTGGTCAGCAGTTTTCTTTCGCTTAACACTCTTATGTCTAGTCCGCATCCGCCGAGTAATGTGCAATAAGGAACCTCGTTCTATTAATAGTAATTCTATTTCTGTGTTTAAACCTGATTCACCCTTTGCCTGAGTGTCAAATAATATTTTAAAGTCAGAGACAAACATTGGGGGCTTTGATCTGGTTTTGTTTTAACCACGCTTTACCATTTATAATCAACAGGATTAAAAGCTTATACTGACTTACGCACTCCGTGTGCGTCATCGGACGCGACTTGTTTTGTTGTACGTACAGTATTGTTGCATCTAATCTGTCAGAACAAGATCGCAGACAATAATGCATTAAAAAGGAGTTTGTTTTTATAATAAGAATTTTAGAACAATACTCATACAATGAAATAACGCTTAAGATAGTAACCCAGCCAAATTAAAAAGCATTTTAGTCGTCATAAGGCCTCGCACATTTCAATTTAACGTTATTTTACCGATTACCTTTTGAAGATATTTTTTTTTAAATGAATACAGTTATTATTATAGAGCATTATTCTGAATTATTGGATCTCGTTTAAAGTTGATTCGTTATAAAAATAATATCGTCTTGATTGAAAACACAGTTTAGATATGTAATAAAAATTCTACTAGAAATAGATTATTTTGTATTATTTAGTATGATATAGAGATACATTTTATTGTATTTCCATATGAAGTATAAAATTCTCAATACTGGCAATACAATGAAATTAATTTATAGTTCAAATTTCGAAACCTTATCACTGTCACAAAACAAAAATGTTAATATTTATTTTATATAATAACACTAAATAAGATCATCCAGGCACGGATTCGTTACTTTTTTTCAGCTGCATAATGAGATTGTTTAGCCATATCAACTTAAAATATAAACAGGTTCAACTATTACTGAGATTCACAATTAAACTTTAATCTGACACTACAAAATTTAAAAACGAACATTTTAGAACACTTCAACTGCCAAGATACATTATTTACATTATGTCCACGTCCATGACAGAAAGTGGGAAAGTGTGCATGTAAACGCCTATTTCCCTCGCCATTTTCCTGCTTGCTGCCGTGAAAGTTAGCCTAATGTAAACGAGGGTTTAATAATAAATGTTAATTCTTAATTCAAATGGAACAGTTCTAATGAAGTGTAACTGAACCGCTCCAGACATGTCAATACTTTCTTTTCTCTAAATTCAAAAATAGAAAAGGCGAAACATAAATTTAAATTTCGAAACACTTCACAATATTTTCGAATCAAATACGTCATAATTCTTCCAATAAGGTACCACCACTAACGATTCTCTATATTGTCTATTACTCGTACTGAAGAATTACTGAATCGTCAAATAAGAGTCAGATCTTCTTTCAAAATGTCACCATAAGTAAGCTGATGAGCTTACACAGCCTGAGGCTAGGGTACAACGACGTGAGGTTCACTGGAAAGCAGCCGTCTGACAGACTGGAGATTATTGCCGTCACTGCTTGAGATATCACTGGTGCTCACTACGGCAGGCTGGGAGAAGTTCTTGCATAGGATTAGTACCTGAAAAGAAATATTTTTATACATTTTACAGTCATATTTTCTATATATTATTGCTACGAGTTGCAGGGTTCGAATTAAAATGCCGTTGGAATTATTTAAGACTTTATTAGAACTATACAAACACGCATAGCACAGGTACAAATATAACCGAACACAACAAGTCCAAACGTAATGCAGAAGGTCGTAATTCCATAAAACGCGCAGAGTCCGTCACTAAGAGATTCCCGATTGGAGTACAAACGTCTTGCTTCGCTCGTGGTTATCGCTCGACTAACTCCCCCTTCCATCAGGTCCCCGTATCTAAGTCGACTTAATCCGACACACCTGGCTAATGACTGCCGTAAAAGACTACAATACAACAATGGGCTGATTACTAAACACAAAGTAAACAAAAGAAGTCCAAATGCCTAAAGGTAATAAAATGTGTTTCTACAGTTATGCAGGTGTGAATATGTCTTTGCCAGCGTTTAGGTCGTAACATTATTAAATACGTTGGTTTATTTAATAAAGTTAATATCATCTGCCCTTTGGAAAACAGTATGGAGGAAGATGGAGGCACAGGTCATGGTTTGGCACTTTTAAAAGGATTGAAGTTTATGAGGCTTTAACTACTCACACAGTTTACATCTAATGAATGATTAAATATATAACAATCAATTATGTATGTACCTTGGCAAGACAAACACCATTAAAGGATTTCACATTAGCATATTACAAAATCCTTTATCAAGATGCTGCCAGAATATTAGCATGCAATTCAGGTAACAAAATAATGGCCAAGGTAAACATAATAAATTAGAATCTGTTTCATAAATTTCCATAGATTTTAATCCTTAATTTAGATATGAGAGAACTATACTAGGAGTGATAATCAGCCAGTAAAACGTAACTTTGAAGTTCCTAAAGAGAATTGAGTTGCTCGCGAATGAGAGATAAGAATGAGCCTTTTATAGAGTTAATCACTCATTCGCTCAAATAACAACTAAATATCTCATTGCCACTCACCGGCTCAATTGGCGGCATAGAGCATGGTCCATGATGTCGTTAATATGTTCAGTGTTTATTATTTAACAGCGTTATAAGAGACAGAATGCGTTTTTAGATCGATTTCTCAACAGTGTTTACAGTAGTTATACACACTTTATTGCGGTGAAAAAAATATATGTCAATCTTGATCATATTTCTGAAGTAAACTTTGTACTCGGAACGCATTTGCGATAAATTTTCTCGATAGAAAATAATTGCAAAGTAACCTCTAAACGAGTTATTCAATCTTCGTTATTGTTATTACTGTTAATCGTACATCTCTAAAATAAATAACAGTAACATATCATATTATAACAAATACAATTATAGAGTTTTATTCGGTTACTTAACTTAATTTGGAAGTAATTAATTATTTTATTAAAAATGACTGCAAAAATCCCGCCTGCCGGTCCCAATGTATGGAATTTATCATTCCGCAGGACGGCTTCGTGCTTAACGGTCATGTCGCTTTTTGTAGCTCCGCTGCTAAAATGTAATTTTAAATAAATGAAAGAGCAATAATAACCAGAATTTTGACGCGGTCGCGCTGTACTTATTTGGCGTATACGGTAGAATTCTGTTCTAAATCACAGGATGTGTGGGTTCGAACCCTATTAGTTTCACTTCATCTAGAAGATTTTTTTATTTTTATATGAAAGTTGATAAAATGCTCTGTTTCTCTTCCTAAATAATTTTATAAAATGCAAGAAAATACTTTTCTAAATTTTTATATTTCATTTCATCTCTACTTTTATACTATTGACAATAAAACGTATTTAAATCAATCTTACAGGTAAAATAAAAATTCGAAAGCGCCATCTATGTTTCTCAATAGAAAATTACGTTGACACGTGGATAGTTAGAAATAATATGAAGATTCAAATTCAAGTTGAGTGCTCGCTCCATTTTCCTTTTCTAACTATTTTTTTTATTTAGCCCTATTATGTTTTTAACACGCTTTTATTAGCTTCATACAGGTGAATGTTTGTAACCGACCCCTTTGAGCTCGATTTTGTCCTACTTCGAACGATCAGATTTAATTCAAACTTTGCACACCTGTCAAAGGTCGATGACAATGCAATAATATGGTACCATGGAGCTGATCTGATGATGGAGTCGGAAGGTGGCCATAGGAGCTCCTGTACTAAACAAGATAAACCCTTCGTGTTTGGGCTCATATGTTTATATCGCGTAACAATGCAATGATATGGTACTATGAAGCTGATCTTATCATGGAGTCGGAAGGTGGCTATAGGAACTCATGTACTAAACAAGATAGACCCGTCGTGTGTGAGCTCGTTTTACTTATCTTGGCTAGCCCTCTGCTGCTACATGATATGCAGGATCTCAAAAGATTGTTTTAAAATCATTAAAAAAACAACTAAAAAATGAAAAATAAATAATAGTTAAAAAAAAGCGCTTTGAATACACCCCTCGCTTTTTTTTAAGACTCCATTCATCAGAAACCAAATGTATTAAATTTTATTATCTGTTTTTTAGTTGGATTTTTTATGAAAGCGTGTTTTTTTTAGTTTTTTTGAAACTATTATTATTTACTTTATAGTTCTTATCTATACAGATAAATAAAAGTGAAGTGCCTGTTTGAAATCCCAAAATAAAATCTAAAATAATCGGACTAGGCGATTCCGAAAATGCTATTTATAGAATTTTTGCCTGTCCGTCTGTGTGTCTGGATGTTCCGGCTAATCTCTGACACAGTTGTATCGATTATGACGTAATTTTCATTGGCAGATAGCTGATGTTATAAGAAGTAACTTAGGCTACGTTTTTAGGGTTCCACGAAAAAAAATCCACAAGTATATTTGTCTCACTGTTTGTTATCCTTTTATGGAAAGACTATTGAACCGATTTGGCTGAAACTGGGTACATATGTTATGTTAATACCGAGGGTGGCCAAGAACTACTTTTTATCCCGAAAAATGAGATAGTTTCCGAGATGAAAATATATTTGGCCGAACGGGTCTAAATGATCAAACGGCTGAATTGGTCGAATTGATCGAAATGACTAAAATGGCTGAAATGACTGAAATGGCTGGAATGGCCCAAATCACCGAAATGGCTGAAATGCCCCAAATTTCTGAAATGATTGAAATGGTCGAAATGGCTGAAATAACCCAAATGGCCAATAGGCCGAAACGACCGAAATGGCTCAAATGGTCGAAATGGCTGAAACGACAAAAAAATGATATGGCTGAAATGGCTGATATGGCCAAAATGACTAAAATGAGTGTAATGGCCGCAATGACCGAAATGGCTGAAATGACTGAAATGGTTGATATGGCCCAGATGGCCGAAATAACCGAAATGGCTGAAATGACTGAAATGGCCGAACGGGTCTAAATGATCAAACGGCTGAATGGCCCAAATGGTTGACTTGACCGAAATGGCTGAAATGACTGAAATAGCCGAAATGGTCGGAATAGCTGAAATGGTCGAAATTGCTGAAATGGTCGAAATGGCTGAAATGACCCAAATGGCCAAATGGTCGAAATGACCGAAATGGCTGAAATGAATAATATTTTTGATATGGCTGAAATGGCTGATATGGCCAAAATGAGTGAAATGGTTCAAATGGCCGAAATGACCGAAATGGCTGAAATGCCCCAAATCACCGAAATGCCTGAAACGACTGAAATCGCTGAAATGGCCGAAATGGCTGAAATGAATGCAATGGCTGATATGGCCCAAATGGCCGAAATGACTGAAATGGCTGAAATGGCCGAAATGACTGAAATGGCTGAAATGACTGAAATGGCTGAAATGGCCGAAATGGTCGAAAGGTTGAAATGACTGATATAGCCCAAATGGCCCTAATGGCCGAAATGGTCGAAATGGTTGAAATGACTGATATAGCCCAAATGGCCCTAATGGCTGAAGTGGCCGAAATGGTCGAAATGGTTGAAATGTCTGATATAGCCCAAATGGCCCTAATGGCCGAAATGACTGAAATGGCTGAAATGACTGAAATGGCCCAAATGACTGAAATGGCCGAAATGGGCGAAATGGCCAAAAACACTAAAATGGTTGAAATTACTGAAATGGCTGAAATGGCCAAAATGACTGAAATGGCTGAAATGGTCGAAATGACTGAAATGGCTGAAATTACTGAAATAGCCCAAATGGCCGATATGGCTGAAATGGCGGAAATGGTCGAAATGGTTGAAATGACTGATATAGCCCAAATGGCCCTAATGGCCGAAATGTCCGAAATGACTGAAATGGCTGAAATGGCTGAAATGGCCCAAATGGTCCTAATGGCCGAAACGACTGTAATGGCTGAAATGGCCGAAATGGCTGAAATGACTGAAATAGCCCAAATGACTGAAATGGCCCAAATGGCCCAAATGGCTTAAATGGCCCAAATGTCCGAAATGGCCCAAATGGCTGAAATGACTAAAATGGTTGAAATGGCCAAAATGGCCGAAATGGCTGAAATGGCTTTAATGGTCCAAATGGCTGAAATGGCTAAAATGATTGAAATGGCCTAAATTTCAGCAAATCGTTCCAGTAGTTGTTCGGTGAAAACGGAACAAACAGACAGACAGTTTCTTTCGCATTTATAATATTAATAGGGAAGAGCTAATATGAATTCATTGTTATTCCATAATACAATGAAATAATTTCAATAAAATTTACCTACCTAAAAACTAATATCATTAAAATATTTTATACTGCATCAAATTTAGTTAGAAAAAGTGAAAAAAATAACAAAATTTTTGGGGATCGAGTCCTATACCTCCTCACCACCAGAGTATTAGAATACCATTAGACTAAATATGTTTAATATTAAACGTCGAATTTTCAATAGGTATTATCCATGTGATCTCATACTTTAGGATTTAGGAAATTTAGGATCTTTTGTCTCGCTTCCTCTTGTTCTCAGCCGCATGAATAGTGTGATATCCGTGCCGTGGACGTTAGCTACGTACCTACTTATCAGAGAGTACTTTATATACTGCTTATGTTATGTAGCGCATGTTCGGTGATATACAATATTTTACCACACGCACGCACGGCTTAAACTGGCGCTGTTCCATCGAAGTAAACATTGGTTGCGCGGGGGTAAAGTATGTGAAACACCGATTTGAATTAGGAATATACAGGCTCAAGTCATTGTTGTTCCATAATACAATTAAATAATTTTAATAAAATTTACCTATCTAAAAAGTTTTTGGAAAAAAAACGTAAAGCCTGAGGGGAGGGTTCGAACCCTGTACCTCCTAGTTACTGTTGAGCTAGTAAGCCGTTGGGCTAAAGACGCTTAGGAAGTTGTGTCAAAATTTCAATAGGAATTACGCATACAAACGGTCTATCTCACTTTAGGACAGTTTGTCTCGCTCTCGTGGGCCTTAGAATCAAATAAATTGAATCAAGTCGTCATGATCGCCGTGCGCGTCGGTATGATCAATTGCAATATTTCGCCACGGTCGAAGTTTTATTTGGCGCTGTTCCATCGAAGTAAATATCGGACGTGCGGGGTTGATTTTATGAAATGCCGATTTGAATTAGGCGTACATAGCCTCTTAAGCGAGAATTTCAAGCGTGGTTGCCAGGCTACACTTTCATACATTACATAGTATACTCTTCCCTCTCTGACTATAGTAATGTGTGCATATGTCTATCTCCCTCCCCCGAGTACGCGCGAAATACAGGGGCGTCGGCTCGGCTACAACACTTCTCTGCGAACCATGCGACTCTAAACTTCTGAACATACATGTATTTATATACAAAACAATATCAAAGACCGGCACAGTGAACTATTCGACTTGCATTTGTGATTGTGTGACGTGCTAGCAGACGTAAATGTTCTACGTGCTATGTAAGTTATAATTAGTCATATTTTTTACTTGTTGAATACACAACCACGGAAGCGCCAAGTTGAAGTATTCGCAAACCAGCGGTTACTGTTCGTATACCCGGAAACATCCTTTAAGTATTCTTTGGAAATCCGGGCATATACATTCAGTACAGTATTAACAAGTTCACTACGATACGGGGTCTAAGTGACCCCGAACATCTAAGTGGCTTCGAATCTCTTTTTTGGTCATTTTGTAGTTTAACATTCTTTTTGTCACGCGTCTTTCATCCATACTTATTATATACCGAAACCAACCCTTATTCCTATCAATTTTTCAGTCACGGGTCCAACTTTCAAAAATCCTCTTATGTACTCATTTCTCACCTTATCTATTCTTGTAACACCATACCACTACACATTTGAAATAGTTCTTAATACTTCTTCCATGAAAACTTGCATCATTTTCTAACCAGTTCTATTGGCTAAGGCCCAATGGAGATGTCACAAGGGCCCTATTATGTCACCAGTACATAAGATTTGGCTCCTATCTTGGCAAGCCATCGTAAACGCCGTTACGAGAATGGTAAATAAGCTACAAGACTTATTATCTTTGATTTTATTGCTAGCAAAACTGTATTCATTGGCCGTTGAATTATTTGTTAAGATTTCTAAAGAAACTTTAAATCTTGCAAAGGTGCTATGAACAGGTCTCTACGAATATTAATCAAAAGTATTAAAATAAAGTGAAATTACTATTATTATGAGTTTTACACCCACTAGTATATCTAGACACGTGTAAATTTCACTTAGCGATTCTCCAAAAGCGGCCTCTGTAGGCCCATAGAATAAAACTAACATTTTTTCCATAAATTAGGTCACACTTTAGGGGGGACGAAGTGTGAGATTGTGTGACATTGTGTGACAAGGGCTCACCCCTCACGCGTTCTAAATTGATTGACGACGTTGACTGCTGTTTTAATTTAATAATCTCGTGATGTAAAATTGCAAAATACACTAGGGAGGGAAGAGTCACACGAATGTGACCAGCTGTGACAAGTACGGAGGGGAATCATGAAATTCGTGTGACGTAGTTTTGTGGATGGCCTGATGGGGATCAAAGCCAGTCAAATCTTCCCACGAATACTTAAATAAGCTTACCGTATACAACACACTGAGCACTCCCATGCTCCCGCCGACGAGTACGTCCCACCAATGATGGCGGTGGTCTGTTATCCTGGTTAGAGAGCAGACCGCGGCGTAGATGATGCAGAGCACCTGGATCAAGGGCACTACCAGGACTGATTTGTTATGCCAGCTGAACGCTCGCCTTTGGAGGTACCACTGTGAAATGTCCATATATAAATTTACTCAAAATTATAGCTCGTCGTTATTGTATGAAGCCAAGTATAACCTTACACTAAGGGCCGCTTGCATGAGGTTGCTTAAATTTATTTAAGAAAGACAAAACGTATTTAACTCCCTTAAATACAATTAGCGTCTTGCACAACGCAAAATGACCCTTAGGATCGCTTGCATAACGATCGCCTTTAAATAAAATTTGTTAAATCATATTAAACTGCCTAAATACGTTCTTTAAACATATTTAGTGACAAATTTTATGTTGTGTAAGACGCTAATCGTATTTAAGGTGTTAAATGCGTTTAGTGTTTCTTAAATAAATTTAAGGAACGTTATGCAAGCGGCCTATAATTGAGTGTAAATTTCAGACTTTAATAATATCTTTAATATTATAAAATTTCAAGCATGCAGTGTTTGTACATTCACTTTCCAATTATCATGTATGGAGCTATGTCAAATTTCAATTTCAAGTCAAATATTTTTTAATGGATTGTAAAGCAAATGAACGGCCAATACGATGTAGGAACTGTCCATAAATCGATATTTTATACTTACAGCTAAAAACAGTCCACAATAAATAGATAGAGATGCATGTGCTGAAGGGAAACTTCGGCTGGAGTCGATCTGGAGGTACCTTGAGTACTGCGTTGACGTGCATCTGTAGTTGCTGACGAATTGCGAACTGTGTGACGATAAATATAATTTTAGTTTTCAACAGTCGCATTGTTTATTTATGAACATTATATACATTGTATATATGTTTTTCTGCGGTAGTTAATTAATACATTTAGGGCCGGTTGCATAAGGTTGCTTAAATTTATTTAACAAATACAAAACGTATTTAACAACCCTTAAATACAATAAGCGTCTTGCACAACGCAAAATTTGCCGCTAAATATGTTTAAAGAACTGTCAATATGTTTTGTGTAAAAACGTAATTAGGCAGTTTAATATGATTAACTAATTTTATTTAATGGCGATCGTTATGCAAGCGGCCCTTAATGTCTGTAGACATAACATACGTGTATTTATTACTAAAATGTAAGTAATCGTGCTTTAGTTTGCGTATACCACCATCGCCATTAACATCTCAGTTCATTCCTGTAATTTTTATAATAATTTTATTTATTTTTATTTGAAAGAACACATGTTTACATAATAAACAGAACAGTTCGTTGCACTGCAAAAGTATAAAACTGTGCTGCAGTGACAACTCCCACCACAAGACAATGAAGTATATTACAGTGTTATATATAGCACAGGATACAATAAATACATTGCAAACATAATTAGCTTAAAACTAAACATAGAAAATAGTGAATTCAATTTTCGTTCGCGGCTATGAGCGCGCGACGTGTTTGTGTGAGTATAAGTGAACGCAAGTATGTGTGTAGATATGTGGTGTGTGTGTGTGTGTGTGTGTGTGTGCGTGCGTGCGTGCGTGCGTGCGTGCGTGTGTGTGTGTGTGTGTGTGTGTTGCGTATACCTTAATGTGCCTGAGTATGAATGCGAAAGTGTAATGTAAGGAGCATAAATAAATCCTTTTTGTATTATAAGTTAACAGTTAAAATGTTTTCCGTTTGTATATAATCGAGTGTATACAGCCAGGTCATAGTTCTGGTTTTACAACAACGAAAGGTAAGGGGATAGATATAAATTATCTGGAGGAGATGGCTTTTTAGCGATAAGACCGCCCTTTGTGCATAATTAGGTCCTTTTAGCATGTAAGTTGTTCATTTTTGTAATGGTGGACAATAAAGTGTTACCTATCTATCTAAACATTCTATATACTCGTATGTAAGCTTTCTGGCTTTTTCGTCGTAAAATGTGCTTATTTTGTATATCAAATTTTCTCACATATTTAAACATGAAAGTAAGTGTGTTTGTTACATTTTACAGGTGTAACGTGGCTGTACATGGAATACTACTGAAAATTTTATAATAACATTTTTTTCCAAAATTTGAGCGATTTGACTAAAAACGGTAGTGGGCTGGTCGCGTCTGTCGTAGGACCGACGGCCGATGGAGCAATCGTGTCCTGGAATGAAAACCGCGACGACTTCCAGCCTGGTGGACTGATGACTTGCACAAGGTCGCCGACAGGGGCTGGATGAGGAAGACCGGAGATCGGGATATGTGGCTCGAACTTGGGGAGGCCTACGTCCAGCAGTGGACAGGGACTGACTGAAGAAGAGAACTAAAAATATGTTTCAAGAGCTTTTAGAGTTAAGATTTGCTGAGCCTATTGTTTACTGGACATGATTAGATATTGCTTTAAAGATTATTGATTTCCAAGCTAGTATATTAGTAATTTATTTATATTATTATATGCCCACAAAGTGGATGCACATCTGGTTTATTACGTTTCCCGCATTTGGCCTTCTTTTGTTTACTTTGTGCTTAAAATTTGTAATTAAGCAAAACATTCCATTGTTATTGTACTTGTTTTATGGCGGTCTTTAGACAGGTGTGTCGAACTAATTCTTGGAAATGATTGTTTTGCATCGAGACATATTGTATTTGTACAGGTGAAAGGAATGCCCGAACGGAGGTATGAGTTAGTCAAGCGAGGATTACCCGATATGAGCAAGACGTACATTCGATGAACGATATAATGACGGATTTTGCGCGTGTTATTGAATCGTGCAGTTTGTACTGGTGGTGTCTAGTTTTATTTGTACCTGTGTTATACGTGTTTGTATAGTTCTAATAAATTGTATAGTAATTCCAACAGCATTTAAATTCGAGTCCCGCACTCGTAACAATATCTTCAAAGAAATCTTGCAATTTCATCACCTAATTATCAAATTCCTATTGAAAACGTATTTATTTGTTGTCAGTCGAGAAAGCGAGTTAGAGAGGCAGCAAATAGGTGTCAAGTAACTTAAGAGGGGTCAACAATGGGTCAGGCCTGAAATATCTGCATAAGTGAAAGCAGGAAGGTCTTTAGCATTGTTTTTTCACGGTATTAGGAAATAGACCTTTTGACACGACATTGACAACTTAATAACGATGCCAAATTTGAAAAACAAATAAATGTGTATATTTAAAGCACACAAATAAATATGACGTGTGTTATTGTATGAATGGTGAGGCTTTCATAGACGTAAAAAATATTTATTGGTTTTGGCATCAAATTAATGAATTAATGAATACATAAAAAAAACATTATAGGTATAAAAAAAATATTATTGAAATCAATTTATCTATATTTATATTAGAGCAAGAATTTTATTCTTCATTCAAAAGCTGGGGGGGGGACTTTACACATTGAAAAAGGTTCAAATTTCAATTTCGGCAGGCCAAGCTTTTGCCAGCCTAGTTCACTGCACTGCAGTCGGGTCAGAGGTGTCGTAACTCACCCAAGGCTTCGCCACAAAACCCCCTGCGGGTTTATTATTATTATATAGGTATGGTATTATGCAGTAGAAGAACACATCTTTTGATTTCTGAGATAAAAGTATATGACTAACCTACAGACATGTGCAGCACCAGGTGTTACGAATGTGTTGCCGTCCTCGAATAAATTTTTATTAGATCCTTTTTTTATAATACCTGTGCAGTTTAAATACGCTACCTATCCGGTTGACCTGAGCAACCATACCTACACAGATAGACCTCTCCAGCTGAACCTAAAGTATATGGCCACCTTTCTATAGACGGACTGACGGACTTACATAATAACTATAAAAGCTTCTTTATTGTCAAAACGGATAAACTCAATTGATGTATTAGTTAGTTTATCAAAATTCGGCTCGAAGGACCAAAACGTATGTATAATATTTACATAATTGTAATGATCATTTGCATAGAGAACACTTAAAGCAATTTCAAGGCATTAGTCCTATTCCTAAGTTGACATAAGCAGTAACTTAGCATAAAATGTTGTAACCAAAATAATGTTTTACGCCATTATCCTTCCTAAGTTTCGACAGAAGATCATTAAGTTAACGCGAGATCGTGGCTTGAATCTTAGTTGTGAAATTTTGATTACGTTATGAGGAGTGAATTGTACTAAGGGCCATATTATTGGAAGATATAACATGCTTAGCGCTCGGTAAATTTGTAGTAATCTACAAAATTGAAATTCGGTGCGTAAAAAATACAATTTCCTGCGGCTAGGTGGACTGTCGTAGGAGGCTACAAAACAACTCACAGTCAGTCAGTAAGGTATATTTTTCTGTCTGGATTGCTACTACCCCTGGTCTAGAGTACATAGTAGAGTAGTTCTGGCATCAGTGGCATCTATCCGTGCAGGAACGGAGAAAGAATACAATTTCCTGCGGCCCGGCGGCCTGTCGTAAGAGGCGACAAAACAACCCACAGCCAGGTGGTAGGGCATTTGCCCGACTGGATGGCGACCACCCCTGGTCTAGAGTATGCCGCCATAATAACCCTGTGTTGTGTTCCGGCATTAGTGACCAGGTTCCAGGCTCCCTAAAGAGAGCAGCAGCGCATTCGTAGCACCTTTGGTGTAGCAAATGTCCATAGGCGATGGTAACCGCTGTCCATCAAGTGGGCCGTCTGCCTGTCTGCTGATCTCCTGCAATAAAAAAAAAAAAAAAATCAGTAGCCAGATTCCAGTCTCTCTTTAGAGAGCGGTAGCACATTGCTAGCACCTTTGGTATTACAAACGTCCAAAGGCGATGTTAACCGCTTTCCATCAGGCGAGCCGTCTGCCTGCCTGCTGAACTCACGCAGTATAAAAGGAACTTAAATTTAATAAAGTAAGAATACTTACTCATTACAAGTCTTGGCCTTATCGGGTTGGCAAAGATCAAAAAAGGTGGGTCTCGGAGAACCAACAACGCACTTCACCACTTCCAGAATCGTCAAATTTACAACAGATCCATAAATATAATCTCTGTATATTAGACCCGCTGTTTTAGCACCTTCTAGAAGTTTGCTCTTCTTTATGTTGTATTCGTCGTTTTGTTGAAGAGTGGCTTCCACTCCCCACATCTGAAAGAACAAGAAAAAATATTTAGTACATATGACATGGCTGCTGGTGTTGCAATCGTCCATAGGCGATGCTATCCACTTTCCGTCAAGTGAACCGTCGGTACGTTTTTTTAGGGCTATTTCTCATTAGGATGCCGCGACGCCAGCCGCGTCGCCAATCAAAACATGTCAAACTGTATTACAACGTCCCTAACCTTACTGCATTTGGCGACGGCTTGGCGTGGATGCCAGTTTGGAGTTGCCGCCAGCCCAAGTGGTCCGTTGTTCTTGTTTTGACGGCGACGCCACACTGGCGGCGCTTCCAAAAAAATACCCTATATATGAATCACTACTATCTCATTCGGCCACCAGCTGCGAAGAAACTCGTGCGTCGTGTCTAATAAATTTTACTATATGATTAAAATTTAAAATAGCGTTGATACCTAAAGAATAACGAACGCGATGTTTTCGAAATCCATTTTTGATACTAATCTCGTCTGACATCCGCTTTGGCGTCTCATGGACGTCAAAGGTAGCCATGGAAGCGCTGCTGGTGTGGTTGTCATGGCATCCAATAAGATATGACAAATAGACGGACAGCTCAGGTCATAGAAAGTGGGTTCCGTAGCCTATACGCATTCGCAACAGCAATGGTGAAGGTTTAAAAATGGAACAGGGGGATGATACAAGGATCAGACAGGAGAAATGGGATAGAGGGGATGGGGTACCGTCGGTTTCACTGCAGTACCTTGTAACTACTTGTTTTACCTTAACATTGTTACGTGATACACATAACACAAATTTGACAAAAAATTATGTAATATCATTTAACTTCTACCACTCGTTGCTACATCACCATAAAATATAGTTACTAGGTTCTGCATTGACGCCGACGATATGGGATTCAAATAGAGAGACGGGATAAGAAGAGGGGGGAAGTTACCCATCAGAATTCTTACTGATCGCACAAAACAGGATTGGCGCAAGGCTAACCGTTGGACGCAAATTTTCTGTGTGAGCGTGGTATCATACCGATTAAGAGGTGATCGAGATAGTGATTCCAGCATAGCTCCACCACCTCATAAATGTCACTGTATGCCTGCCACAAGTGATAATAAAAAATATCGACACCCTAATAGCATTATAAGACATGAAATCACCAAAAGACTTCTTGATTCAAATATTATATTGATCACGAACACACGGAAAAATACTTCGGAGACGATATCTCATGCAAAATATATGATTTTGTATGTATGGCATGCAAATTAAGTAACACTTCGTCACGTTATAGGTAATTACATGAACTTTAAACAGCAAATAGATAATAATAATTTTATGAGGTTTTTTTGTACATCTGTCTTATTAGTAGCAGTGTGTTAAAATCAATAATAATGTTAGCATTGATATCATTGAATAATAATGATCACAACGTTTATTAAGGATAATTGTAAAGAAGAAAATTTTTACTAATTGGAAAATTCCTATAGAATAAGGAAATTCATACAGATATAAACGTGGAACTATTTTTTTGTGATTTCTTCACTAGCTTAGAGAAAACTATATTTTTAAAATTAATATAGCTGTTTTTTATATAATAAAGGTTTCAGGGAAAACCCTAGTTACAAAAAAAGTGGGGAAATTACAGAAAATAGCTTCACGGTTTTTTCAAAATGCAAAAATGTACATGATCAAACACAGGGATGATATGAGAAAGGTGTTAGAAAATAATGTGCATAGGTACCTTGTTATTGAATTGTATTTAGAAGCTTGAAGACATGTGTGAGTATTTCCAAAAACACAAACAATTAGTCTATCCGAAGTATATTTTTCATAGAAAAACGCATCTGCTCTCCATATGAGTAATTTTAGATCATAACCACAGAGTTAAACAATTAAACGTACTGATGATGTAAGCATACTTTTAACTAAGACTCCGTTTTATTTTAAAAGAGGCGAGTCTATTTCATGTAGGAAGAGGTCAATGGTGCAACAAGCAGCACCTGTCTTAATAAGTCTATGATGATTTTTATAACTGAGCTTAAAGACTTCAATCTATAAAATCCATACTTCTAATATATGAAATTCTCGTGTCGCAGTGCTTGTAACAAAACTCCTCCGACACGGCTTGACCGTAGTTATGAAATGTATGTATATTTAGACGGTCTAAGAATAGAATGTAAACTTATTTTCATACCCCAAGTGATAAAGGTGGTCCTCCCCAATTTTTTTTATTTTGATATTTTGGACAATATTTCTTTGTTTTTGTTTTATGATTCGGCATTACAAAATACATACACCTCTAAAGTTTCAGCCATCTACCACCAAGCTCTATTTTTTAAAAGCGGGACGGTTTTGATTCACGATTAGACCAGGTAGGAGGCGCCGGTGAAACGCTAAGCGGTGGGACCAATTTTGATGATTTTTTGTGTTTGTTTAAGTGGATTCGAGAATGATTCAAATTAATAATTGGTCCCGGTGGATGGCGCTGCATTCGGGTTTTAGATTTTTATTTTTTAAGGGCAGGACAATGTCTGCCGGATACAGCTAGTAATATTATAGCGACTATGAGTTTCTTACGCTTTCACTCAACCAATCATCATGAAATTTTTAATATCCGTTGTCAGAGGTACAGAAAAAGATATAGGAGAGCGTACATTCAAAAGTAAGGTTAAGATATTAGCAGTTCATTGGTTGCACCTTAGGTGCTTTTTTTACTATTCTACGGACTTGAAGTCCATAAACTTTCCTACAACTTAATTTCGAAGAAAATTTTGTGTTTATGCACGCATTTTTGTATTTGTGTGTGACATTTATTCAAAGATATGTTCATAATTATATTAGCACATTTGGTGTTATAAATGTCCATAGGCGATTAAACTAACCTGAAAAGCCGTTGACACGGCTTTTCATCAGGTACAGAGTTTGCGTGTCTGCAGAACTCGTGCAATAGACAAAAAAATCCCGAGGTATTGAAAATTGCATATAACAATTATTACACAATTTGCGAAAGTGGCGCCCCTATTATTTTCCACTTATTTTCCCTGTAACATAGATACAGTAACACAGAAAAATTGTTCAAACAATGAAAAGATAAAAAGACAATCAAATGGGCCACGAAAATTGCGTGTCAACAAGAAGTCGTCATAAAACGAACGCTTATTTATTTCTCGCTTAGATAATATGATGTTTTTAGGTCAATAAGTAAAACAAAAAGGTTTTTTCGTTTGGTGATCCAGTTCTACTTTTATGTTTATATTACTGAAAAAACATTTAATTTAGATATTAAAATACCACTCGTGTATTCATATAGATTTATATACCGATAACTAGCTGACTTGACAAACGTTGTTTTGCCTTTTAAATTATTTTTGGTAATTTTAAGCAAGTTGAATTATTACAGTACTAATAGGGGTTGGTGGTAGAAGGGTGAACATTTGTATTTGTATGTATTTTTCAATGCTAAATCATAATAAAATATAAATAAGAAATTTTGTAAAAATTTAGGTGTGCGTCACCCTTATCATTTAAGGATTTTAAGGGCATGAAAAATAGATGTTGACCGATTCTCAGACCTACCCGATATGCACACACAATTTTATATAAAGCGGTTAAACCGTCTTGTAGAAGTTTGGTAACAAACACCGCGACACGTGAATTTTATATATTAAAGATATTTAGGTAAAAAAATTGAAAATGTTAACTTACTATCAAAAAAGGTACAATCACTGTGATGAGTGCTACGAGTGAGATGGAGAATGTGTCGCCTGTGTGTGGGAAAGAGAGAGCTGGGTCGTTGCAAATGAATCCACTACGCCGGCTTGGGAGAGCGCCCACTTCGAGCATAATACATACTGCTCCAACTGTTGACAAAGAAAATATAGTTATTAATTATACAATGATATAGATAACATAAATCTAAAATGTTTAATCAACTGTTTTATATAGCATATAAAACCGACAAATTGAAATGTAGAATATAAATCATAATAATCTACCAGTATTGGCGTGTCATTACGCCAGATTGCGCTAATCTTTATGTTTGATTACTTTTAGTAAAGTTTGTAGCTTGCCATAAAACATTAACATAATTTTATAAATACTATTTAGTCGATAAAGCATATAATACAAATTATATTGACATGCTAGTACGCATTATAATATACTTAGAAATATTATTTGCAATTCCGAACTAGCTTTCGAAGATAAATCTTACTTTGTTAGTAAATAAGTCAACTTTGTCATAAACAAATAAAAAAACCCCGTTTGTTTACTGGCCTACTAATCTTCGTTGACAACATAAAATCTTTGAAAAATAATTCAACCCAAATATTGTAAAGCTTGTCAAATATTTAAAGTAAAACAATTAAGAATGTTTGGATTCCTAATAGAGTTTTAATGTTCTCTAATGATACGACAATGTGTTTGACAATGTACGGTCAAATACCTTTATGTAAACCGGAAGCTAGATTCTGGACTACTAAGATTAATTTAACATTCTCTTGATGATCTCATTCATAATGAAATTATTAACAACATTGCACTGCTTTGGGTCAATGATCAGCTGAATAGATTGCTTCAACACACAGAATATAAGTGTGTTATATATCTCATGCCTTTAATGGTACGTCTAGATTAGCTGCAGAAAAATTAAGTAATTCTTTATACGTTGAGCGACGCTTTTAGCGTCGGATTGAAGTTAGACTGATGGCCACTTTAGTAACTAGAGGTGGGCTATTTTAAAAGCCAGTTAATTAGTGGTTGTTCACAAAATACCATTATAAAGCCATTCGCCATCGCCAGTTTGCTAATGGTTGTCGTATAGAATTTAAAACCAAGTTAATGCTTCAGCTGTCACCCGTTAATAACTGTTATTAAAGTGCTGGGTGGTTAGGTCATGTATTGCCGAAAATAGATGGTACATTTATGTCTTAATTTTGATGGAAATGACAACTTATCTGGTAAAAAAGGTTTTATGATACATATGAACATTTTTACTGTTTAACTGCATATTTATTATATAATAGAGTTTATTATATTATGGAGTAATTTAGGGACCAATTTGTATTTAAAGTTTAAAATATTGGGCCTTACTTATAATCGTTTCTTAAATTTAAAGAAACTGCTCAGCAACTGACTAGTGACAAATCTTACCTATTATAAACTTCTCTTTAGCCGAATATTTTGAGTACAACCTACGTTCATCATTCAAATTTCGTTTATGTGTGCACCTCTTAAGTAAACAACCGGTAATACACGTTTATAAGTGAAAAAAAGTTATTAATGGGTTAGGGTCTGATTCTGATTCTCCCATTAAAGAGATGCCTAATCGTTTCTTAACGCGATTATTATAAGTAAGGCCACATGAGTCGTATAATTTCAATATCAGCTAACTCCACATGCCACATATTGTCAGTAAAAGCAAAAAAGTGTTCTAATATCTCGGATTTTGGAACAAATTCGAAAGTTTGATGTCAAATTATTTGGAAGTTGGCGGTTTTTGGTATAAAACGAACAAATTGGCATACGAGAAATTTTATAGACTATCCAGAAACATAACTTAATTTTGTTTTTAAAGGAGTTGGCGGGTATTGGAATTATACGACTCATATATGTTTAAATAAATAATAGAAATACAAATAAACGAAATTTGAAACTTATCGATAAACTAGACTAATAAAAAATGGGAAAATCAATTAAAGTCACTTATGTTTTTTTGTAATAATTACGACCCTTTTATTTATTATTTTCAATTTTACGTCTGCTTGAAAGATTTCATGTCTTTGTTAAAAGATGAAATTTTCAAATTGAAATACAGAAATATTTTTTTTAAATTTCGACTTGTGTTATAACCGCTCACGCTATTCACTTGTGACTTTAATGCCAATCTAATGGCCAAACAAGCACAGTTCATTCACACATTTCTTTATACAGTGGCGATGCACAAAAATGACGTTTTGTTTTTGTTTGTGTTTCGTAAGAGGTGAAATGTAGGAACGGATGTTGTTATCGTTGATTCATTGATTCTTTCAACAGCTAGGGAGGTTAATGTGATAACGGGTTTTTATATTCGACCTAATTGGCGATAGTAACTATCATTACTTAGTATGAAACAAAGGCGTTTTCCACATCTGTCTGTATATCCGCTAACTCTTAAACTACGCAACGGATTTTTAACAGTTTATACCATCCCTGGCAGATCCTCGAACGTCCCTTGTCCGGGCTGTGGTCTCACTTACGCATTCACCTTTGTCCGGATGGATGACTGCCGGTCCATTTGCGAGCTGGACTCTCCATTTATGAATCGGTGAGACTCAACTATCTGGCTTCTTCCTGTATGTGGGAGGGATCCCATAGCCCGCATGGCCGTAGCCTGGAAATCGTCTTGCACGACTCTCTGCTTCTCCCGCTCCGCCACCCCCTTCACGGACATTACGGTCTCGTAGAAGCAGGCGGCTGCGCTTTATACACATCGGCACTCCCGAGCATGGCCCTCGTCACGGCCAGGAAAGACAATTCCGCCCCGATGTACACGACGAGAGCTCAGCGCTGCTCGTCACAAGTTGGACACAACTGAAGGGCGTGCAGCGCCGTGTGCTCGTTGAGTAGTGGTGGCACCCCGACGTCTGCTCTCGGCCTATTCGACACAGGTATCTGAAGCATCCGTGCCCTGAGAGGGCAAAACGTCAGGAACCGGTATTCACCATCAGTCAGATGATTTTGACTAAAAATATGTATATTATATAACTTTTTGTATCGCATGAGTTAGTAAGGCGTTACAAATGCGCTGCTGCTCTTTCGAGGGAGTCTGGAACCTTGCCACTAATGCCGGAACGCAACTCGAGGTTGTTATGGCGGCATTCTCTAGACCAGGGGTGGTAGCCAGTCGAGTCAAAAACGTACCACCTGGCTGTGGGTTGTTTTGTCGCCTCTTACAACAGGCCGCTCGACCGCAAGAAATCATACAATTTTTCCGTTCCTGCACGGATACAATGATTTACGAGAGCCAATGTTTAGCGAGTCTAAGTGTTTTAGAAAAAAACTATTTATTGTATTTATTTTTGTGTCCTTAGATAGTTAATATAAAATATTTCCTACTGTACTGCCTAACTTTAGATGTGGCAACTTTAAATGTGACAAAAATTTATAAGAAATACAAGTAAAGTCTTACATTTATGAAATTAGGAAGACGAAAAGGCGACTTGAGTAATAATATACAATTCTAACAAAATTGAAAAGTTATTTATAACAATTTTGAAGCAATTAAGCGTAATTACAATATTTCTCATCCCTCTCACCACTTAGAAGTAACTTAAATCACCTTGGGAAACCATTAAGCCATTATCAAAGGAAACGCATCGAGCATTGTTAAGTTATCAGATGTACTCGTAACTAACTTATCGGTACTTTCACCACTTAAGCTAAGTTAGTTTTAAGTGATCAAAGTAAGGGTTAGGGCATGATTCGCGATAACTTTGAAATGCTGATAATTCGTGCCAGCTGCCGTTAGAATTAAGACCGATTAAGTAACGGATAAATCAGTGACGGATATTTTTGTCTGCGGAAGGGCTCATCACACGACGAACTTAAATTATCTACAGGAATTGCTGTACTAAGTAGACGGACTCTGTGATTGGTCGATTCGACCGTGGTAGGGGTAAGAAAAAAAGGCACGTAACCGAAAAATGTGACGGTAATTTTTTTTCCAATGCCGATAAAGAAGTTTCACTTCAATAAATGTTTTCCATAATATATTTAAGCCAGTTCCAAATAAAACTAAAACACAAACAACAATGAATTTGTAAAATACAGTAACTAACTTCGCACCGACTTCAAGACGTTGTAGAAGAAACTTATTTTTGGATTTTTAGTTAAACAAATATAAAAATCAATTGCTATTCGTTAGTCTGGCTAATACTCGAGAACGGCTGGACTGATTTGGCTAATTTTGGTTTTGAATTATTTGTGGAAGTCCAGGGATGGTTTAAAAGGTAATCAAAATATAGTAAAACAACAATTGGGATTGTTCACTTTTTTTCAATCTAGCTATTTGAAAAACCATTTCGAGGAATAGTGTCCCTAATCATTTCTGTCTAGTTAAAATTCCAAAAAACATACGATCTTCTTGTATTTTGTAAGAAATGTGTTTGACCTTTATTTGACCTTACTAAATCCAATCAGGTGGGCGGGCCGTCTGCCTGTTAGTCTGCTTTAGGTGTAAAAAAAAATCTAGCTGTACATTATGTGATTTAAGTTCTGTAACATGGATTTTCCCTAAAGACTACTTTTAACTACTTTTTTATTTTAACGATAACTATAGAAAATAATAATGGTTGAACACGAAAAATTGTTATCCTAGAGACAAAATACACTAAAATGATCACGATACGTAATGAGTAATGACAGTGACATTTAAATAGTAGCACAGATTACTATGATTATATATAGATAAAACTTACTTTTATTATTTTTATTTTCTAGGCAAAGAAATCAATGTAAACTTGTCCCTTATGACGTCATCGGAGAAATAATTTTAAAATCGAGTCATAAAAAAACTAACGCTCAAAATACAAATATATTCAAATTAGTATCTTAAAATACCCTATTTTACGAAATAAAAATATAAAATCAGAGGGTAATTTTTTGGGAACAATCCCCATTTCGCTTTCCTGTAGAAGCTATTTCTACCTGTCAAATTTGATGTCCATCCCGTCGTTAAGAATTCAATTAAATTTAAAAGTCGTTCAGAAATCAAATTGAATTTATAAGTGAAGTTTCTTTTTAATTTTTTGGTTTTGAATGTCAAACGTTATATGTTCGTCTCGTCGTTCAGAAATCAACTTTTTTTTTACTGGTCTGCAAAGTTGCTAATTGGTTATCTACGCCTATAGATGTATGATTTTACAGTGGTAAAAACAGAATATAATAAAGGTAGTAAATGTAAAGGAAAGTACAAAGTTAAGAACATTGAAACAAAGCATTGAGTCTTTTTTTTTTAAATAGATGGAGCAGAGTCAGTGAATATGTCGACCTTTGTACGCACGGAATTACTATAGTTCATCATTCTGTATAGGGGAGAATGTTGACCTATATTAGTTCTTACTTGTGGTAAGTTAAAAGTTTTGCGATTAATTTTTATTTATTGATTCTAAGGCGGCCCGAAGTGTGCCGGGCTAGCTAGTATTGTATATTTTAAAGTTACGCTTGTTTTAATGTGTCATGTGTACAACGGAGTACTCTGGGGCCGATTAGAGAAACACAGATACAGGCTTACTATTTCTATGTGAAAGCCCGCTATTTAAAACCGTTGAATCGCAATGTTCGGCACGTAGTGTACGTAATTTGACATGCGCCTACGCAGATAAACAAATGATTTATTATCAAGTCAGTGAACGGGAGTTGCTTGGCTCAACAAAGTTGAAGTTGTGACTGATGGCAAGATAAGGAAATACACAATTGCCCCCATTTATAACTTGTTTAATTGATGGTAAGTATAATATTTTGTAGGCTTAGTCGTTGCAGCGCAATGGCTAGCGCGCGCGTCTGAAACACAAAGGGCGCGGCTTCGAATTCTGGCCGGAACGCATGCGGCACTTAGGTAGTTTTCTGATCTAATGTGCGCATTGTTACAATTACCACGTGCTAACAATGGTAAAGGAAATCATCGTGATGAAACCATCGAGATAACCGATGTGTCAAACCTGCCAAGCGTCCTTGGACAAGTGTGGTGGATATACTCTACGTTCCATAATAGTGGGAGGCCTGAGCCCAGCAGTAAAACTTTTATAGGCTGTTATTATTAGAATTTTGTAGGATAAGAATGCTACACGTCTATATTAAAAAACATCGTCGTTGACAGCCAACCGTTGTCCACTACAAGCCCCGATTCGTAATCGAATCGAATTGGAAACTTAATTTTTAAATTATCGCTACTCAATATTAGATGAATTAATGGCATTTTTAACGTAATTATCAAGATCTATGTGGTCACAACCACTGAAATTACTCCAGATTTATTTTTTATTGCAGGAGGTCAGTAGACAGGCAGACGGCCCAATCGATGGAGAGCGGTTACCATCGCCTATGGACATTTGCAACACCAAAGATGCTACAAATGCGCTGCTGCCCTCTTAAAGGAGACTGGAACCTGATCACTAATGCCGGAACGCAACACAAGGTTGGAGATGAGACATAATAATATTTACGAAACTGACTTGAAATATTTGATATTTTGATACTAGTGCAGTAAGGCTGGTGTGCACCGACTTTTAACCGATGGTTAGAATAAAATAATCGCAAAAAATGTGTGCAAAAAAGTGATCAGTTTTGGTTAACCTTCGGTGCACATCCGCATAAGTAGATTTTTAGAAACGAGGTAGATGAATAGTTAGTGTAGTCACGAGTTTGTAAAAAAAATTCAAAACATTTGACACAGTACAATAGATAATGAAACGAACATAAATATCAGTCGGAAATTCCAACAATCTTTGACTTTTCTAATAAGAAAATGGCGCGCATCTGCAAATGGTGCCACGTGCGCGTGGTGATAATTAGAACTAAATCTTTCATGTATTCTTCAAAAGCGCTTCCAAGGAGGTTCGATTGTTCAGCTAATTTTTTTCATAATGTGAAAATAAATCCTCCTTGTTGGAAATTCTTATATAATTATTTTACCTAAGTACCTATTTTACCGCACGTTTCATTGTATGCGCAATTTTTTAATTTCGAACAATGTATACAGGCTTCGTAAATGCATTTCGATATAGGTTTTCTATCTGAAGAGATTACGACATTGTTTTGCAATTGCAACCATAGATGTGCATCAATATGCTTGCGGTTCCATAATGGTAAGTGCAGGTGTGAAACCACAGTAAAATAATATTATTGTTGTATTAAGTTACAATTGCAATCAGGACATATAATTTACAATACGAGTAGATACAATATATAAAGCGATAATACAATAAACGGCATGCAATGCAGAGATTCCAGGTTCGATACCTGGCATGGTAAATTTCGGAATTGATTTTGAAAATGCTTTCACCAATAGAAAGATACATTATTCCTGAGTGACATAGGCTACCTGAAAATAATTTTAAATGTGTAGTAGACAAACTAAAACTAACTTTAATAAATTAAAACTAAACCATGGGCTATATTTAATTGTGATCAATATTTTTTGACGCCCAGCGAAGTGGACACGGATCAGCGAGTTAATTATAAATTTATGGGAGCTGCATATGTCTTGTCATCGCAGCGGACAACGCACTACTGGCTAGCGCAACGCGAGGGCGCACATATTAATAGTTGATCTATTTCGCTCGCACATCATCCGTCTCGCTCACACACTGTACTATATATTGTACTAGCTGTACGACTTGTATGTAATTGTTGTATGTGTATATATATATATATATATATATACATACACACACACATACATCACATTATCCGAATTTGTTTTGAGTGTGCCTCTGTGTATATGTGCAACTGTGAAGTGTTGTGTGTATGTGAAGTATATATTATGTTGGACATTATAAATTCATTAAACTCAAAATGTACATTTAACTACTTAATCTAATAAATATTATATGAATGTAAAATTGTATATTTACGAACAAGTTAAATCAATCCCTAAATTTCTTTATACCATATATCACCATGTAAAATGGCGTGTAATAACTCAAATGTGAAATACCAACAAACACTTTATAACGATTATGTGTGAAAAGACAGAAGTGTGTTTGTCAAAGATAACGACCTCACGTGCTTCGATGGTGGTCCAAAAAGATCTTCTAGACAAGATGACGTAGCTAACTTTTGTCTCTATGAATAAAGATGTTTAGTTATTACTTTGTGTATATATCTTATGTTATCATATATCCATAAAGTAAGTACCTATATGAACAAGCACCCGCTTTTTTATATGTAATTAATTTTAGAGTTTATTTCTGTTACATAAACTCTAAAATTGGATTAAAAAACAATTTTGGCGTAGATGTGTAGGGGCGTGCGAATAATTCGACTTACGAATTCTTCGATTCCAATCGAATATTATAAATATTGTATTTGATTCGATTCGAACAATATTTGCACAGCCCTATAAAATATATGTTCAATATGATATAATAATGATGATATTCGACTACGCTACACCCTAGTGCTTTATTTCAATCAGCGCTGTGTTAGTTCCTAACACAGCATTATGCTGAGTTTCCAGCCTCATTGCCATGAATTTTATGTACTACATACATTTCTGAAACAATCATTTTGTTAGTAAATATCCCTGTATTTTATGTGTCTACATTTATTTGTGTCAATAAATATTTTACTTTCTTCTTTCATTTAGCCTGTAAGCTTTTACAGGAAATTCAGGATTTGACGACTCGACTGTTAAATATTGTTTTTTTCCACTTACAGAAAGAGATAATTAAGTTTTGATATTATTATAATCCCTTAGTGAAAAATTATCTAATTTATGGTAAAAACCGCTTAAAAATCTGTTGCGTAGTTAGCGGACATACAAACAGACGTGGAGAGAGACTTTGTTTTGTAAATACCACGCGAACGAAGTTGCGAGCACAACTAATGACTAATAAAACATAAAAATAATAAATTTGACTCAACGTAGGTGGTCTCGTAATCACCTACTAAACATCCGTTCTATTCAATAGAACCTGCATTGACTATTTTGACCACCGGATGTAACGTGCATTTGATTCTAATAATTCCGCCATTACGTCAATATGGCGTCATAACGTTTAGTATCGTCATAAGTATTTTCATTCAGAATCTAGGCTTTGTCTTTTCAATTTGACTGTGGAACAATAGATGATATTTTTAGCTGGAAATTGTTAAGTACGTTACCATACATGTGCCTGGAAATGAAGGGGCTAATATCCGGTTAATTTAAACGTTCAAAATATATTTATTTTTATTACTCAGAAAACACTATTTACCCACAAATAGCTAATGTCTGATTAACACAAAATAATCATGCTAATACATTTATTATAATTTTATCCGTGCAGGAACGGAGAAAGAATACAATTTCCTGCGGCCCGGCGGCCTGTCGTAAGAGGCGACAAAACAACCCACAGCCAGGTGGTAGGGCATTTGCCCGATTGGATGGCTACCACCCCTGGTCTAGAGTATGTCGCCATAACAACCTTGAGTTGTGTTCCGGCATTAGTGACCAGGTTCCAGGCTCCCTAAAGAGAGCAGCAGCGCATTCGTAGCACCTTTGGTGTTGCAAATGTCCATAGGCGATGGTAACCGCTGTCCATCAAGTGGGCCGTCTGCCTGTCTGCTGATCTCCTGCAATAAAAAAAAAAAAAACGTATTTTGAAATATATCATTGTTTATGTGTATATATGACTATGTATATATTTTATGAATGAATTTGTATATTTATTCCTTAAATTAATTTGAGTATTGCCTTTTTGCTACACCACCTACATCGCTTGATTCAAATTTCTTTGATTTACGAGTAAGTTGCCTGGAAGAGATATCTTATTTTTTATATAGATATGGTTAGTTAGTAGCATATTATTGTGTTATACTATGTCTTTTTACATTTATTCACATCAAAATATTAAAAAATTCAATTTAGACACACGTTTGAAATTAAAATATATTAATATACAAATAATAAATACGTCCCAAATCATCGTCATCTGGGAACGTTCCAAAACGTTCTCACTATCTCTTGTTTGAATAAGTATTTTACAATAGCATTTTTTTATTTATTCAACGATTTCAGCAGGCAGGAAGACAGCCGACCTGATGTAAAGCGGTTTCCATCGCTTATGGACATTTGCAACACTGAAGATGCCACCAATCTGCTGTCGCTCTCTAAATATATGCTGGCCTGGCCACTAATGCCGGAACACATATCAAAGTTGTTATAGCGGCACACTCTAGACCAAAGGTGATAGCTTTCCAGACTGGCAAATGCTCTACCACCTGGCTGTGGGTTGTTTAATCGCCTCTTACGACAGGCCGCCCGGATTGCAGGAAATTACATTATTTCTTCGTTCCTGAACGGATACATCGATAGTATGTCGGTCACATACCTAGGTTTATAGCAGGATGCAAATAGCACGTCACCACGCATACCAGAGTGAAAACACTAGTTTCCATTCGAAATATCTAGTGATTTGAATATCGGTTAGATTCGATTTGTATTCGTGCTGTCATCTTGATCTATGCACTATATGTCTATTTATAATTGATTATTTTAATCAGTGATTTAAGAAAGTCAATAAAAAACGAAGAAGTGGAGAAACGAATCACAACGGACAAATTAAAAAACGAATGGCAACGGACAAGTGGAAAATCGACACCTAACAATTGACAAAATGAGTCTCAACAAAATTTTAACTTGAAGTTTGAACACGCGGCCGTGACGCTTTTTTGTGAGCGAAAACTCGTGAGACCCCGTCTATGTAGAAGTTTCACTTCAAAAATCATAATAATAAGGCAAACGTTTTTTTGGTCCAAAAATTAAAAACCTACGCCCGATTGTAGAGCGATATCTACTGGGACCAATTGTGGATTGAAACTACCGAGGGACCCAGTCAAATAAACACAAAACAATCGTTAAAATTTCATTGACATCGGTCCACCGTTTAGGAGTTCAGGTGACGTATATACGAACATAAGAATCTAATATATAAAATTCTCGTGTCACAGTTTTCGTTGCCATACTCCTCCGAAACGGCTTGACCGATTTTGATGAAATTTTTTGTGCTTATCCGGTATCTATGAGAATCGGCCAACATCTATTTTTCATCCCCCTAAATGTTAGGGGCAGTCCACCCCTAAATTTTTTTATTTATTTTTTAGACAAAATTTTTAATTTCTATTTTTTATGATACAACATACAAAAATACATACAACCCTAGATTTTCAACCCTCTACGATCAACCCCTATTTTTTACCGGGCAGGACGACGTCTACCGGGACAGCTAGTTATATATAATATGAAGATAACAAAATTTAAACATAAATCCATAAATCTTCTACCTACATCGCCAGATTAGCTAAGAATATCCTATACGTTAGGGAGCCTGGAGGCGGTCGCTATAAGCGATAAGGCCGCTTATTGTTTTACCAAAAATATTGTAACTAATTTATTGTGCCTTTTGCTTTGGTATATTTGTGTAGGAACGGAGAAAGAATACAATTTCCTGCAACTGCGCGGCCTGTTGTAAGAGGAAATAAAAACAACCCACAGCCAGGTGGCCTTACCAGCTAACTGTATTTGCCCGTCCGCATGGCTACCAATCCTGATCTAGAGGATGCCATCGTAAATTAAAATGTGTTCCAGCATTAGTAGCCAGGTTCCGGTCTCCCTTTAGAGAGCGGTAGCACATCGATGGTGCGACGGTAACCGCTTCCCATCAACTGGGTCGTCAGCTTGTCTGTTGAACTCGTGCAATAAAAAAATCATCAATAAAGTGTTCTATCTATCTATCGCATATACGCTGAACTAGAGTTTCCTCATTTCAGAGGTTTGCAGCAGATGTACCACACTTCTCAAATGGCGCTTGGCGGGTTTGATCTATTTTCAAACTCACTGTGTAGGTTTTCTGCAGATTCTATTTTCACAAGCAATTATTGAGGCAAGGATCCGATTTCCTATTGTTGTAATGACACGCGAGTGCCGTAGCTACTAAGTTACCAAGACTTGACCTCGTGGGCGTAACTAAGTTCTAAGTCTCACGCTCTTCCTACCATAAGTGCGGGGAGATGGTGGGAGGAAGGAGGAAGGGAGGAAGGTGATTTAGTGAGGTGGGCACATGGTTTACCTCTCCACATAGAGAGGGGTACTTTGCTGAGTCCCCACACATGCCAGCAATCGACTCTGTTATCTACGCTATCTTCAGTGGATAACTGTCATTGCTTTGGTCTTATCTTAGTAAAGGATCTGGCAGTGTACGAGATGTATTTTCCCTGCCTCATAAAATAATGTATTAGCATAGTTGGCATAGGAAACTGATATAAACTTAAACTTAAATACAAAAAACAAATGGTCCCATAGCAAGAATATTTTATAAAACACTCAAACCAAATGGTCTTTACCTTTTGAGACATATTTATGACTTGATTAGAAATCGTAGTTTTCCCGTTTTTGTATTAACTTAAGAATTCACCCATTTGTGTTGACATATGTCGTTGATTCTAATCTATTTAATATTTATAGGGAAAATTGGGATTACGCCGACACAACAAACTGGCTTGGGTAATCTCCACTCTCCAACCGTTGACCGGTTTCTACGCCCATGTCTTCTATGGCAATGCAATGTTCAAAGGGCTTGATATACAACATACCAATTTGTTTAACTAATTATACGATAAACCACGACGCTTTCTGTTTTCTTATATATGTAAGTTACAATAAGAAGAAATTAAAATTTTTAAAGCAAAAAAATACTGACCAATTTTTTTTACCACCTGCTTTTTCATCGTTCAACTTTGATATTGGCAAAATTATTACTATTTGCGTTGATGCGATGTATTTAAAAAAGGAAGATGTCACTGTCAAAATGAAGTATGACAACCAATACAGTTAATTGACAGTAAATTCAATTGAGTTACTTTTTATTATCGCACAACCGATACTTGTCGCCACAAAAAAGTTCTACACAGCGTTGCAAACGTCGTAATCATGCTCGCAGACTAGTTATCTGCTGATCCGTAAGTCCATGTTAATAATTACTGAATAACAAATATTAATTATTCTATAATCAAACCTATACAATTATTTCCTGGCAACGTTCCAAACAAAATTGAAAAAGGAAAAGGCTATCATTGTAATTTCTTCGTTTTCCGTAGAACTTGTTTCATGGCGCGAACTTTAGCCTCGATTTTGTACAAGCTATGGAGGATATAGGTAAGGAGTACCATCTAATACGGACGAGAAATTAAAAAAGTGACCAGATATCTTTATTATGACATATATAAAAGCAGACCCAATTAATTACACGTCTTATATTAAATTATTCTAAAATTTATTTTAAACAGCCATATAATAGAGCACATGCAGTGCACGTCGTGTGTGTAATGAGCCGATTTAGATGTTAATTGACAGTAGAAAACGACAGATAGTGGCGCCATCTGTCGCATTAATTAATTCATCGGTAGCAACTTATTTGTGTTATTGAATATTGAGAAGTGTTATGACTTCCGCATTCTGAGTTCTTGTTATAAATTTTCTGGTTCGTGGAAGAGCTTAATTTCTTAGATTTTGTCAGGCATGCGTTGCAATGCCGCTTAAGCCCGATTTCCTTTTGTATTAATGAACTAAATAGTTAACATGCGGAGTTAAGTCCTTAGCATCATTTGCAAAGTAATTCTCTAGTTCAGTGTTTGTCAACGTGTGGGTCGCGACCCCCTAGGGGGTCGCGAAGCCTGCTTAGAGGGGTCGCTAAGCTCCTGTAGCGGAGCTGCAGAAGGTTGGGAAAGCTACTGCAATAAAGTCTGCAATTTCCGTAGATTCATGAAATTGCAAGGACAGAAAAGTACATTCTTGATCACGAACATCAGTCACCATATCGCTTATCCTGCGTTGAATGGTACTGTCAGAGGTATACTTTTGAGTTTTTCGACCTCTTGTTTGCCAAACATAATCTCCGCCATATCTAAACCCGCTGGTAAAATCAAAATTTCGGCAATATTATTAGGGTTTTCTGCTTTAGACAGAGCTAAAGAGCTAGCTAAAAGAGCTACTCTATAGCAACGCTTTCTCATTTATGCGGGGCGGCCGGCATCGGCCGTAAGGTTACTACCGTATGCGTGTAAATTGGTTGTCTATTGGCGACGCATTCGATGTAAAAAAATGTGTTTTACGTACTTAATTATGTATTTAGTCGAACCCTAATCATGAAAATTGACAAATATGTTGGATTAAATATTTGTCACAAAAAATAAAATAGATGAAAAAAGCAACAGCGGTCGCGAATATTTCTCCTTACTAAAGGGGTCGTGTCATGAAAAAGGTTGAAAAACACTGCTCTAGTTAAGTAAGTTGTCGATTTATAGATGTCTGCCCAAACGATCATAAAAACTAGTTGACAAGTTAATTGTTTAAGTAATGCAGATGTAAATCGTCCTTTACATTCGTTTTATGTTGGTGGATAATATGTCATTTTCTGATGCACTTGTGGTACCAAATTGGCTAAAAATGTCTTTCAAGTTAGGTCGTTTGGAAGAGAAAGCTTTGAGTGATAAGACTATTGTTTTGCCAAGATAGTTTTATAAATATGTATTTTTGTAATCGTTTATCCTGGTGAGCAATAAAGTGTTATGTATTTATATCGGAGCTTATAGTTGGGATGTGACAATGCGCGTCTATAGATTCTAGATATATTGGACGTATTCCAACGCCCTCAACTCTAGTTTGTGCCGAACTCATGCCGGGAGATTCGCTCCATTTTCCGTCCCTCCTCTGCTCCGTTTGCCATTCCACATGGCGACCACGGATGTTATAGTTGTGGCGAAAACGTTACTAATAACGCCATTATTTTCGATCACACAGCGTTCACAACGACTCATGTCAAGAGCTGGGTCGAAGTACACCTAGACCACAGAGCATTCATTCTCTCTATCGATTGACATTGAAAAATGCGCGATTTTCAAACCAACCATTGACATTTGTTTATTTCGTCTTTAACGCATCAACTACCACTAGAAAGTTATTTTCGTGTTTTTTTTCCATATCGTAGCATTTTACTTTAAACATGGAAAAACTTCCTTCAGCAGTTAACATAACTGACAGGCAGAGGTTTTTCGAAAATCACCTATCAGAAGTTTTGATCTACTGCTCTATTTATTAAGTGTGTTATTAGATCACCCAATTGTGCCACATGTCATCTTTTGATGGAAACACTCCCACGGAGTGGAACAATCTGACTTCTTTTATGCCTTTCAAACATTTGCGGTTTATTTTGCATAACGTGAAAATATGTCACTTGTGCGTACTAGAGTGTAATTAGACTCTAGTGCTCACGTAAAGAAATAATAGACTTAAAAAATAGTAGACTGTGAAGAAATAATTATTAAGAAATTTGTTTTGGAAAACGTACGTGTCCTTTTTCACACAGGAAATATTGTAATACAATTTTTATTTTTGTCCCTTTAATGCTATTTAAGAATATGTACAAACTACAGTTAAATTTGATATCTAATTTAAATAAATTAGGCGTCAAATTTAACTAAAGTTTGCGCATATTGAAAAGGGACAAATATAATTTCTGTTACAATGTTTTTTTTGTGTGAAAAAGACACTTACTTTTCCAAAACTAATTTAGTCAAAAATGATTCCTTCAAACTTCTAAAATTGGAAATAGATATATATTTATTTACTTTAGTAAGGCTTACAGAGAAACATTCATATAAATTAACTACATAAATAAAAATATTGCTAATTACATGTCTTAACATATACTCAAGTAAGTAAATAATTTAGGATATATATTTTAATTCAAGATTTATTTAAACCCAAAATTCTATAAAGTGAATATAATCTGCAATTTGGATAAAAACTAGATTTTATTGTAAAATTAATTTTTCATTATGTTTCCAAAGCTGTTAAGAATTATTACAAAAACATTAAGGTTAAATATTAATGCTAATTCGTTGAATTTTAATGCGGTTCGAAAAAAGAAAGTATTTTGCCTATAATTAGTAGAACTATAGTTGTCTTTTTTTTATTGCAGGAGTTCAGCAGTCAGGCAGACGGCCCACTTGATAGAAAGCGGTTACCATCGCCTATGGACATTTGCAACACCAAAGGTGCTACAAATGCGCTGCTACTCTCTTAAGGGAGTCTGGAACCTGGTCAATAAACAAAACAAACACTAGCTGCCCATGGGCTATAAAATGTGGGAGTAGGACAGCGCCTGTCTCTCTATCACACTTACAGGACTATTGGGAGGCGTAGTGACGCACTAGTGTAGTGTCGATAATCTTCTTTATATATAAAAATGAATGTTTGTCTGTGCGTCCTTTATAGAATCGTAAACTATACACTTGATCATGTGATGATCTTTAGCAAAGTTGTTGTGCAACCAAAGAAGGTTTCTGAGTTGGCTCACAATTGGACCCGATAGGTGGCACTGCTATCGGCATATCGATTGAACGTTTTCCGGGCAGGACGACGTCTGCCGGGACAGCTAGTAATACTATAAAACATATGGTTATCGATAAGTTAGCACCGCACGTATCTCTCCCCAGCCTAGAGCACCGATGATCTATGGCACCGCAGGCAACGAGTGTTTGACAACTATGGTACAAAATTTTAGGACTTGGAGAATTTTATTTATGTTCACACTTGCGTCATAGTTGGTTTACAATGCAACCAACGTTAGCATAATAACCGTATAACTGCAACAGTGTCAATACTGTTCGAAGTACACATCATACACGTGTCTGTCTGTCATAAACAAATCATAAATACATCGTCGCGAGTTTATGTCAAGCAGCTGACGAACTTCTATCAAATACTATAGACGATAAGGCATTTTATAAATTAATTAATGTTGATAAGTTGGTACTGTGACCTGTACTTAACATATTATCATTTGATGACGGCTGTCTTGTCTTTGGAGAACTGATAGGCCCTAGTAATCTAGGCTTGACGTTGCACATATAAAACAGTATTACAAGTTCACAATGACTCTAGTAGAGTTACCTATACCCATTGATATAGGACTAGCAATAGGTATTCTGTGGAGGGAATCGATTTATTCTATATTATAAGATGTTTACGACACATTCGTGCAGAAACGGAGAAATAATACAACTTCCCGCGGCCAGACGGCCTGTCATGGAAGGCGACAAAACAACCCACATTCAAGTGGTGGATATTTGTCCGTCTCGATGGCTACCACTCCTGGTTTAGAGTATGCGGCCGTAATAACCTTGAGTTATGTTCCAGCATTAGTGGCTAGGTTCCAGTCTCCATTGAGAGAAAAGCAGCACATTTGTAGCATCTATGGTGTTGTAAATGTCCATAGGCGATGGTAATTGCTTTTCATCAGGTGGCTCGTCTGCCCGACTACTGAATTCACACATAAAAAATTTGGCGTACAGACAAAAGTGCAGTTTTACACAGGGGACAAAAATATATGAAGCGAATATACAACAATAAAAAAATAGAAAGAAAAAAGCTATAATAACATTAATGAAATATTAAAAGACATATTATATACTGAAAAAAAATTCGTAATTAAAAATCGATATTATTGACATATAGTTAAATACTGAAAATAAATTAACTTATAAATATAAACCTAAATATAAACTAAAAACCATATTATGAACTAAATAAATAAAAACTAAAACTAAATAAAAAAAGGGGGGAAAACGTCTAAAGATGAGTTAATGGTCCCAAATCACTGTCATTTACCGGGAACGTTCCCAAAAGGCTGGTGGCGTTACCACGTTGTATAGCATTACCTAGTCTGCGCAAAATAGACGCCAGACTATTATTATATTCTTATATAATAGTTATGACGTTACTGATTTTACTTATTTCGTGGGTGTATAATAAGAAATAGAATATAGTTTACTGCAAAATATTAAGATACAGTGTAAGAAATATGAGTACGGAAAACAATACGCGGTCTTATCACCAAAGCAATTTTATAGCCAATTACCTATATAAAAATATTTTATTGTCAAAAACTAATGTAGTGTCGACTGCGGTATACAATCATGAGCAAACAAAGGGCCACCGATTGCACTGGCAGACACGCGGCTAGAACAACGGTGAATTAATATGCGGATACCGCTGCCTAATGTGGAAAGAGAAAGCATTTTGGAGGTCAAGTATCTAGTGGGCGACAAGTAGTTCGGGGTCAGAGTGTAAGCGATTACACACATCTGTATGTTAATATGGGTACCTAATATATAACATATATACATCTTTCTGCATTTTTGTGTTAATATTGTGTAGGGTCGTAGACATTTTGGTGAAATTGGAACTTTTTTACAATCGTCATTTTTATCCATCCGTCTTTTGACGCATACATTAGGAACTTTTCTTAAAAACTACTGGACGCAATTTATGTGCATGGATTTTTATAAGGTCTGTTCTATCTATACATATAAATAAAATTGAAGTGTCTGTTTGTAATGTTAAAATAACAGCTTTTTACAAGATGCATATAAAAGTATATACTGTACTAATATAAAAAATAAAATTTAAATATTTTTGTCTGTCTGTCGGGATGTTCTGGCCAATCTCTCGAATATCTCGGCCGACGAAATCTGGGCACATTCAGCTATGATAATCCGTTCTCCAAGGTAGGCACTAGCCTTCTGATCACCTGGAGAATTGACAATATAGATATGCAGAGAAACAATGATCCCTACCTCCCGTAGCAGAGGCTGTATAGTATCTTGCGACGTTACTCTATAAGGTACAGTAGTGACCTTCAACCTGTAGTAGTAGAAACTTATAGAGTAACGTCGCAAGATACTATACAGCCTCTGCTACGGGAGGTAGGGATCATTGTTTCTCTGCAATTAACTGCCGTTAAATTGAATAATATTGTACACTTTGGATTATTTTATCCTAAGTGTATGGTAATGTTGAATTATAATATAGATATGATTTCTGGAGAAGACTGCTACGCATGCTTTCAATCACAACCCATAAACAGATGTATCTCTTATGATAACAAGAACGATTCACAGAACATAAAGGCCGACAAGCGTGAACTATATAATTTAATTTACGAGAACATAATATCATGTTTGCTTTCAAATCATGAATATTTAATACTGTTGATGCTCATTCGCGGTTTTTAAAATACCGTTATTAGATTTTTATACTCCCACATAGTCATTTAATGGTATGTTATGATAGCGTGGTACAGTTCTGGCCGTAATGGGTTGGTAGAGTTGCAGTCGTACAATGAGCGGTTTGATGTGATTTTTGATTGTTTGAAGCAGGAAGACAAGAAATTGGCGTGGGTTTTTTACTGCAAGACAGAAACTAGGCTGATGGAAAATGATTATCGTCATTTATGAACATTTGCAATATCAGAGGTCCGTCTTACCAATGTGCTCCCAGCCTCAACCATTAGTGCCAAAACAAAACAAGGTTTTTATTGCGGAATATTCTAGACCTAGGTGGTAGCGATCCATCCAGATGAGGAAACTTTATTAAAGAGAGTGGCCCATATAGGGTGGAGGAGCGAGATGGAATGCACCTCCGACTTGATGGAAAATCTTTCGAAGAGGTTGTTACTCGCAGGCTTAGGCCTTTTCGTTTCGGGAATCGATTGTGACCTCAATTATAGTACAGCGCCATCTATTGGCTTGTCAGTGTTCCACTACATTATAATAAGGTTTTAGAGTGAAGCCGGCTAAAGGAAGCTGTTTTTGAATTAGAAGATAGGAAGTCGATCGCGACGCAGTACGTTACGGTTAATTAGTATTTAATTTTAATTATCCAATTAGCCCGGATAAGGGTGGAACAGTTTTTACTACCAGTATACTGCGGCATCCGATGGCCTTCGCGGGCTTTGTGTTGGCTTCGTCTGCGGCTTAGTTTGTCATTCGTTGGCGTTCGGTGGCCATCTCGGGCTTTGGGTGGCCATCTCGGGATTTGGGTGGCCATCTCGGGCTTTGGGTGGCCATCTCGGGCTTTGGGTGGCCATCTCGGGCTTTGGGTGGCCATCTCGGGCTTTGGGTGGCCATCTGTGGCTTCTAGTGGCCTGTCAGCGGCTATGTGATCTTCGCGATCTCGTAGCATCATCCTGATCAAGCGAGCGTATGAGATCTCGGGGGTTCGGCAGCCCGTAATAATATATGCAAGAATAAAAAACGTAAGCGCCAATTAATGCATGGCGCTTTCGATATATTGGGGTGTAATTAATTTATAGAGATACTAGTTGATAATATGTTTGAAATAAACGCATAAAAGCGAATGATCGTATGGCATTTTGGATCTTTTGGTCGCTTCTCGCTAGTTTATAAACGTAAAATTTATCAAAATGTTGGCAGTATTGTTTCTTGTACTCGTTCAACCAAAAGTCTACTTTAAGTTGACGAGCATTTTCATTCCGCGACTGTACTACGGAAGCCAAAAAGAAGATATTAGGAAGCCACTAGTATGAAACTTCAATAATAACTTGTAATTTCCTTTCACCACACCGTCGCTTATTAAACTAATAATCTCAAAGAAATGCAGGTAATACAAGTTGCGTTGCTTTTTTCTCATGTGTTGGCATATTAGGCCAATGTCATTCCGCGTTAGGGCTGCCAACCATACATGATAATAACGTAACCTACTTTATTTTTGGTAAATTATATATTATATATAATATGGATAATTATTAAACTATCACCCATCCAGCTTTTACTGAAATAAACAGTTTATTTAGTACTAAATCTAAAATGGCGAGTAGAAAAGAACAGGACAACTATAAATTTAATAAAAAATGAACTGTATGTTTGTAAAGTTTATTTAGCAGTATAAGATTGTTCACAATTTCAACACCAGCCTTTGTAATAGACTGATATCACCATCTTTTAGATTGCAAAAAGTATTGTCTTCTTTCTTGGGGGTTGGTATACGCGTCTTCAATAAGATTCCGAGTGAAATGTTCGATCTGCCTTTCACAAAATTAAAAACCAAACTAAAATGTATCTTGCTAAAAAAGGGACACTACACTATTGAAGAATATTTAAATGACAAAACTTCATTTACATAGCATCTCGCTCCAACCTCTTATACTGTGTTTTAGTACCTTATCTTTATATTTATAACAATAATAATATTTTCTATCCTTTTATTGTGTCTCTATCTTATTGAATACGCACTGTTTGCTACAACTCCATTAATTCTTCAAAAGTCACTCTGTAACATAATTCTGTATAAAAGTACTTAAATATAAATAAAACAACAAATATAAAGAAAAACAATTTTTACCAAGACGTGTTGCTGGGGAGTTTCTTGCCGCTTCTTCTCCTTACCAGCAATAACACGTTGCGAAGCGGTGCACATAGACTAGGAAGTAAAATTAAATTTTAACTTATATGTATGATCTTCAAAAAGTGTTCTCCAGTGAATTTTTTGAATTTTGAATTAATATTTTAATACGGAATGTATAGACAGTTTCCAAAAAATTAAGGACGATGAAAAGTAGTTAATGAGTGGTAGAAGCACACAAAAATAGTATCTCCAACAGATGAAATAAATGAACATTTGAAAAATTCTTTTTTTTTTAATACTTTTTTTCCCTACTTGGAAAATGTATAACGTTATTTTTCTCAAAAATAGTTAGCAACCCTATTCTGCGTGTCTATCAGAACGGTCCATTGACCCCTGACCTGATCTTCACCTGCGTTGGTATAAATTGCCTCTTGGTAATACTGCCACCCACGAGTTCGTCTGCGCTTGTCTTTAAATTCGCAGTATGGACACGGCCGTCGGCGTGTCTGCCCTGACGCGTCTTCGCCTTCGAGACGAGTATCAGGCGATGGCGAAAAACACTGGAATAATCGTCAGGTCCATGGAATCCTTTATGATGCCAGGACAGACACGCATTTAGTCGAATTTTGTTATTTCTTTTATTACAAACTAAAATAAATTTATTTCATTTTACTTAGGTTAAATAAAACACTTAATTGTAGCATGTGCCTTTTCTAGTTATGTCCTAAATACCAGCTGATAAATTATTTTTGTAATTTTCTTAAAAGTACCTAGTATCAACCCACGAGACGAATTTACGTATTAATTAACCGTAAATGGTAGAAATCTATAACGTTTCCTTATAAGAATTTAGTTTAGACAAACCAATTGACTATTTTTACACTTTAATTAAAAAATTGTAATACAGCTATAATAATAGCTAACTAAGGTGGCTAATTATTGTATGAGAATCATATCTTATAATTCATTGTACTTTAGATCAGCTTCTACAGTTCTCTTCTTTCTCAAGTTCTATGTGTTTGTTCAAGTTCTAAGTTTTCATTTGCTGTATGAATCCCATACTACAATTAGTTTTAAATGTACGAGGCGTAATAGAGCTGCACGAACTTTAAAGTTTAATATATTGCTCGAAACTTCTTTAGAGTGGTCTGTCAATTTCATTTAAGCATTATTTTATTGCAAATGGCCGCTTTGTGACACCTTATCCTTATGCATATGTTGATGCGTGGCATGAACATAGGACCCTTCAATCCTAATCA
This sequence comes from Dendrolimus punctatus, assembly GCA_012273795.1. Taxonomy (NCBI): domain Eukaryota; kingdom Metazoa; phylum Arthropoda; class Insecta; order Lepidoptera; family Lasiocampidae; genus Dendrolimus; species Dendrolimus punctatus. The sequence goes on from CM022544.1 coordinate 16,426,969, forward strand.
CTTGAAGTAGGGTCTCTAATTCTTTTATATAATCCAATACAGGTCTTCGAAGTAGGGCAATAAGACTGCGGCTGCAATTGCGGTTGAGTGCACGCAGTATACGATTGCATTCGAGGATGTATGGGATGAAATTATGAGCGTTCATGCTGCGGCTTTTCTACAAACATTTCTACAAAAAAATGTGTAATAACTAAAACTTAATGTCTGTAGCTATAATACCATTTTAACTTATCAAAAAGCTTAGAATGTTGATGATGTTAAAAAGTGATGTAAATTGGCTAGCAAGGTGGACTCCAGCAATAACCGGGTTCAATGATTTTCAGGAAAATGTCGTAGCGCTAAAATAAAATTATAAAATAAAAACGCAAATAAAATTATAAAGTTTTAGATCCAAAAGTTTAAAGCTAGCTACTGAAAAATTCATAGATAATAAGCATTTGTCAAATATGCGTATATAACAAAATTAAACCAGTAACATAAAAAACAAAAACTTCCTAAAGTTAAATAATTTCATTTGCAATGTAAAGTAGCTACTCACATATATAGCTATATATATGATTTTACAGGAACTTCAAACATGTGGTACTTAAAACGCGTTTTAGTTTGCCACGCTATTCAAATAATATAATTAATAATAACAGTAATTATTATTTCCAGCATTTTGCTATAACAGACAACATGTCTCCATCAAACATAAATACGAGGTAGGTTCTAGAAACATACAGAGACACAGCGGGTAATTGCGAGATAACTTCCCGTGTGTTTACTCAATAGGAAATTGGTAGTTATCCATTGCAGTAATGACCGACCTCTCGTCGATTGAGAAGCGTTATTATGGATGGATTCTGAGGGAGTTATGGGAACTTTGGATCTCAGCCGCCCTGGGAATGAGCATCGACATTGACGCATGCTCAGACTTGAAAACTGAAGAACATGTTTTCAATCGTACAAGATGACACAGCAGCGTAAATTTTAAGACGTCCGTAAGTCCTAAAGGATTTTTCGATCGATAGCGGATATTCATGCATTATTATTTTAATAAGGTGAATAAAACAAAATATTATTTAAAAAGAAATTGCCTTTCTTTTATAAAGATGTAGATATTTTTTCCGGCTTCAATAAAAACTAGTGGTCACCCAGTGGTCGTAATTCGACCACCACCCGCCTGACGGGCAGCCTCCGCGTCAAGATCTACAGGTCCTTCATATCTCATAAATACAATCATTATTTATATTATTATTTTTCCTTTTCAGTCCATACCAAACCACCGGCTACGCTGCGTCGAGCATCGACCGGTATGAAAACGTGCCCCTAGAGGTACGATCCCCGTCTCCAGGCCTGCTCCACAACGTCCTCCTAGTATTTTTTTTTTTTTTAAGTTTAGTGTTATATGAAATCACTGTTATTGAGTTTAGGTCACCAAATCTCCCGGTTTATTTTTTATTAGGAATATATTTAGACGGTGCACATACCACGTGAAACCTATGCCGCAAACATGCTCCAATGCCCATAATACTTCTACCTCACTTTCTCAATGCCCTCATTGCCCTACCCCGCGTTTTTTTAAAGGGAGCATGGGTCTAAATATCCATATTTCAAAAATTCACCACCAAAATACCCAAACAAATTGTTCTGCGTGCCCCAGCACATTAACAGATTTGGCCTCCAATCCTCAGACTAGTTGTACCGCCTTATGGGAACGTTTGGCCTGCTTAAAAAATAATACTCCATTAATTCGGCGTATCCCCCGGGGGGCACGCATCACGGTGGCAGAAAATCTCACAAAAATATTGGCAAAAATTTTAGCTGAAAATTCTCCCACAAATTGGGAAAGCTACCTATTTTTCTCGTTCCGAGTTTTCCATTCGACCGGCCTTGATAAAAAGAATTCTTTAAATAAACTATCAAACAGAACTGCTGCCGCCCAACAATTGAAAATTTAGATACGTCCCATATCTTAAGCAATAAATTCTCAGTAAATTTATCAAAAAAGATTGAAAATAAAGTAAGCGAGGGAGACCTGAAAGGAGCAGCCTGCTTACTTTTTTTCTAACGATAGCCTAGCACCAGACTCAGCAGACACACTCTCGGCACTAAAAGACAAGCATCCTATTCCAACTACTTCACCGACTTCTCCGCCAGATCCTCCCTCTTCACAAACAGAGTTCCTACAAGCATCAACTAAAGACGTCTATTCAGCAATAATGTCATTTAAAACTGGCTCTGCTGCTGGAATAGACGGCCTTTCTCCACAACATTTGAAAGACCTTATTAGCGGTTGTACAGGCAACATTGGCCAAACTCTTCTAAAACACATTACCCAAATTATAAATCAGATGATTGCAGGAAAGGTTCCCGACGGAATCAGGGAAGTTCTATACGGCGCAAATTTAATAGCTCTAAAAAAGAAAGATGGCGGTATCAGACCGATCGCCGTAGGCAACTCGTTACAACGAATCGCCTCGAAGGTCTGTTGCCGCCATATATCCACAAAATTAAAAAACAAATTCCAACCCTTACAATTAGGTTTCGGCTCTAAAGGAGGCTGTGAAGCAGCCGTGCATTCTTTGCGGTCATTCATAAATCATAAATGCGGAGAAGTTATTTTAAAAGTAGATGTAAAGAATGCCTTTAACTCTGTCGACAGGTCCGTCATGTTACACGAAGTAACATTTAATATTCCAGAAATATCAAATTACCTTTATGAAAGCTATTCAATACCCACAAATCTTATGTATAAAAACAACCTTATTCTATCATCTGTGGGCTGTCAACAGGGCGACCCGCTAGGTCCGGCCATCTTCAGCTTGGCGATCCATCCGGTCATCGAATCCCTCAAATCTAAATTCAATGTGTGGTATCTAGACGATGGCACTCTAGGCGGCGACGCAGAAACCGTACTCCAAGACCTACTTATCCTGATATCAAAATTTAATTCAATAGGATTAGAGTTAAATTTCTCCAAATGCGAAATTTTCTTGTCCGATAGCCTGTCTAAAAACGAAAGCGACAATATTAGCAATATGTTCAATGTCGTCGCACCCGGTATTAAGGTCCTGGAGAAGGATTCTCTTCGCTTGCTTGGAGCCCCTATTCTAGATGAGGCCATTCCAAATTATCTGTCTGAGCAATCAGCCGCGTTTGATCTGTCATACTCTAAACTTTTCGATATTCACTCTCAAATTGCATATCATATTATACGACATTGTCTGTTTGTACCAAAATTAACATATGTCTTACGATGCGCCCCGCTTTGGAAATTTTCTAATCTTATAAAACCACTAGATAATCGCATTAAAGATGTGCTTAGTAAAATTTTAAATTCAGAACTCTCAGACAACAACTGGATCCAAGCTTCGCTACCCATTAGGTATGGAGGTTTAGGCATCTGCAAAATCTCTAGCGTTGCTCTACCGGCTTTTCTTTCATCTGCCTACAGCACTGGCTCATTATTTAAAAAAATTATGCAACACTGGGATAATGTCAATACATCCTTTTTAAATGAAGCACTAAACGCCTGGAAAATGGTCTGCCCTAGTGAAGACATTCCCACGATCATGAATTCGCAACGATGCTGGGATGAACCTATATGTAGAGGATTAAACACAGAACTTCTAAATTCAACTAACTCTACAGGACGTGCCCGCATCCTTGCTGTTTCTCGCAAAGAGTCTGGTTTTTGGCTCCAAGCTATCCCCTCCCCAAACATAGGTACATTAATGGATAATAGATCCTTTTCTTTGGCTATAAACCTGCGCTTAGGTTCTCGCATATGTGCACCACACACATGTGTCTGTGGAATAGAGGTAATCGACCCGGGATACCACGGTCTTTCTTGCCGCCGCAGTGCCGGCAGATGGTCACGCCACGCCGCCCTGAATGACGTCTTACGGAGGGCGCTTGCCACCGCTAACGTGCCGGCTCTATTGGAGCCGAACGGTATTGCACGTGATGATGGCAGGCGCCCTGACGGAATGACTCTAATTCCCTGGCAGCGTGGCAAGCCTTTGGTGTGGGATGCGACTTGCGTAGACACGTTGGCCGCGTCCCATTTACCAAACACTTCTAGATCGGCCGGTTCGGCAGCGGAAACAGCGGAATCACTCAAGCGGCGGAAATATGCAACCCTCAGTGAGAGTTATATGTTTGTGCCGTTTGCTGTCGAGACGCTTGGACCGTGGGGTCCTGAGGCCATGAGCCTCTACCAAAATTTATCAAAACGACTCATCGACTCTTCAGGTGATCAGAGGGCTGGTGCCTACCTCGGCCAACGGATCAGTATGGCGATCCAGCGAGGAAACGTAGCCAGCCTTCTGGGCACCTTACCCATAGAAGACGGTGATCTGGCCTCAGTATTCTACTTATAGTCTTGAGGGACTATGGGTAGAATACAATACAAATAAGTTAAGTTTTCTTACATTGTATTCAATAGACCACAATTAATTTAAATTATAAGTTTGAACATTATTAAGACTATACTTGTATAATCAAAGATTTCGTCAAGGCTATACTGTTAATTTGACTTTAACAATAAACAAAGAGTGAAGTGAAGACTTATGCGTGTGTATCAAATACATGCTAGTGTATGTAATGATTTTTTTATTGATTTAATGTATTTTTTATGTACAATAAAAAAATAGCATTCTGCAAGTTTGCGAAATTTCATACTCCTCAAAATAAATACTCGTACAAAGTTTTTGCATATTAATATAATTATTAAAGAAGCAAAATGGTTTCATGTAAATAATTAAGAGGTCATTTAGTAATTGAACTGAACTTTAAATAATGATAGACAAATTACGAAAAAAACCACAATGCCAGGATACAACTCAAGGTTGTTATGTCATGCTCTAGACCAGCGGTGGTAGCCATCCAGACTAGTAAATGCCCTACCAACCTGGCTTTGGGTAGTTAAGTCGCCTCTTACGACAGACCGCCCGGCCGCAGGAATTAGTATTCTTCCTACGTTCGTGCGCGGCTAAAAAATTTCACACATGTGTTGTAAAAGATACGTAGATATACTTTGTTGGTTTTTTATTAAATTAGCACGATGCACCAACTGACCCGATTTTGAGCCCTAAACAAATCTAACTTGCACTTCAAGACATATCTTTAAGACCTTATTAAAAAGCAATAAGGTTTATTTTATGTACCAACATAGGCAAGATGCATTTTGGTTTTGGATTAACCCTGGAAAATTTATGCTTAGGACTTTACTGTGCTTGTTTTAAGATTCATTTTAGGTGAAGTTAAACGCAAAATAAAGTTTGATTGTTAATTATGTAGTAATTAGTGATGTATGGGGTCATTGCACATGAGTTTTACATGTTTGAAGGGAATTAATTGTAAGGTTTTTGGCTTATTTGTTAATTGTTCTGTATATGTCTGATATTGAGTTTAATGAAGGAATTTTTATTTATGGAAATATAGGTATTATGTATGTATTTGTACATCAGTAATAAGTTGTGCAATTTCTAAACCTAAACGCAGAAGGTTCGCAAGTCGTCGTGTATTTTTACAATCTTTTATCTAACTTGCAATAGATGTATGTATTTAAGTTCGGATGGAATCTTACAAGTTAAATTTGACCAACTTCCCGGTTTCCGATTTAGCTGAAATTTTGCACACATATGTATATCGCGTGACAATGCAATAATATGGTACCATGGAGCTGATCTGAAGATGGAGTCGGAAGGTGGCCATAGTAACTACTGTACTAAACAAGATAGACCCGTTGTGTTTGGGCTCGTTTTACTTGTCTTGAATAGCACTCTGCTTCTACGTGATATCCAGGACCTCAAAAGCTTGTATTTAAAACCCTTTTAAAAAGCTTATTTTAAAGTATCTTCAGCAATAACTTTTTTGTTTGTGAATCGCTTTTGATGATTCCTCTTGCGTCGGATTCACTAAAGCTCGAGTCAAGATAGTTTCAAATCAGTTTCATTATTATCAAAAACAAAATACGTATTTTAAAAGTGAAAATTCTAGCTGAAAATCTGTCTACAAACTTAAACGGAAGAGAAGTCGCGGAAAAAAGCAAGTATACATTTATCATCTCAAAAAAATTTCTTCACATTCCAATGAATTATGCATATTTTTAATTCGATTACGGAATCTTATTAGAATAAATCATATTTTAATTATATGTGAAAAAATCTAATAAGATTTAGCTAGAAACACGTATGCTGATTAACTTTTACTCATAGATACAGACGTGTTTGATTTATATGCATTTAAATGGATGTATGAAAGTGCCGTGGGCGGTGTTGCATTGGAACATTTCCTTGTTTTAGTAATATTGTAAACTGTAAAATTTTTAATAGTATTAGCTCGAGGCATTTTTATGGAAATCGATTAATAACTATGTAGATATCATTTAGGTGTTGTCCGCCATTTTGTTTATGGACTTGACTCTATGAGGGACTTGGATTTTAATTCCATGCAGGATCGGAGAAAGAATATAATTTCCTCTGGCCGCGCGGCCTGTCGTAAGAGGCGACTAAACAACCCACAGCCAGGTAGTAAGGTTTCCCCGTCTGAATGGCTACCACCCTTTGTCTAGACGCTAGAGCAGTGATACTCAACCTTCTTCTTATAAGGGCCACATAGATGTATTAGATAAGATGCATGTGTCGCAGATTGCTATATAATTCTTAATATATAAAATTCTCGTGTCACAGTTTTCGTTGCCATACTCCTCCGAAACGGCTTGACCGATTTTGATGAAATTTTTTGTGCTTATCCGGTCATCATCATCATCATCCGAGCGTTAAATCCCGGTTGCGTTCGGAGCGATCACTTCGACGCCCAGGGTCCGCTTTCCTACTTTTTCTTCTCCACTTCGCGCGATCTTCGGCATCCCTTGTGTTGAGACCGTTGGTACGCATGTCATGCCTCACAATTTTTGTGCTTATCCGGCATCTATGAGAATCGGCCAACATCTATTTTTCATCCCCCCAAATGTTAGGGGTAGTCCACCCCTAATTTTTTATTTTTATTTTTTAGACAAAATTTTTAATTTCTATTTTTTTATGATACAACATACAAAAATACATACAACCCTAGATTTTCAACCCGCTACGATCAACCCCTATTTTTTACCGGGCAGGACGACGTCTGCCGGGACAGCTAGTTGTAAATAAAATCGTAAAGTAATATCTGATATGGTAATAGGTCGGTAGGAACATGAAGTATTTAATATATGGAAGCGGTTGTTTGCCGTGCTAAAAGCTTGTCAACCTTAAATTGAGGGTATTTATGTTTTTCTTAAAATACCTGGACTTGACTTTTGCTAAAAGGTAAACACTGTTGTTAGTTCGACAATATAAAAGGAGGTGAAATCACCTAAACAGACACATTCTACGTTCATCGGTTGAACAGAGCGAAAGCTCTGTTGGACAAGAGGCGCATAGTATATTGTGGTCGATAATAGCGCCTGAGAATCGCTGTATTCTTGGAGGGCAAATTGCTGTGTAAGCGTGGAGACAACTCTTGGAGTGTTCGTAATATTTCTGTGTATTATTATGCTGTATTTAATATTGTAATTGTAATGATTCTAGTGTAATAAACTTTGATTATAATATTTCAGATTATTATTATGTATTTATTTATTCTCAAAAATTTTTCATTTTTTTTTAAATATATAAAGACATTTTTTATAAAAAATAAATAACATTATTCTTTTACAAAAATATATCAAAAAATAAAATACATATTCAATAAAAAAAATATAAAATCTTGCTGATCACCGTCAGCGGGACCTGGGGTCCAAACTACCGGTGGTTAGGGCTCCAGAGACAGGAACCTCCTCACAATTCGTGCCGTGTCCAAGAGTGCTGCCTTCTGTATCTGGCCCTTCACCCAGCTTCCCAGCGAAAGCCTCTCTAGATGACGGTCGAGGCTTTTCGCTATAAGACCATTGACGGTTACAACTATCGGCACAATGCTCGTTGACTCTAGCCGCCACATAGCGGTAACCTCGTGAGCAAGATCTAAGTATTTACTTAGTTTTTCTTTTTCTTTCTTCACGAGATTATCGTCATGCGGGATACTGATGTCAACGAGTATTGCTCGTCGCGCAGATCGATCTATTATCACGATATCAGGCTTATTGGCTACAATAGTCCTGTCCGTGATAATTGATCGATCCCAGTAGAGCGTGGCACGACTGTTTTCAAGATATATTTATATATATATATATATATATATATATATATATATATATATATATATATATATATATATATATATTTCAGATTATTATTATTTTGTTATTGATGACACATGCATGCTGCGGTTGTGCATTGAAAGGAGATGTGGTGACAAGAGTTGAAAAAGGAATGTTAGGTGGTTTGGGCATGTAGAGAGAATGAATGAAAGCAGAATCAAGTATATAGAAGCGATGTGACTGGTATAGTCGGTATTTGCTCGATTTTTTAAAATTCAATCAGTATCATTTTCTGTGAGCAGGACATTGTACAGCATTCCTCAGGGCATTATCTTTATTATCTATTAAGAAAGTTCTTTGTTCTTTGTATGGATCATTATAATAATATTACAAAACAGATAAAGAGTTGTCGTTTACTTAGCTTATAGATAAACCATTTAAATATAGGAAATAATCTATTATATAAATATACATAACTTCAAGCCAGGTCCCTTGCGGGGTAGGCACGAATAACAGAGCGCCATTTAGGCTTATTATTACACACCTCACTTGCTTCTTTGACATTCATAGCTCTTGTCATGCACGCTCGTCTGTTTTTAAGGCTCCTGACATCACCTTCTGCTATTACATGATCAATTTGATCATGGCAGGTGTGTCTTGGCCTTCCGCGACTTCTGCATCTATCCGCTTTTGCATTGTATTATATAAATATCTATACAGTAAAATATATATCGAACTGTCTGTTTGTAATGTCGAAATAAAAATCAGGGGGAACAATTCGGACCAGGAGCAGGAGCATTTTTAGCATATTTCTCTGTGTGTCTGGATATTCCGGCTAATCTCTGAAACGGCTGGACCGATTTTGTAAAGACTTTCAGTGGCAGAAAACTGATATTGTAAGGAGTAACTTAGGCCACCTTTTTTATTCTTCTGCGAAAAAAACCACGCAGACGAAGTAGCAGACACAGCTAGTGATAAATAATAGAAGTTAGTCGTAGTCTGAATGAGATTATGAATAACACTTTTAATAAATGAAAAAGGGATTAAACGTATATATTGTATTCCCGAACACGCAAATTACGTTAGTATTATAGGTAATTTTTAATTCACTTCGACCAACTTTAGGCCATGGGTTCCAGCATCGAACGATATTTACCATGCCAAGAATCGAACCCGGAACCCCTGCGTTCATTAAGCTAAGCGGCCAAAACATTAGACCACTCAACTATAACAAAGGCCATTAAAACATTGCCCCAAAACGAATCAATCAATTCCAAAAGGTCTCAATCGACATTAAAATAAATTAGAGTGATTTATGGCGGAACTCTTAACATTATCCTTGTGTTACAGAACCGTGTATCGATTGAGCAACTTATACTAATGAATCAACCGAGATCGTAAAATGCGGCCTTTTGTTGTTATTGTTATTTTACAAAGGAGGCTGATTGATAGATGAAAGAGTCAGATAAAGAAACAAACTAGTTCTATCCTATGAATAGGCATGGAAGAAGAATACTATTGAATGACAATTGTAAGCGCCGCAACTCGTAACACACTCTGCAATCACAGCTGGAAGTTTGTGTTTCTTAACCGACTTCAAACAATATGGAGAATTTTCCTGACAAATACAATGTTGCAGACAGAATCACCCCATTGACCTCTCCCCCGTAAATCCCGTACCTGCACGCCCCGCTTACTTCAGATATGTAGCTCGCTCCGTTAGCTGCTAAATGTCTGCATTTTGGTAGCACCTTAGTAAGCATGGAGCGAGCCTTCGGCATCTATCGCTCATGGGCATTGGGCAGTATATACACACATGAAAAATAGTCGAGTATATTATACAATTACACATGAGCCACCTTGTTAAGTGTTTCATTTAAGGCGACCCCTACGCCCGCACGCCCAACATACGATCTTGAAGTCTTCAAGTCTCCAGTGAATAGGTGTCTTCTAGATAAGCGTGCTCCATCCTAGACTGCGTCATCACTCAACACCAGGTGAGACAGTGGTCAAACGCAAACGTTCGTTCATATCAGTAACGCTTCGGAATGGTGGTCCCATACAAATATTATTGCTATCTGACTTTGGGTTCCGAAGACATGCCAAAAAAATCCTCGAAATCAGACAGAAATGTGAAATCTACCACAACTTTTTAATTTCTGAACCGATTTTTATAGAAAATCCCGCGGGATTCCCGCGATACAAAGTACCGCAGTTATCGTTTTAGTAAAAACTGTATCAGAATAAGATAATTTTTATACAGTCGAATAATTACAAACCGCTACCGGGAATATTCCCGCGGGATCCCCGGGATAAAAAATATCACACATTTTATTACATAAAATTTGCTGTCGGTGATTTGGGGGCTCTTTGTTATTTTTATGTTTTAAGCTATAGGTTATTTTAATTGTATATTATAATTTTTAGGTAGGTATGGTAGGTAGGGTAAGGTAAGGAAAGGAATGCTCCGGTGGTTCGGGCATGTGGAATGAATGTATGATGAAAGAATGACTAAACAGATATACAATGTAAAAGTGGATGGATGCAGAAGTCGCGGAAGGCCACGACACACCTTCCATGATTAAATTGATCATGTGTTAGCAGAAGGTGATGTTAGGAGCCTTAAGAACAGACGAGCGTGCATGACAAGAGCTATGAATGTCAAAGAAGCAAATGAGGTGTGTAAGAATGGGCATGTGTGGCGCTCTTTTGTTTGTGCCTACCCCGCAAGGGACCTGGCGTGAAGTTATGTATGTATGTATAATTTTTAGGTGAATATCATTTACGGAAAAAATAAGTTTTTTTTATTTTGTAGTCCAATGACAAAAACATTGGACCTATTTCGCTTTGACGGAATCCTTTGCTGTGCGTGGCACACGCACTTAACGACTTTTATTTTTGAATCGTTAACAATCACGAGTAGATAAAATCTTGAATCGCTCCAATACAATACTCAAATCAAGATAACAGTGCAAAGGTCGTTTATTTTCAATGTACCGAAGTTATAAAAGTAAAAAAGATTCCTTATCTACCATCGTTGAAGAGAAATACTGACATTGTCGACACAATCGGTTGAACTGATAAACCACTGAGATAAATTTGATGCTATTTAGTTGCTTCGATATACTTATGTAGTTAACTGAATATAGCGCATATATTTACACTATTTATAAATATATATTATCAGCCCATAAATGTCCCACTGCTGGGGTCAGTCCTCCCATTATAAGGGGAAGGCACAGGATACACGCCACGCTTGTCCAAGGCGGCTTGGCAGGATTGACACATCGGTTATCTCGATGTGCAGGTTGCATCACGATGTTTTCCTTCACCATTGTTAGCACGTGGTAATTGTGACAAAATGCATACTACATCAGAAAACTGACTAAGTGGTGCATGTGTTCCGGCCAGAGTCGAACGCGCGCCCTTTGAGTTTCGGACGCGTTCGCTAGTCATTACGCTACCACAACCTAACACTACTGACTACAATACCTATTTCTACAGAAACGGAAAAAGAATAGGTAGGTACTATAATTATATAGTAATAGTAGTAATTATATATAATCAGAGTAAACGCGGTCGAGATGCGAGCACTGCGCAAAATCTGCGGAGTGACGCTCGCGGACCGCGTTCGTAATACCGAAGTAAGAAAGAGAGGTCTGAAAGAGAGTGTCGGGGTGAAGGTAAGGAAAGGAATGCTCCGGTGGTTCGGGCATGTGGAAAGAATGTATGATGAAAGAATGACTAAACAGATATACAATGCAAAAGTGGATGGATGCAGAAGTCGCGGAAGGCCACGACACACCTTCCATGATCAAATTGATCATGTATTAGCAGAAGGTGATGTCAGGAGCCTTAAGAACAGACGAGCGTGCATGACAAGAGCTATGAATGTCAAAGAAGCAAGTGAGGTGTGTAAGAATAAGCCTGTATGGCGCTCTGTTGTTCGTGCCTACCCCCCCAAAGTAAAGGGACCTGGCGTGAAGTTACATACATACATACGTATGTATGTATGTAGGTACTTATTCATGAGGCCGGGCGGTCTGCAACAGATTCAGCCGGGTGGTAGGGCACTTGTTAGTCTGGATAGCTCTCGTTTAGCACATGTCGCCATAACAAACTTGTGCTCTGGCATTATTAGCCAGATTCCAGAACCCCCCCGGCAGGTTATTGGTAGCATCATCGGTATAGCAAATGTGCACTGTCCACGATTTTATATTTTTAGGACTTGGTCACTTACAGACAAAAGTATTTACCTGCTTTCACTGTCAAACTACCTCGTACGTCAGGCGATGTCTTATTTTTGTGACCTTACTATCGTTAATTAAGATATCCACACAAGTAATGCACATAAAAAATTTACAGCTTCGGTCGATCTCGTAAAATTGTCACCGTAGGCCGTCGCCATAGTAAGCAGTTAACGATGGAACATCACACGGTAGTTTCAATGAACAACTGAGTTAGAGTCTTATATGTTACACAACTTGGTACTTTGTCTTGTTTCAATATCAGCATATAAATGGTCCTCGCTTTTTTCTTTCAGCTTACCTCAATCATTTGAAGTCAGCATAATTTGTATTTTCCTTCCATATTTTTCATACATCTTCCGGGGCGATACAAATTATGTCATCCTTCACACAATCTATCCACCTGTTTTTTTGGGCTAACTTACTAACCGCTGCGACTTAACGACCCGAAATCAGTCGTAACCTACGTAACCTAGTAACAACATTAAGAAAGAGGCTGGTGCCTGAATTAGGTACAGGTCACTAGGATCAACCCATTGGCCTTGATATCTGGCTAATTAAGAGCAAAAAGTTTCTAGTATAATTATTATAATTATTTGTGTTAGAGTGAGCCCTTCAAGGGCTTAGGTGTGATATGTTGTCTGTGGTTAGGTGTAAGAATAAGTACGTATGTGAGCGAGAGTGAAATGAGTCGGGGATTGTTAAGGTACACTTGCATACTGGTAAGATTTTAGTCAAAAACAAAAAATGGCATTTTTAATGTATACGCTAATTGGTTATGAAGCCCTCGATATGTTGTATGAGTAGAGTTAGTGAATCATAGGGATTAGGAAATAACGTTGATAGTGGAAAACAGCATAGTCATTTACGAATATATAAAAGGTACTGGTATGGACTGATGACTGACTGATCTTAACCGGCAACTTTGCTGAGCTATGACCAATTTAGGACTACATTTACTTATTTGCTTTAATTTAAATAGTTTAAGTAGTGTTTATTGTAGTTCTAAATAAATATTTTTCTTTCTTTCTTTCTTTCTTTCTTTCTTTCTTTCTGATGGATCTGATGAACGGACCTGAAAAATCGGACCTAAAAAGTATCTATTGTACTTCGATACGATCAAAGCCGACCGAAGGCTAGGGGGAGGGCAAACCGGGGCTTATGCTCCCAGCAGCAAATTCAAACTTTACAGACAAAATGCTGTGTCAATTATTTCCGGGGATATAGGCAGGTGATCAGTCACACACGATTTTTTCTTCTACTGATACCAGGCTCTCAACAATTTTTAGTCATTAAGAATCATTTCTAGAATTACTTATGTTATGTAATTTTATGTAATAAATAAATATTATTATTATAAAAAAATATTGATCAAATAAATAGGTTTAATGTGTGAAGTCTGTCAAAAATGTTAATCTACTGTCATTGTGACATTACAAAATATATATTAATATACTGCAAGATGGTATTTTTAATCATTCACAAAACACATAAATTACTGTTCGTGGGGTGCGTAGGCATAGAAAAACCACAGAGTCACGCGTGTCCGTCTGATGACTGGAATGATGACGCTGATTAAAACAAAAGTAAAGGCAAACGGGGTGGGGATTTTCCAGTCCCCCCTCTAAAAATTCAAGATTCGGAGCTGGATATGACTTTCATATTTTCTTACCTATCTGCTATCGTTTGTAATTAGTGTTAAGAAACTACAAAAACTCCACAGCATCACGCCTCGATTTTGTATTCAATTTGACATCTCATACATAGTTTCAACATTATTAATCTACCTAACGATAACAATAATGAAATCCCCCTTGATCTTTTAACACTAACACGAGTATAAACAGTGTATATGTTACATAATTATCAATGCTTGCCCACTGTTCAACTTAAACATGATTAGCTTATAAAAACAAATAATTCGATAAAGAATAATTATTTATTGATTTATATATTTGTATGACGTAGTATGCTAGCATGTTTGCTGATAAATACACCTAAATTATTTGAAAGTATTCAAGAAGTTTTTTCAAATCGTAATTTTTACAAATATTTACAGAATATCGCCATGGCACGGACGGGCCTTGTATTGATATAATATTGTGTTTCGTACAATTGATTGAGAGTCCGATGCCTGTTCCTCCCCTTGTCCATCTTCATTATTTGATTTTTTTATTCCATAAATTTTGGAACTACTTATAAATTTTATTTTGTATTTTTTATTTGTGTTGTTGAATATTTAATTTGTTACATAAATTTAGTTATTAACTTACTGGAAGCTGCTAACACCTAAGGATACAGGTTGATCTCGTCAAGTTTTTGTACCCAGTCTTAATTTTAAAGCAAAATTTGTACATGTTTTTGGTGACAATAAAATTCTTTTTTATTTTACTGTATAACATGTTAGACTATATAATTTTACTCGTCTAATGTTCGTCGTGTTTTTCGTTTTTCGTTCTACAATTTTCATTGTATATTCCATTTATTTTTGTATTATGCAGTTTTAAAGAAATCTTCGTTGATTTTTTTTCTTTGATCTAAAATTTCATTGACTCTTTCGAGCTGATCGGAAGAAAACAGCGACAGACGTTTGCAAATAAGGTCTTAGATTCTTCTTCACGATTCTATGCTAAAGGTTGAAAACGTCTTCGCCCCTGGTGTTGGTTTGATTAATAAATGTCACTTTTGAAAGGGAATCTTAATTCTTTTTATACCTTTTTAAATAGTTCAAAGGCGTCGTAAAACTTTTAAAGGTTTTTAAAAGTAGCTATTTGATCTATAAAAGTTTTTATGCTCACTATAGAATGTCACGATTGCGTGACTATTGGTTTCGAGCTATCTGGGTGGCCACGGCGGTGATACATGACACCTGACATTGTTGACATAACTGACGTGAACAAGTCACGATGACCCTACCACTTAAGCTACTTAAGTTATGTAATATAAACCACAGAGGAGTGACATTGGTTTGTCAGATGTAATTAAACCTAAGCGAAATGATAGGTTGATTATGAACCCGGTTTATCTAAGGTCTGCCACAGATGCTGACAGCGGCATCTAGCATCGATCGGCGGATTGATATTATACCGTTGGTTACAGTTACAGGTACAGTTGGTGTCAGTTTTTCTTAATGTCTCTAATTGGATAGATTTGTTTGACAGATTAATCGATGTCAAAACCGCGACGTCTACACGGGCTAACTTATTTACTACTTGAGAATTAACCTGTAAGACGGGACCACCACTTTGTTGCCAAACTGTCACACACGGCTAATTGGCAACTCCCACAGATTTGTGGTCAAACACAGATAATTGAAATGAAGTTGAAAATGATGCTTTTTCCCTCTAACTACATAGAATTTTTATTAGAATAAAAGAGACGACATAATTCTCTTGGTTTTGATATCACGGCTGATCTACATTAATCCAGCGACTGACTCGTGGAGCGGACTGGCTTCAAAATATTCAATTGGGAATATTGAAATCAGTCAGACTTGGTGGCGCTGGACTGACTTTAAATCAATTTATACTACGATGTCAGTGTGAAGCCAGAACTGGTTTTCTTCGAATTTTAACGCAGTGCTAGATCAGTGTAAAGCAGCCTTGACAGTAGACAACAAAGACGTTGCGCACTGTATTTCTGGTGTACAGTGCATTTTATAATAAGCAATTGTCGGTAGCGCATAGCGTCACGCCAAACGCAACATGTCGATCTTTATATAATGCACGAGCTTCTGCCTGCGACTTCGTCCGCGTGGAATAGTTAAAAAAAGTAAGTTAAAAAAATACCCCGAATTAAAACATTCTCCATTGGTGCTCCGCTCCTATTAGTCTTAGCGTGATAATATACAGCTTATAGCCTTCCTCGAGAAATGGGCTATCTAACACTGAATTTTTGTAATCAGACTAGCAGTTCCTGAGATTAGCGCGTTCAAGCAAACAAATAAACAACCTCTCAGCTTTGTATATTAGTCTTAGTATAAGATATAAAATAATATCAGCCCCATTTATGGGCTGGTATTATTTTCCCAATGCTGGGCTCGGGGCTCCTTTTCTAGGGAAACGGAGAATATACCCCCGCCACGCTTGTCCTAGGTGACTTGGCAGGTTTGACAAATCGGTTATCTCGGTTACATCACAATGTTTTCCTTTACCGTTAGCACGTGGTAATTGTAACAATAGGTCAGACAACTGTCTAAGTGGAACATGCGTTCCATTCAAGATTGAACCCGCGCCCTTTGGTTTGGGACGCGTGCGCATGCCATTACACTACCACGACTAACATTTCGATCTGGGTAAGAATGAAAATTTTCGTCAAGTGTTGAAGAGTCATGACTCCAACAGTTAGCATTTTTAACATCACAGTGAGGAAATAATACTGCTTGATTGCCTGTGAGTAAAGATAATTCCTGAACAGGCAAGTAAACCAACGACACACTGTTTAATTTATTCTTGTTTACTCCTTTAGTATTTTTTTAACGTAGAGAAATTATTATGGAATCAATATTAACGTGAGAGATCTGTCTTTGCTTTCACCATAACCCAATTATTTGGGGTCTGCACAATATGTGTTCCTTCTATAATCCTCTATTCTAAAATATATAGCTGCTGTCAAATCATCATGTCATCCTTTACACAATCTACTTTACCATTTTCTTGGTAGACCATTTAACCTGGTTTTCTAAAGTGAGTGATATCAAATTTTATTTGCATTCCACATAATCTTGTTAAAAGCATAGAAGTTCAATAACAATTATATAAAATTCAAACAATCTCACAACTAAGACATATCGAATTATATTCTCAGAACTGTTACATGACTGTGGAGTGAAACAATGGTGTTTACGTTGGCCAGGTAATGTGATCTGTTTACTGTCATATTGTCATGAATGTTTTTTTTAATTTACTTAGATCATGGTAAGGTATGTTTAGAGTTTAGTTTAATCTTTTTTCGTTACAATAATTGAAGTGGAACTTCTTTAGACGCATGAGGGTAATTTTTTTACGGATGAAACGCAATGTAGCGCCACGAAGATGTGCAGCGTTTTTGTCGAAGGAGAGAGCGATTGGAAGATTGAGTGTTCTGCAAAGTCGTAGTACGTTATTTTATTCTATCGTCAATAATTTTCGTGGCGCACGCGATTTTAAGTGAAACTTCTATAGGCCCATGAGGGTACAATTTTTACCGATGAAACGCAATTCGTTTGAAGGTTAAATAGTTTTAATATGTACAAATAACATGTGGCATTTTAATTTACCACTCGTCATTTTATAATTGCAAGACTTAAAAATTAATTTGCGAAAGAAGTTTCACTTCTGACATGTGTACTTTGTACGCACGCATTTTTTTGTTATTATATTTTAATGAAGTTGCAGTCGCATTTATTTTTAAGATGTAGTTAATTTTTGAAGTGAAACTTCTATATAGAGGGGGTCTTACGGATTTTTGGCTCACGAAAAGGTGTCACAGTCACGTGATCACCGTCACTAATTCTTACATTTTTAAACTCGTGATATCTTTCGAATGGAATTTCGGAATTGAATATGAAGTAATTTATTTTGATAAGGTACTATGGTAATAATTACCAAGATACAAATAAAGAGCCTTTTCTAGCGGCGGCATTTTAATTAAATTTTTAAAAGAAAAGAACACTTATTGTGGCATAACTATAATAGTTAGACATATGTTGTCGCGACACTTTTTGTAGATAATGATATGTTCTACAAAGTCGTAGTACATTATTTTATTCTATCATCAATAGTTTTCGCAGCGCACGCGATTTAAAGTACTTTTTTACACCTACGGTAACATTATTAGAGTTTTAGTAAGGACCCCTAATTTATTTGTAAATATAATATAACTTATTCTACCCGGGAATAGCGTAGCTTACCAACAGTGAAAGAATTTTTCAAATCGGTTCAGTAGTGTCGGAGCCTCTTCATCAAAACTGAGCAAGCGAAATATTTTTGAATTATTTTTTTTGGAAATATTTGTCTGTTAACATAATTTGAGGTTCGAATGAAGATTGATGATGAAAGATGCGCAAATTATTTTTGGTTCCGGATCGAATTTAGTTTTTTTTTTGATAAAATAAAATATGTTGAAATTAAAACTGCATTCAATCACAATTTGCAGTAAACCTGCGAAAAATCGAAATGTGTGCTGGGACACATATTAGAAGTGAAACTTCAACGGTCAAGTGGAAAAACGAATCGCAACGGACAAGTGGAAAAACGAATGGCAACGCATAAGTGGGATAATGAATCGCAACGGACAAGTGGAAAAACGAATCGCAACGGATAAGTGGAAAATCTTCAACTGACAAGTGACAAAATGAATCGAAACAAAATTTTAACTTGAAGTTTTACGGGCAGTTTTTCAAATTGGACAAGTACATTAACAATCTGCCCGTAACACTTCAAGTTGAACTTTTGTTGCGATTCATTTCGTCACTTGTCAGTTGAAGATTTTCCACTTGTCCGTTGCGATTCGTTTTTCCACTTGTCCGTTGCGATTCGTTTTCCCGCTTATGCGTTGCCATTCGCTTTTCCACTTGTCCGTTGCGATTCGTTTTTCCACTTGTCCGTTGAAGTTTTTGTCTAGCTGTACATTTATTTACATCATTATCTTCGAAGACCTCGGCTCAGTAATCGATTTATAGTCCTAAGATCACTCTAAAGCAATAAGGCGGTTGTAAGGAAAAACATAACAAAAATGAAATAAAATACCACGCTTAAAACCGTTCAAACTTAGTTTAATTGTGTATACAATTCGCGAAAACTTAAAAAAATATTACTGGAAATAATTTGAAATTTTTCGTTAACCCTTCAAATTTCGTGTTTTAGAACTTAAATATAACAATGAATTATATGAATTGTGTCGTCACAAAATTCCTTCCACCCCTTGTCAAACTTTGTTTCACTTCTACTGGCTGTGAACTGCACACACATACATATCTGTGGCTATAGGTCAGAATATGATAAATACAATTTCATTACTTTACAGGACAAGCAATTAAATTATTAAGAAATCTTGAAGGCACTTTTAAAATATGAGATACTCGATATATGTATTTATTTTTAAATTAATGAAATGTGTTACTAATTTGTAAAAATACTTAAAATTCATTGTGGAATGCGTAGTATTCACGTATTGTTTTTTTTTTAAGAATGGTTGCAATAAGTCATATTGAGTAAAAATGTACTTATCATTGTCTGATCTATGACCACAGATATCTTTTTACATAAAAAAAAACAGTCACTCGGTCTCCCTTTCCTCGTACAATGACCGTTTTTAATCAGCCACATGCCAAAGCCACTGAAACGAAACCCCTATAACTGGCACATCCTTGTGTAACACGAAACCGTTATACAAACATACTTTCCGAACGTCAGTATAACGAACTTTGCCCGTTTTTGAGCCCAATTTATTCGTAACAATTGCATGTTTAATTTCGTCAAAACGTAATGCGTCATTAGTTTTAATTGTGTACTGTAGTTATCGCTCGTCGGAGCATTTAATTAATATTTTATTGGATACTTAGACATGCTGCGCGAATACTTGCGCGTGTAAATTCGAACATGTGTCTCTTGATCTGTCTAGGATAAAGCTTAAAAAAACGAAAAAACTAATAAGGTGTCTTTGGATCATCTGGTTGGAACGAATTTTCGAAGACCATTGGAGGCCATCGAAGGTCATTGGAGGCCATCGGAGACTATTGGAGGTCTTCGAAGAAATTTTATAGGGGCCATCCATAAATTACGTCACTCGTTAAGGAGGAGGGAGGGGGTCGACAAAGTGTGGACTTTTCTGACAAGGGATGGGAGGGGATCCTAAATTTTATGACGTCACCTTTCAAAGTGTAATATATTTAAGCTTTAAAAACTACATTTGGACCATTCACCAAAAATTTCAAAATATTTCCAACTCTATGTGTATGATTATAATGTTTAAATTATTAAAAAATACTTTAAATGGAAATGAAACTAATTATGGAGTTGCTGTTTTCATTACATCCATGCAGGAACGGAGAAAGAATACAATTTCCTGCGGCCCGGCGGCCTGTCGTAAGAGGCGACAAAACAACCCACAGCCAGGTGGTAGGGCATTTGCCCGACTGGATGGCTATCACCCCTGGTCTAGAGTATGTCGCCATAACAACCTTGTGTTGTGTTCCGGCATTAGTGACCAGGTTCCAGGCTCCCTAAAGAGAGCAGCAGCGCATTCGTAGCACCTTTGGTGTTGCAAATGTCCATAGGCGGTGGTAACCGCTGTCCATCAAGTGGGCCGTCTGCCTGCCTGCTGAACTCCTGCAATAAAAAATAAAAAAAAATTGTTTTAGTGATTTCTTGATTTAATTGAGCATGGCGGCTATAGGGCTACTATAGAGTAATGAGGGCAATTAAAACACCCTCAGCTCACGCAGTCGATTTTTGTATTATACAGTTGGCTATATAATTATCTGTTATACTTGAGAAGTCCAGGATCGCAATTAAATTTATGTGAGAATATCTTCAAGCTTTTTTTTCATTGTTTGAGTTCAGCAGACAGATATACGCCTCATCAATATGCTGCCGGTATCTAAAGGAGAGTGCTACTTGGCCACTGATGAACACACCTCAAGGTTGTTAAGGCCGCATATTTTAGACCAGGGGTGGTAGCTATCCGGACAGATGAAGAACGTCGTTCCAGAAATAAAATTGTTATAGCTATAGAAAATATATTTACACAGTGAATTGAGAACCCTTCATAGAAGTCGGTTAAACATTACATATCATGTTACAGACACTCATATAATTATGAAGTAAAAAATTTTAGGATGCAGTAAAAACTGCTACTGTTGTAATAATTGAAATTCCACTTACCAAGCAGTAATATGGGTAGGTCTAAGAGCAAATGCCACAGCAGCCCGTGTCTGGCTTGCATTGCAACCGGGGCTGCGGGAGCCTCCTCCGGTGCTCTCTGCAATCAAGGAAAAACAGAAATTAAACAAAAAAATCAAATGATTTAATCATTATCAGCGCTGAGAAGAGAGGTCTTTTTCTAAGAAAGTTATGAAATATTGACATGGTTGGCAGCGCTTTGACGACGCCTCTGGTGTTTTTATGGTTCATAGATGCCACTGTCCAACCCCCATTAGTTTACAGTCTGCCCGTTTCCTTGCTTTTGATGGTGAAGAAATCAAATATATAGGTCTGAAAGCCAGGATGCTGAAGGATGATAAGATTTTTGGTGTGACAAAAGATGCGTTCCAGGACAGCAGTAAGAAAGGGAAAGTTAGACTGTGTCGACTCAAAATCATTGGAAATAGTCAGAAGAAAGAGTGACGACATGGATTGGAAGCATGAAGGTATTAAAAAAACATAATAGTCGACCATAAATTATTGCGAAACGGCCAAAAATAGCACATCAGTTTTTGAATTTTTCTTCGACGTTGGAAGAACTTGCTACGAATGCTGCGATGGTCTTAAAAAATTTACTAATATGATAAGAGCGTTACAAGGTTTAATAATAGTAGTTTTTATGTATCTTACATTCATACATATTAACAAGCCTATTGCCCATAGGGGTAGGTAGAGAGAGAGACAATGGATTTCCAAATGTGAGGGTCCTAAAACACACCTTTTGCTTCATTTATACATTATATATACGTGAAGCAAAAATTTTGTACGCCTTTTTACGTAAATTGCGCTGACGGAGAAGTATCAAATTAAAAGCACTTATCGTTTATACAGAGCAGGAGTGCAGAATGCTATTTTTTTAAATTATGCATAAAAAATACATTAAAACCTTGTATTTAACACACACGCATATATACTCTTTTCACCTCACCCCATATATATACTCTTTTGTTTATTGTTAAAGTCAAATTAACAGTGTAGCCTTGGCGAAATGTGATTATAGAAGTGTAGTCTTTGACAAGAGAACCTTAATAATGTTCAAACTTATAATTTAAATTAATTATGGTCGAATTTCGACCACTGGGTGTCTACTAGTTTTTATTAATCTCTCTATACAGTTGCGTTTCTGGTTCTTTTTACCTGACCTTTCTTTAACACGTCTGCTGTTTAATCATGGTGAATACGTTGCGGTCTACCGCCACCAACTCTACTACACTACCATCATAAACGTGTTTTGTGATTCTATTGATTTATCATCTATTATCCGCAAGAGTTAACTTGAGACTTGAGCAGTATGCGCGCTCCCCTCCTGCCACCCGCCTTCTTACCGCTCTTGCCAACAACGCGGACGATCGAGTCAGTACCTCGCGCTTATGTCATCCGAGGGAAGTCTCAAGTTTACTCTTGCAAGTTGTACGTAATATACATTAAAAAGTAAAAATATAATTTAGGGGCTTGAAAAACTTATGCCGTAGAAACTATTATGTCACGGAGTGTCATAAACCTACTTTTAGTTCTAAAATAGTTAACTTTAACACGAACACTTTCACATTAACACAGATTAGTGTGAAGCTATTAACTAACAAAAGTTAACCTGTATGTTGGAATTGTTACACCTTAAGGCCTGGCCGACACTGCTAAAGCGATGCTGATGCAAGGCGTTGTTTAATTTTGCAACACAAAACGTTGACACAGCCCTTTTCAGTGACAATCAAGATCGCTCAATGTATGTATGTTTTAAATATTTTCTATTACTAAATTTATTTCTAAGTTGTGAACATATACCCGAAAACATTAATAAAATCATTCTCAAAGATGTGTTTGATTTCATAACAGGCGACATGCATGTGTCAACGTTTCTCTGTTGGATTAGGACTACTAATTTAGGGAAAGAGGAGATATATTGTTCACGTTAGTTCGAAGTGGATAAGCGGGATTAACATATTGGTAATCTCGACAATTTCGTTTTTCACAATGTTTTTTTTCGTTATTAACAGGTACCTACGTAGTATCATAGAATAAGAATACTGAAGAAGGCAAATCACTCAGTATAAAATATAACTTATACCAAACTTTGAGAAGTTCAGAGAGTCACCGTTCGTATATTTATGGCGGCCTACGTGGTGAGTAGGCTAAGCCTTTGCCGGCCATAGTATATTCCCTATAACACAAGCGTAACATGCTTTTTGGGAATATACAATCATTATTATTATTATAAACGAATAATGAATAGAAAATCTCAATTAATACTCTCGATCAACGTCTTATGATTTTGAACATATTTTGAACTTAAGTTTCAAAAGTGATGATGTTCACTGTTTAGATCAGGCCTGCGACGATAGAGGAACGGACAGTATACCCGCCACCCTAGTCCAAAGCGGTTTGGTAGGTTTGACACATCGGTGATCTCGATGTGCAGGTTTCATCACGATGTTTTCCTTCATCGTTGTTAACACGTGGTAATTGTATCAATATGCATATTAGGTCAGAAAACTGCCTAAGTGGTGCGTGTTCCGGTTAGGATTCGAACCTGCGCCCTTTGAATTAGGGACAAGTGAGCCAGCCGACAACTTAGCGATGAAACTTACAAGTAAATCAACTTAATTAGGACTTTCAACTTTTAAAACTTATTTGTCCTAATTAGCACCATTTCAATTTCATGAAATTAATTACATTTATTTATGCAAATGAAGCGGAACCAATTACGACTTCCGTCGCTATCGCGCCGCCGTCGGTTTATCAGTATAGTTGCAGCTTTATAGTATTAAAGGTAACTGTTTCAGTTTACTTATTCTTAGCTTCCGTAGGGCTCAATGACACTTCGTTAAGTACCAACTACAAATGACAGGAGATAATATTATTTATATGTATTTAAGGTGTTTGGTTTTATTTAACAAACATAAGCATTTGCTTATTTACCGTATAAATGAACTATTTTGTTCATTTATAACCTAAACCTAGTCTGCCTGCGGCTTCGCTCGCATCCTACTTGCCCTTTTTTGACCAGGAGAAATCCATTTATGGCCATCTCACCATGTTGGGATCAGGGTGACGGCGTGTGAAGACTCATCGGTCTATTTAAAACTCCTCTTGTTCCTCCCAGTCACCTATAGCCCGGATTGAAGGCTATCGCCCAAGCCCCGACAGGCATCCGCCAAAAATTCCTCATTGTCACCACAGGGGGTTAAGCATACCGCTGTAGGAAACTTACATAGACACTGGCTGTAGATGCTTCATTATTTTGTAATAAAACCATGTGTCTAATAATATTGTCAGTAGCTATTGAACTGTTGATGTAAATTATTATATGGTATTTAAAATAATTTATTAAATTTATGTATGTATGTATTTAAAATAATACAAAGTATAGTCCAAGTGAAATGCAGTTTTCATTATATAAGCGAATACACCAGCTAAGCAAGTTACAGTCTGCTGAAATATAATTTTTAAAAATGGTCCTTCGAGCCGGATATCCCGCAACCTCACCCCGGGCCCGAAGACTGCGTTATAAAAAAGAATATGTGCTTCACGAAGTGGACACGTTATAATTTTTAGAAATGTCAAACAGAATTTTTAATTCGAAACACCCGTAACGCCATCTAGCGAAGGTGGAACTAACGATGCAAGCAACACATTAAAATAGTAGCGTCAAAGTTGTTTTCGTTGTCATGCCGATTTATTTGTTAGTGGATTCCGTGATTGCAGAGCCAGATTTCAGCTATATTCGACCATCACTCGAGAATAATATTTTTTCTAAATAAAAGGTAAAATAATGGCTTTGTGGATAAAATTCAAAAAATAAGACTAGATACTCGATATATCGTAAGAAAAATAGCCAATAATATTAATATATATTCAAATACCTTTAGAATATTATACAACTGAGCTCTGCCCTAGATTTTGTGCCATATTTTTCCTCACTCCATTTAAAGGTTTTTTTAAATTCTCTTCCAAAGGTCGGACAAGGTTATCCGGTTTTCTATACTGTTTAGGGGTTTTTATGTTTTGTATTTTATTTTCTACTAATTTTCTTTTTCTTTTTTATGCTTTTTTATTTTGTTTTTTATATTTTTTTTCTCTCTTATATCTATAACAATGGGTCCTTATGCCAGTCTTAACATCTTTCATTGTTTTAAACCTAGATGTTTTCTACTCTTCCTATTTATACTATCCATATTATACATTTATTTGCTATTTCTATTTTACTGATTATTTATATATTGTATTTATTGATTTTTACTCTATATACCTGAATATATGCTTAAATGTACACTTTTTCTGACTGTCTCAATGCAGTAGTTAACAAGATCCTCTACATTGCTTTTATTAATTAATTCTTCCATTGAAAGGTTGTCTAGAAGAGATCGTTGTCAGTCATAATACTGCTATATGTACCCACTTCTATTCTGCTGTTATTGTCTACTTCATTGGTTTTATTGCAAAATAAAGTAGATATATTCTAAAAAAATATTATTAATAACAATTATATACAAATATTATTTTAGTCACATTTCAATACAATGTTCCGATGTCTACCATGTAATGTTTGATAGCATGCAAATCATGGCCGAAGGGTGTCTGTTATGCAAATGATTGGTCCAAATATTTGCACCAACGCGGGCCGAATACCTATGCTAATGTATCCATCGAAAACAACTGTTTAGTACTTACTGCGATTTGATGACAGACGACCTAAATGCAAGCTTGTAATAATAGATACGTGAATGTATGTACGGTGGAGTTGTAAAGTACTTGCAAGGATAGAAGGACTAAGAATGACTTTTTTTATTGCATGAATTTAATATCCAACGAGACGTATTGGAAAGCGGTTACCATCGCCTATCGACATTTGTAACACCAAATGTTGCCAATGGGTTGCCGATCTCTAAAGGGAGACCTGGCCACTAATGCCGGAACACAACTCAAGGTTGTTATGGTGGCATACTCTAGACCTGGGGTGGCCAACCAGACGAGCAAATACCCTAAGATGACTATTAATTACCAATTAAAAAATGTAACTTTAAAAATCCATAAATTCCTATAATCTTATTATTGGTCAGAGGGCGTTACAAGGCACTCTTCTTGTTTTTTTATGTAGAAAATCCTCCCTAAACTTTATAACTAATGATTTATTATTGAAATCAATTATTTTTAAACAAAATTATTTAAAAATTTAGAATCTTTATCAGAACCAACTTGTTTCAAAAGACATTCGTACACGTTATTAATGATGAACCGATGATAGTGACATCTAGCGAACTAGTTACACGTTAAAGAGAAATGTATTATAAATGAGTCTAAAATGTAAATAACGGAAAAGAACACTCGGTTCAAAATAGGGTTGTCAACCGTACTACATATAATATATAGTATTGTACTGTATTTTATCTAATTGTACCATATTTTATAGAAAAATAATACAATATCAGATGTACTATATTTTCATCGCTAATTCAATTGACGCGCTTTTTGTTCAGATTCTTATAATTATTTTAAAAAATAATAGACTTTTGCTGGTCAAAGCAAAATGTAGTAATAAATACACATGAAAAATGCAATAATTAAATAAATAAAACATAATAAAAAATAAATGTAAACTCTTTTCTTCAGCTTTTCCAAAAAGTACTATATTTTCACAGCTTAAAACAAAAACGCTACATTTTTGTTTGTTTGATTTTTGTGTGTGTTTGAGTGGGTGTCCCCGGATGCTTTAGAATTTAGATTCACTATTGGAACCAGTACGTGGCGCTGGGATCGGGTTCTAGGATCCTCCTAATCTCCTGGACCGATTTTGATGATTTTGTTTCTGTGAGTTTGAGTAGATTCCCGGATTATATAGATTTTAGTTTCACAATTGGAACCGGTAGGTGGCGCTGGGATCAGGTCCTTGGATCCTTCTAAGCTCCTGGACCGATTTGGATGATCTTGTTTTTTTGTTTGAGTGGGTCCTCGGATGGTTTAGATTTACAATTGGAACCGGTAGGAGGCACTAGAATCGGATCCTAGATATTTATTTTTTCAAGGCAGAACAAGGTCTGAACTCCAAAATAGAAGACCTCATGGCCTAGACTAACATAGTTGGGGAGAAAAAATCTCACCGTCTCCGCTGGCTCGGTCATGTAGAGCAGATGAAGGAGGATCGTGGAGTGGAGAAATCATCCTTGGGGCGACTAATCGGTCGGCACCCGGTTGGTCGTCCCAAGTATCGCTGGAAGGAGAGAGTGGAAACTGACCTGGCCGCACTGCAAGCCCACAATTGGCAAGACACTGCGCAGGACAGAGGAAGTGGCGTGCTCTCGTTTCGGAGGCCAAGACTCACTTTGGGTCTCTGAGCCAACGGAGTTAGTTGGTTAGGACAAGATCTGCCGGGACTCGGCCTGGGCGTAACTACGTTCTAAGTCTCAGGCCTTTCCTACTATAAGCGCGGGGCACATGGGAGGAGGATGGTTTTAGTGAGTATTAGTCATTGGCCGTCCGATGATTCGAGTCTCCACACAAGCTGATCAATTATATTAGGATTGCCTTTAATGGAATGCCTCCATAATTGATAACGGTCTAATCCCTTGCAAAGGACCCAGTATGTGCGTAAATAGCATTTCCCCCGCCTTAAAAAAAAGGTCTGCCGGGACCGCTTATTTTAAATAAATTTTATCAACCTAACTGCAACATAATACTTTGAGACCAACAACATAATATAAATACAAGTTTCTCGATATTATCATAATACTAAAATATTACGAAATACGTTCCCGAGTGCAGTATTAATAATGCAAACTTATAATCTAACCGCAGTACTGAATACCAACAAGGTTATTATGCAAAATCTGCTTCATAATTTATCCATTACTAAATGATGTACTGTTAATTATTTTAATTACATGCGTATGCGATTTCAATGCTAATTAACTGTCGTGTTATTGGATACTGATAGCGTCTTGGAACTTAATTTATTCGTGTTATCAATTTCTAATGCACTAATTGGATGTATATAAAAGAGGCGTGCTGTGCAAAAATAAGAGAATGGCGATATCTATACATATAATAAAATTGTAGAGGTCCAATTTCAATTTCGTAAAATCTGAGTCAGGGGGATGTGAGAAGTGAAATAGAACTAATTTAGATTTGAATATTATAATTTAATAAACGACCAATCAGAGCAGAGCATATGGCTCGGAGCGGGGTCAGACGCCCTCTATACTTGAGTAGTATCTACTTCGGTAGACGGAGGAGTTTTTGTGGCAATTTGGTTGATGGCAATAGGTCGAGTTGGACCATTGAGAATTTTAAAGAAAATATTGAAGCTTGGAAGTATGTGCGGTACCCTGAACCCGCTGCTCGGTCTAAACTATGTTGATCAAACCTAAATTAAAAGTGTATAAACTGTGGCCATCGTGTTTTATGCTCGCATTTTACCCTGATGACGCCCACTAAACCTGCAAGCAATAAAGAAGATTTCACGAGAACGAGGCCTTCTACGATATTGAGAGTAGAGTATTGCTGATTAGGAGGGGCGGTGGTGGTATTCATAATAATTGTACGAATACTTACATTTCAATAAGAAATATATAACTATACTATATATACAAACAACAACAACATATACAAGATATAGTGATAAAATGCAACTATTTAAACATCTAGCTATATGCAATATAATACTGATTTTATAAAATTACATATCATTACATTGCAGATAGAATTTCCTGACCAACTACTTAAATGTTATTAGGGATTTTGCTTGTCTGACAGCAACAGGCAATGTATTCCAAAGTTGGACAGCCTTAAAACCGTGAAAGAATTATTGAAAAACGTTGTATTATGAAATGAGTAATAA
Source organism: Dendrolimus punctatus (assembly GCA_012273795.1). NCBI lineage: Eukaryota > Metazoa > Arthropoda > Insecta > Lepidoptera > Lasiocampidae > Dendrolimus > Dendrolimus punctatus. The sequence goes on from CM022544.1 coordinate 16,456,117, forward strand.
GTCTATGTTGACTGGAAGGGCGTAAATTGAAAGACATAAATTTTTAATACAGAGAGAAAATAATAAATGAAAATGCAACACTCTACAACAATTATTTATAATAACTAATATAATTAAATTGTGTGCCACAATTTGCGAATTTTGGTTGCCACTCAGTATTTTGCTATCAGCTATAATATCAACTTAAGGTGACAGAATAGATAACAAGATTTAGAAACTGGGTTTCCACTCAAACGTCTGAATAATTAATTCATCTAAACGTTTTCCACTCAACAAACGTGTCGAGAACTTTCTTAAACACGCCGGCATTTCTAAAAGAAAATCACACAATAACATTTATTACTCATCAAAGTAAAGGTCAAACGCCTTCGTTAATATATTCATATACACTCACTAATTTGGTCAAAATAAACAGTTAATCCACACGGCCGTAAATCTAACTTTAAGCAGCGTACTCATCTGCAAGTCGTAACTACAACCAAGCGGATACAGTAACATGCTGTAAATAAATTTTCGCTCGCGTCGTACAACGAGACGCCTTTGGCGGCGTACTCATTAGTGAATTGTAACCGGCTCGAGGACTGTACGCGTGAAACGATCTTCGCTCGCGTCGTACAACGAGACGCCTTTGGCGGCGTACTCATTAGTGAATTGTAACCGGCTCGAGGACTGTACGCGTGAAACGATCTTCGCTCGCGTCGTACAACGAGACGCCTTTGGCGGCGTACTCATTAGTGAATTGTAACCGGCTCGAAGACTGTACGCGTGAAACGATCGTCGCTCGCGTCGTACAACGAGACGCCTTTGGCCGCGTACTCATTAGCGAGTTGTAATTGTAACCAGATAGATAGTAACGAGGTTCCAATGTATACATGGCTTGCGAACGTAACGGGTACGCCTTTTAATCCCTAGCATTTTCCCTTCAAAGGACGGACAATTATCGATTGAAAACCGATAATTGTCCGTTCGCTACGAGCCGCTCACAGTGCACTCGCGAATCACGTCATCACTGTAATTTTTGGTTACAGTAACGTTACAACGGTTACAGCTGCACAAGTGACTACGTGCTTAATGTTGGCTAGTTATAGATTTTGTTTACAGTGACTGCAACGGTTACGGTTTACACGTGAGTACACAGCTTTAGATTGAATTTATTTATATCTAAATTGCGTAATCAACGTCGCTGGCGCATCGAGTCATCGTTCAAGCCAATGACAGTTTGTCAGCGTGCCGAATATAGACTGACAGCTGCTGTCAGACGCGATACTACCATATCTGTCAAAATGCGAATCGCACAAGTGTGACCATGACTTTGGCAAACTTTAACAATGGGTACAACGACCCGTGATGTCTTTTCATGATGGATTCGCGAATAAAAGATGTCTAAAAATTTGACAACTAAATAGACATTGTGATAGACAGTGATTTTGTTCTTATTTTATTTTCAAATAGAGCTACATAAGCAAAAAATAAACGTTTAAACATAAAACTACAATAACTGGCTTCTATAAGAATAGGACCGCACTAAAAATTTAACTAACTTAAAACAGAAGAGGTTCTTAATTTACGTGAATACATATTTTTAGCGACTTTACATTGTACTTAGCACCTATTTAAAATTATATAAAACAGCAAGTAAATATTATCGGGGAAAACATTTGTTCCTTGTTTAATAGACTGGTAAACAAGTGCCTTTTGGACCAACTTTTTTCAGCAGTCTCCGAAAATTATAAATGAGGTGTCATTCGATTCGGAATGGCATCTATGATGATTTTTGAAAAAAATGAAGTCCCGCTTGCAAAAATTGTTTAACAATTAACTTAAAAAAGGGAGGGTTTAGTTTTTGCAAATATCTCAAAAAGTAATAAAGATTTTTCAAATTTGAAAAAAGATTCGGAAAGAGGAGGAAATTTACTAAAAAAAGTCTTAACTCCCGAAACTGTAAGATCAATATTTATAATTTTCCCAAAGGGATGAAAATACGGCCGAAAACGGGTACTCTGGCTTACGCAAGCCACACCCACATCGGCCCTTTAATGAATAAAAATTAATTAAATATACTAAATATGAAAATAAAAAATTGAAAAAATTCAGGCACTAACTGAATAGAGGAATGAACAATAATCTGCTTGAAAAAATTTTTTATAACAATTTTCATTTTGTTATTCAATAGTTAATTAATAACATTTTTTTGCTTGAACATGAACATTGCAAGTGTGATAATTGTTAAACTTGTTAATAACTTATTCAATTTTTGCAAGCGGAACTTCATTTTTTTCAAAAATCATCTAGATGCCATTGCGGAGTCGAATGACACCTCATTTATAGTTTTCGGAGACTGCTGAAAAAAGTTGGTCCAAAAGGCACTTGTTTACCAGTCTATAAGTCACTTCTGTATTTTTTTCTTAACGCCTTAATCTGGATGAGTCTGCATATAGAATATACTGTAATAAGAATAAAATTATATATGTGGGTAAAAACCAAAAAGTAATTTAGGGTTTTTTTTATTTTGTTTACATTTTTATTAAGATTGAAGGATATTATTTTGAAGCAAGAATTGTGTGTACATGTTTAATGAGTTTCAGTTATACTTGCCATAAGACTGTAGTTTGGCGTTAATCAAATACTCACAATGGGATTGAAACTGAGGAGTACGACTTTTATATAAATGCAGTTTGGCGTAGGGCTGGTTTCTATTTGCCTAAGGGCCAATGTTTTTATCATCAGATAAAAGTTATCACTAAAATAAATTATTACCTGACTGAATTCAAAAGTGAAACCACTTGACACTGGCTGGATCCATAAATAGTGTGATTAAGTAATAAGTAGTAGTAGTAAGTAAGCCAAATTTAAAAAAAAATAAGATTGTAAAGTCGACCACTGTGTGTACTAATACACTGACACTAGTAAACTTTACAATTTATGCACTGATATTCAGTTTTTAATAAAAAGTTAAAAATATCTCTTACACAACTATATTACCTGGCCACCCTATTACTGGCTAATTGTAATTCTATATAACACCGCCGCGACGGGTTAGGAATAAATATTTTTTATAGTACGCTATTCTATACCGCATTCACGATAGCATGTGAAGCCATGTGACCGGCATTGTATTATAGCTTTTTAATTGATCGTCAATTCGGAGCGGTTTACGTTACACGAGTAATTAGGAGGTCAATTTGATACACTATTTTTTACATAGTAACTTTATAATTCTACTCTGTTTTGAGTCCAATTTCCATTTTATGTAACTTATTCGTTCTAGAGGCAGAAAGGGGTATGTGATGCTTACTTAATTAATGTAGAGACAGGGGCATAGCTGCCGCTGTATCAGCCGCATCAATTATACGGGCCCTGAAAACTCCTAAAATGTTTAATAAAACTACGTTTTAACGGTTTTAAGCGCGGTAATTTATTTGATTTTGGTTTGTCCGACGTTTCGGCCGCTTTTCAGTGGCCGTGGTCACGGACGACAAAGATGATATTTGTCGAACTAGTATTGTTAAACTTTTATTTAGCCTACCGCCAACTTGTTCATTTTAATTATTTAGTTTTATTTTTGTTTATGGTTATTATTTACTCTATGGTAGCCTAATCTAATTTACCACCGCTTCAAAACATGTTGTGGCTTGAAGAGAAGAAGCGGCGCAAGAAACTCTTCAGCAAAGATGTGTAGTTCTAAAAATGTTATATAATATTAAAATGGGTGGAAGGAAAAATAAAAGAAATTATCATAAATCAAATAAATTACATTCTTTTAAAGATTAATAAATTTTTGAGAATAACTGCTCGGCCATCGGATACGGCCAACAGATTTGTCATTATTGTCGCTGGCTGCAAAATCTAGAAAAACTGATCTCTGGTCTTCAGCTATGGTTAGTTTGATAAATAAGTTTTCCAAAAAAGGCGAGAAAAATGTATCTTTGTTTTGTATTGTTTGTTTAACTTAACTCCTAGGAGCGTTAGGTGTAAATAGTAACTTATAACATATTTATATAATATAACTGTAGAGGTCAATTTCTATACAATAAAAAAATTATAAAAACTGAGTCAGGGGGATGTAAGAAGTGAAATAGAACTAATTTAGATTATTATTTAAATTTTAGTTTGTCTGTCTGTACCGGCCAATCTCCGAAACGACTGGACCAATTTAAATGAAATTTTGTATGGTGGTAGCTTATATCCCTGGTCAACTATATATATAGGATACTTTGATCCCGAAAAATAAAAGAGTTCCCGTGGGATGGTTAAAAAACCGCACCACGCGGGCGAAGTCGCGGGCAGAAGCTAATCAATTTATAACTATTTTAAATCAATTCGAGTATTTTGTTTCTTTCTTTGGGACCCCCTAACACATTTTGATACAGGTCCTGTCTAATACAAGCTACGCCACTGTTTAGCTAAGAGAGAGAAAGAGACATAGAGAGAGAGAGAGAGAGAGAGAGAGAGAGAAATAACACTTTATAGCACACCAAAATATACAATTACAAAACAGAAGATATTTACAATATTTTCTAGGCAATACAATAGCCGGCCTTATAGCTCAAAGCAATCAGGCAACCTAAATCAAAGAAATTTGAATCAGGCGATGTAGGTGGTGCATAAAAAAGGCAATAGACACATAAATACACAAACTAATTTATGAAATAAATATAAAATGAAATATATATATATATACATATACAATAATATATTTCAAAATACATACGTTTATTATAATAAATGAATTAGCTCTATCATCTGTGTGAGCAAATAGTGTTTTCTCAGTAAAATTCTAAATGTTGGTAAGGATCTGGCCTCTCTGGCAATAATGGGCAGCATATTCCAGAAAATGACAGTGCAGTGTAAAAGAATTATCATAATAGGATGAAGTGTATGAAAGTGTCATGAAAAGGGAGGTAGACAGCGTTTGAATGTCTAGGATGTACTCAGAATGCCCATGAAAAACGATGTGCAAAGTCCGTTGAGCGGACGCGACACTGTCAGGAGGATAATTTATGATTTCTATACAAAGCAACGATTATGCAGCTATTACGACGCCAGTTAACTAACATTCCGACACCATTTTAATAGAAGACTTCCTAAAACATTTATTACATTTGATTGTGTATAACAAAAATGTATAAGTCCGACTCGCACGCGGCCACTTATTTATAGAACTGCACTCCCGATCTGAAAGAGCCTATTCGATAAGATAATATTATAAAAATTATAACGGTTGATTAGACACACCGTTAACCAAATATTGTACAAAACAAGTTTACCGTCTTTTGTCGTTCGAGTGTGCTTTTTATGATATTATTAAAATGATAACATCGTACGCCCACATCAAGTGGCGTCTTGTTGTGACTTCTGTTATCAAAATATTAGATAATTCGTTGACCGATATTTTTTTAGACTATACGCAAAAGGAATGTAATGACTTTTTGGTATTCGAACTATTATATTTAAAAAAATTAGAAGTTCTTTTTTTATGTATGGAAACATTAGACAATTCATTGACGGCTCTTTTTTAAAGTGTTTGAAAATGGAATCTATTATAGTAATAAATTTGTAAATGGTTCCAGTTTGTACATTGCGTATAAAAATGATTGTGATTATATTAAAATCATTGCGAAAAAAATCAGGGGGCTAACTCGGACCAGGAGATTCCGAAAATACAATTTTTAGAATTTTTGTCTGTCTGTTAGAGCATCACGTGAAAACGGTACTGAAATACCTACGTTGTCATAGGAAACAAGTCATTCATTTTATTACTTCTTAAATCAGGTTGGCTTCGACTCATCTGTATGTATTGCTGGGCAGTTGTTTAAACTGCCCAGCAATACATAGAGATGGATGACGTATGGACTTAGTTTCTTAGTTATTATTATATTTAAAAATCCAATCAAGTTTTTTTGTTAGTAAAATAATGTTTGCCAGGTGGTAGGGCATTTGCCCGACTGGATGGCTACCACCCCTGGTCTAAAGTATGTCGCCATAACAACCTTGTGTTGCGTTCCGGCATTAGTGACCAGGTTCCAGTCTCCTTTAAGAGGGCAGCAGCGCATTTGTAGCATCTTTGGTGTTGCAAATGTCCATAGGCGATGGTAACCGCTCTCCATCGAGTGGGCCGTCTGCCTGTATGCTGACCTCCTGCAATAAAAAAAAAAAAATGCTACTGCCTAGGAGTTGAAACGCGGCGCAAGCTCTAGTGTAATATGTTTTTGCTGTTACGAACTATTATATATAAAAAAAAATCTTTTTTTCCGTATGTAGCCAGTGGCCCCAGTGTAAAGTATGAATATTCATGAAACTAAAGATAATCTTCAAGCAAATATGCACCAAGCGAAAGCCGAACTCGTGTTACAAAAGCCTTAGCCAATTTGTAGGTTTTTGATAGACGTCAAACAAGGGAGCGCTTGTGCCAACTCGACAAATTTCACTAAACGTCTTTTTTTATTTTAAAAAGTTTTCAACAGAAAGACGACATTTTTTTGTGTAAAAACAATCCATATCCCGCAACTACTGTTTACTATTAACCTATACTGTATGAAAAAACTGCAGAGCAAAAAAATACCTTTTAAGTTTCTTATATGAATGTATGTATGGGGCCATAAAGTAAATCAGGGCATTTTTTACATGCAAGCCGAGAAATTTAATCCATTTCACATTATATTATTTTTATTGTAATTTCACTATTTTACAATGAAATTGAACTTTCCCATGTTACATTAGGCTTGTTGTCCAGTACCAGCGAGCTCAAGATGTCAACAAGATAACAAACCAGAAAAAAAATGTGGATTCAGAAATTTGCCATATCTATGTGTTTGTCTATTTAGCTGTGTGTCCAAGTTTTCAATTGTTATTTTTGCTGAACAATCAATTTTGGTTACCGATTTAAAGGGCGGCTTTAAGTTTTGTATATAGCTGGTGTATAACAGGTTGTCAGCCTACCTAATGGAAAGTGCTTAAATGAAGTGGCGTTATCAACGTGCTGCCGACCTTAAAATATTTTTGTAACATTTTTCTAATAGTAAGTGTATCGAGAAAATTTCATACGAAAACCATTTTGAGATCCATAAGGTGCGCAAGATACGCGTATAGATGTAGGATTATGAATGTTTCTGAACACTTGAATGATTAGGCATAGATCACTCTTTATTGTCTACTAAAGCATAGATAAACAAAAGTAGAAAAATATAAGATGTAAATATAACGGGCGGCCTTATCGATCTCATCCATGCAACCCTGCCAAAGGAATTCATAGATTTCTAAAACTGATGGCGGTGCAGTATATAAATAATGATAAGTATACATAGTACGTATAAGTACTAAGATTATATTATTAAGTAGTCGAGTGTGCGTTCAAACGATGTGTAAAGTGTGTAAGTGATCAGAATAGATGTTGAATGAAAGGAAATATAAACAATTGACGATGGAATGAAAAGACAAAAGACGATCGAATGGTAGCGTGGGTTCAAGAGTTTGAGTTATAAAATATGACTAGACGGTGTTAGCATTATATGTAAAATGTAATTTTGGAAGATGTACGCATCCTCTCAGTTAGGCTGCCAGGAAGAGATCGCTTTAAACGATAAGGCCGCCTTTTCTTTTGCCGTTAAATTATTGTAATTATTCATTTTGTAATTGTTTATTTGGTGAACAATAAAGTGTTTTCTATTCTATTGTGGTAAAGACGACTAAAGATTTGTTTATTGAACTACGATAGTATCAATTCATCTCCATACTCGTATGATAGCAATTAAAAAGTATAGCCAACTGTTTGAAGTGGAAGGAAGTTCTATCGCAGTTTTCTCTTCAACGCAACGAACGACGTTTGCAGTACACGCGACTACAGTTTCTGGGTTATAATAATTTTATTGTTTAGGTTACTATTAAATAACGGAAGTTCAGTAACGCTACATTGTTGTAGTGCGGGTAAAAAGGTGAAACTTTTTATACTTTTATCTGCCTTTTTAGATCAATTTTGAAAAATAAAAATCTATAATTTCATTGTTCTAACAGTAACAAGATATTTGTAGCATAGTAAACTAACTTTTCTTCGTTTTGGTGTTTTAGTTTTGTTTTGCAGGTGAAAAGGTTTCCTGAAATATATTCTCCAGACAACTCATGATATAGTAATAAAATGCCACTATTTAAACATAATAAGCGTTTATGTAATATAATATAATACTAATTGTATTTAAAGTTTATTTAATCATTTAAAGAAATAGTATATTGTAGGTAGTATCTGTGTGTTGTTCAACACTTCACCTTGGCTTAATACAGAAATTGTTTTATTTGATTGCCCACTAGATGTCGCTGTTCAATAGTGAAGCGTGATAATATCTACAATGTATGTAATGTATTATTTTGTATATTTTACCTTAGATAATGAAGATTCCAAATCCAACATTCATGATACTAATAATAGTTTTATCATTAACTTCACTGTACCCTGAATGTGACCTGGGAACCGTCCTTGTGTAGTGTAGGTAGTTGTATGCGAAGTTGCGAAGGTATAACAAAGAATGTATAAGAAGTGAACCGAAGAATAATCAGTCAGATCGCTACCCCTTCAGGCTCGAGTATAAGCAGTTTAAACTTCCATCTGTTTGAAGCAATCCAAGCGGTAGGTTCAATCATTCACCTCCGCGACCTCTGTAAACGATCCGCCGCGCTTTGATGTTGTCCGATACGTGCAATAAATGCTGTTATTGTTATTGATCTATTAAACATTGAATTTACTTTGTACGTTTGTTTACTTTATTATTTTATACTTGATACATATCGGCGAGCTTGTTGAGATGGATGTATGGTGATACAATACTGGATAAGGTGAGAAATGAGTCATAAAGGGATCTTTGAATGTTGCATTCGGGAATGAAAAATTGAGAGGAAAAGAACTAAGGTAGTCTCAGTAGTAACCAAATCTTCAAATTTTTATCCGTCCAGGAACGGAGAAAGAATATAATTCCTGCGGCCGGGCGGTGGCCTGTCGTAAGAGGCAACAAAACAACCCACAGCCAGGTGGTAGGGCATTTGCCCGACTGGATGGCTACCACCCCTGGTCTAGAGTATGCCGCCATAACAACATTGAGTTGTGTTCCGGCATTAGTGACCAGGTTCCAGTCTTCGTTAAGAGAGCAACAGCGCAGTTATAGCACCTTTAGTGTTGTAAATGTCCATAAGCGATGGTAACCGCTTTACATCAAGTGGGTAGTCTGCTTGGCTGCTGAACTCCTGCAATAAAATAAACCTGGAGGGATGAAAGTCAAAAAGAGAGAGAGTAAGATATAGAAATCCGACATTAGTTCACTTTTATTTCGTTAGTGTCTCAATGAAATACAAACTCATCTGTAATGCTGGAACACGTATTCTTTACTTAATATTAAAAGCCTAAATATGAATATGCATGTCCGTAACTTGAGAAGTTATGGCATACTCGAGCATATTTTATCACAATATGTGAGAAGTGCCTAGAGATTATTTTTGGTATACAGTGATATTCCGTAAGATACTTTTTATATTGTCAAATTTTCTTAATTGTGAAAACGTATAAATAAAATAAGAGGAAGAAGATACTAAAGACGCAAACAAATAGAATTCACACAATAATAAAATGTAGTTAAATAATTCCGCATTTCCAACAATATCAAACTGATGTTTATATGAACCGATGTAGCTACTTTACTGATGTTAATAAGATCAGTTGAACAGTATTGATGACTGATTCGCTGCAATGCTGTATATATCTGATTAAAGTAAAACGGATAGTTTAAAACATTCACCATTAAAACACTGAATTGCCAGCTTTCTTGGTGATATTTCAAACTGTGTCGGAGTTAATCAATTTCTTATACTATAGGTAGCCTTGCGGCAACCAACATTGCTTTGTCTTCTCGCGGAGACAAAACAATCTCAGCATCGCAGCTGTCAGCAATAAATCAAATTAAAAAATAACTGTGAATTTACCACATATATATACATACACATATTATTGTAAATATTTTAGAATCATGAATAATAAATAATGTATTTAAATTCCATTCGAATAATTCTCTTGAGATTTGGGACTTGCTTTACGCCATCTTGCTTATCATAATGTCGTTAAAATAACAATATCATGCATATTTAATGCACGCTAATTTATTATTGTTACATCAATGACGCTAATAAACACTACCGTTATGAAATTAATATTAAATTAGGAATATTAGATAAAGTTATTTATTAGACTTAAGGATAAGCCATTTCTTTAGGTTGGTGGAAAAGAGAATATTATAAATATAGAATTTTGTTTTAGATGATATTGCTGTGCAATAAAATTATCTAGTCATTATTAGCCTTAAGAACAAATTTATATAACACCAGGATATGCCCGCGATTTCGGCTACGCTTGACCTGAAATTCCCGCGGGATTCTCGGGACACAAAATAACGCAGTATTTGAAAAAAAATTGTAAGCTATCGTTTTAGTGAAAAGTGTTTCGGATGAAGTTCATTTTACGCACCTCAACCGCTCCCAGTAAAACTCCCGCTTGATGCCCGGGACAAAAATATCACACATTTTGTTATATTTTTGCTACCGATCAAAAAAACACATTAGAATTCGATTTGTTCTATTTGGCAATTTTAAATAATTCCCTGAAAAATCCTCGCGGGAATCCTGGGATAAAAAGTAGCGAAAACTTTTAAGTCTAAGTCTAATTAGCTATCGAACAGAGATAACTGCATCGAAATGGGTCCAGTAGTTTTTATTTGCATCCCGAACAAATAGACAAGAAATATAACGTGTTCTCCATCGTTTATATACTCGTAGTCTATTTCAGCTATTTTTTTTCTTAATAGCTTTAATATACAAACACGGCGTGTTTAGAATTATATAATATATATTTAATTTAATTATGTAAAAGAGCATGTGTTAAAATACTTTGTTATCATAGTAATTTAAAAATGTCACAATAAGAAATAATTTCCATATTTAAACAATGAAATTATACTATTTGATTAATTAATAAAATGACGTCACAACTTGGTACACTCATACAAAATCTAGGCAGTTGCGGCGTTTTGTATGATGATATAAAGTATATCAGTTGATTTCACTATCAACAGCTCTATTGCGGCTATTGCGTGCTATCTGCATAAGCGGATGTACTGAGAGTTTTTTAAAAATATTAAATAGGTATAAGTTTGACCACGATCACGTCCAATGCCGGCGATGATGCGGTCGAAGATGAAGCAGGCTTACCGAGATAGTGTCTATTCACACAAGACTTGAAGATACCCGGATTGTACTTTTCGGGAAACACGGACTCTGGTAGTGGATTCCACAATTCTGCGGCACGTATAAGAAACGTGGAGGCGAAACGTTTAGTTCGCACTGGCAGCGTTTCCACTGTGAACCGATGGCGTAGACCAGAGCGCCTTGTAGTCTGAAGATAGAATGGTGTAGGGGGAATCAGGTCGAACAGTTCTGCCGCACACTCTCCGAAATGAATCTTATAAAAAAACCGATAAACTAGCAACCCGGCGTCGATGCTCTGGGCTTTTAATTTTTTTGTCTTGCTTTGATTTGATTTCACACCATAAAATTTCATTTTTTTTTATAAATTCCCATCACACGCAACTGAGCTAGTTCTCAGTATCCTAACTACGAAGGACTGAAGTTATATTACATAATCAACAATGAACCCAAACACTATACAATACTGTATAACTACAACTGTCAACAGGTATTGTATAAAGCCTCTTGTTGAACGCGGCTGAGCTGTTCTTACTTAAGATTAAACTGTTATAGGTTTTCCAGAGTAATTGAATTAAAGGTTTATGTGAAACAATGAACCATATATCAAAAAAAACAACGAAACATATTTGAAATATTAGCTAACTACATTTAGTATATCATTAAGCAACAGTACAGTGAGAAACAGTAAGACACGCAACAGTAAGAAACATTAAGTGATTATATGCAACCATTTAAAAGTTATCAATTATTACAAGTTTCAGAAATAGCCATAATTCAAAAATAACCAGCGGCACTGGTGGATTAAAATTTAGGCCTACGAGGTCTTATCTTAATAACATTTCCGGGTTAAAGAACTTTATTTCTCATAAAAGAATTTTACAATTCACTTAAACTATGAGAACAATTTATAATATAAGTTGTAAAAATAAGTTGTAATTTGTAACGAGATAGAAAGCACAAATACTAAAAGTTGCAGGTAGTTTTGATTTATTTTTTTGTACATGCAAGTTACAAGTTCCTTCGAACCAAAAGCAACAAGGATATAGATTCCGTGGAAGTGTCATTGTATAATTTATTCAATTTTTATAATATATTTATTTTTACATGAGTAGTGTTTTATATAATAATATTTGCAGTTATTGTATTTATATATATTTAGTATTGCGTTTTTTTTATATATTTAATTTTGCTAATTTAAATGTTTTGTAACACATGATTTTTAAGGCATTTTTTGAACACGTTTATAGATTTTGCTTCTCTTATGGTTTTTGGAAGTTGATTATATGTTTGGGCTCCTTCAAATAATATACTGCTTTTACCGTAATTTGTTCGGGGAGTCGGGAGAACTAAATTATCTTTATTTCTTAGAAGAATTTTTTGTATTTCGTGCCTTTTGATAAATTTTATGTCGGAATGAACTTTTTTGTTTAAGATTTTATAAATTAATGTACATATGTTAAAAGTATACTGTTGTTCGATGTTCATTATTTTGGTGTTTTCGTAAATTTCATGTGTAGGTGTTAGAAAATAAAAATTAAATAATGATTTTATTAGTTTATTTTGTGTTACTTGTAATCGTTGAAGGTTTGTTTTAGCTGATGAGCCCCAAATTTCTATCAGGTAATCAATATGCGGCTTAACCAGACAATTGTAAATTGTATAACGTACTTGACGCGGCACACATCTTGCAAAATTTTTTAGTCTACCTGTTAGAGATCTCAATTTATTTTTTATTTTATCTATATGTATTTTCCATGTTAAATTAGTGTCTAAAATAAGGCCTAAATATTTTTCACTGTCTACTTTATTAATCGTTTGGGTTTCGTTCCATTTCTGGGTATGTAAAATTAAAAGAATGTGAAATTTTTTTAAACTTGATTGAATTAAATATCAGTAATATATTTAAAATAATAAATGTACCATTCAACATTATAGCACATTGAAAAGGTAAATAGGTGCATGTAAAATTAAGTAGGGACTACAACGCAATCAAAATCTACCTCTTAGCACCATATTTTTTCGGCTTCACAATACAATAAAATAAGAAGTGGTCATATTAAATGAAATATTCTAAAAATAACCACTAATCACTATTTCCCCAGGAAATGCCGTATTAATCGTAATTTCTTAATATAGCTGCGCAGGCGCCGCTCGCGACAATTACTCGGCTAATAGTCGTACCAGCTGTCATAATCATAACTCAGACCCCCAAGGCCGCACCAATTACAAGCCAGCCATTGCATTTTAGTGAATTAGGCAATGTAAATTATATAGGATTAAATGTCTGGTATTTTCAGGATTGTCTGGGAACTACAAAGGATACGGGAGTCGTCATCGATATCTGCATGTTTATTCAAATACAACATTGCTTTGCTTTTCAATACTACTATTTATTACTTCCACTAAAAATAGACTGGCTAATGACCCACCTGATGCAGAATAATTACTATTTTGGCAAAATTAATGCCACAAATGTGCTGTCGGTCTCGAAGAAAGCACTGGAAGTCACACATTAATACCGGAACACAAATCAAAGATGTGCAACTTAAGCGATAAAGTATAAGAATAATCTAGCAAAGTGACAAATATACACAGTGACAGCATCCATAATTATGCTTCTACAGATAATTAAAGCCTCTGACAAGGCTTAATAAATCAACACTCATATAGATAGAAGACTTTATTGATCACCACATGACAATGGTAAAAATAATGGTATAAACAGGAACAATAACTTTATAACTGATAGATGTGACTGAATGATGTCTTTCAGGCACCCTAGAGGTAAAGTATTTTTAAAGGGATTAATAAATTTGTGTTACAGTAAAGGACTACGAAGTATCTTATATATAAAGAAAGAATATTTATTGCAGATCGCGTTAAATAATCCGGTTTCCAATAAGTAATTGATAGTCAGTCAAGAAAGTCATTCATCACCCTAAGATTAAATATCATTTGCACCTCATAGGATGACAAGGTCTATTTGCGCTTGTAAAATCGATGTCACAATTACAAAAGATTCATTATACTACAATTCCAATTTCTGGCCTTCGAGAATTTTGTTAAGAAATTGTTATCAAAACTGATGAAATTCTTTCTTGGCTGACTATGCAAAAAAATCCATATAGCTCCTAAAACTTTTCAAATTAGCTGCATAATACTGCATACTATATGAAAGAGTGAAACTCTCGCCCCAGAAATTAGTTTTAGAAATATAATCCAGAGACATGCCTTCGTTACAAAGTTATAGTTTCATTATTCATTCGCATGTATCAAGATAATATGTTGCTATATCGAGTCCTACACTGAATAAAACATGACTAACTGTCACACAGATCCTTATGTGAATTGATTGCAGATTTGAAATCGTTCAATCAGTATTGTATGCTTTTTTTGGATCGCTATTTTGGCGCAACAACTCAATGGGTTGTTTTTTTATCTGACGTAACCGTGTTAAGTTAATGACCTGACTATTAGTCTGGTATTCATGTATGCTTACTGATTACAATGTTTAGATTTGTTTGTAAAGTAGTTATTACGGTTTAGTTTAGATTTCATTTGTCAACTTTGGACACGTTGAGTAACTGAGTTCATCATAATTAACATATTTTTTGCTTAACATATTTAGTATTTCATCTATACTTTGTTTACCAGCTACTACTACTTCTCTAGAAGGCTAAAACGTTTCATCCATTACATGTACACTATTTCAACCATCGTGTTGTTTTTAATACGACCAATTCATGAATATTTTGAGAATGTTAATAAAATATCTAAGAAATTGACTAAAATGGAAATTATAATACACTAAATTTCGGACCTTTTCTCTCAATTATGATGATGTAAAAGAAAAAAGAGAGTCGGCATCTTTAGCTAAGATTCGTTTAACCTCTGTAATGGTTCTTGTGATTGACGCTCTAAATCATCGTATTTTAATAACTTCTCTATTCATAACTGACATATCATGTCTTTAATCGGCTCATTAAAATAAAGTAAAAAAAGAAGTCTTTTTCATAATGTAATTACATAAAATACTTCTTTTATCTTCATTCTAATGATCTGATAAATTTCGTATAACTATTATAAATTAAGGGGTTTAATCGGTACCTATATGTTGTAAGTCAGGATTATCAGCCGAGCAAATCTTAGAAACTATCTTTCTAGTACATTCACTGTTCTAGATATAGTTCTAATCAGCATCGGTCTTGTATTTATTAAAATTGTATTTTTTACCTTGGGAATACAGTGTGTGTGTGATTTTTGACGATTATTTTCTTATACAAATATCTCTATCTGTACCTGCATTTACAACCACTACAAACAGAGTCATTGTCAAACAGAAGGAATATATTCTTGGGTATTAATAGAAATTTTCTGAATGATTTGTAAATATCACTTCTTGACAACATAATTTCTTAATTAAAAGATTGAATCCAAATCGCTATCGGTGGGGAGCATACCCGAAAATGCTGGTTGCATTTTCGTGTTGGATAGCAATGCTGATGCGTTGCCCTAAGTGCAAGCCAACCTTTTGGTCACGCAAGACCACAATTAGACGCGATGAGAAGTCTCGATAGGGGTGATGAGCTCCAGGCCCCCACGGCCTCGACCCCGAAGGCCACAAATACGTACCCACTACCAATGGACACATATTTGCAATATTTCAGAGCCTCCTGGTTTGCGGCCTTAGCCCCGCATTCCCATCTTCCATGGCACCAACGACATTCCGTCTGGTCTCTTAACATCGTCGCGGCACAGCCCATTTGGTTCAAGAACAGTTGGTGCCCCGGTGGTGGTAAGAGACCGACGGATAAAGTCATTAAGTCACATTAAGTCACGGCGCTCCTCACGTATGCCAACTCATGGAGGCATAACTTATCAACTCTAAATTTTCTTTATTATAATCTTCATATTTCTTCTGCTAAAATAATCTGAATAAGAGATAAAATAGATGCAACGGGAGTGACAAAACTAGTGTATGGCACCAGTGTGGATGGTAGAGTTGCTAAAGCGTAATGTTCTTACTAAAATTAAATAGCAGATGTTCTGAACAACGATCAGGTAATAAGCACTTATAAACCTGTGTGTTTAAAGAGATTAGAAAGTAGATGAAGCAAAACATGTACGATTGTAGCAAGAGGAGATCCATCGTCTCTGTTTACCCCTATAGGAAACAGGCATGATAATATGTATGTAATCTAAACAATTGATAGACGGAAGACATTCATTTATGGTAAGGTCAACGCTCGGTTCTCCAAGTTGGTTTACCTATCTATTAAATGGTATTGTCACATAAGGCCGGTCAGACACCTTTGAATAGAAAATTGGTAATACATATGATAAGCTTATTGGAAGCAGAAATAAATATTAGCCAAGTGGATGTCGACCAAAATATGGTGAAAGGTTCCATGGAGGTAATGAACTTGCATTATTTTTGTCTTTTCACAAAAAAATATTACAATTCCATAATTCAAAATGTCCTTAATTTTGTTCAAAACAATTTTATTAGTTAACATTTTTTAAGCTCTACCTGTCTGATTTTATTTGGTTTTCTTAAAAAAAAATGCTGGAATATTATGTGGGCACATCGACAGGCCACGACAATTTCATAATGTAGCGTATGCCTTGTTTAGTCTTACGACAAGTTTAGATTTTTACATTGTGTGTTTACATTGTTAGTTTGAATTTTCTATCTTATACTAATGTATAAAGCTGAAGAGTTTGTTTGTTTATTTGTTTGATTGAATGCTCTAATCTCAGGAACTACTGGTCTGTACTGAAAAATTATTTCAGTTTTTGATAGTCCATTTATTGAGGAAGGCTATAGGCTATATATCATCAAGCTAAGACCTATAAAAGCGGAGCACCAATGAAGAATGTTTCAAAATCGGGGGTTTTTGACAAATCCCACGCGGATTACGTCGCGAGCACATCTTGTTTTAATATATAAATCGATTAAGGCCGGTGTGCATACATTTAAGCGACGGTTAAAATAAAACAGTCGCTGTTTAGCTTATAGTTTTAGCGATTATTTTACTTTAACCATCGAGTAAATGTCTATTTTACACCAGTCTTGGACATTTAAATATAAATTAATAGTGTAATTGTTTGCAAAAATCATGAGTAATGTGCCAAAAATATAGGAATAAAATCAAAAAAACAAAGTATTGATTGTTCTTAGCAAATACAAAAGTGTTTATTCAAAATAAGTTTCACTGGAGACCACTTCTTGGAGGTCATACATTTAAGTCAAAATTTAAATATACTTCTTAATCTATGTACACCGCTTCGCAATGTGTTATCGCTGTTTAAAGGCGATGAAGCGGCTAGAAACTTCACAGCAACAAGTGTGGCTAAAAAATCTCCATTAAATTATTTATAATATATTGTCTCGGGATCTTTTTTTAATACATATAGTAATTGTATTAAACAATTAATACAAAAGATATATAAAATATATATCTATTAAAAATAGGGTTTTTATTTTTGCGTAAATGACTACAGAACCCTTGGATCGTACAATAACATGATCAGCACTTTTTGGACATAGCTCGGCAGTTTTGTCACATACGAGCTAAACGTTTCTGCCTAATGACATTCAATAGCTTATGAGACTGGTTTTTGTTGTCCCTTCAATCGTTGTCCGTTATATCTTAGAGGCTTATTACGTTACGCACATATTGCACGTGTTATTGTGAAAGATTCATGGAAATATTATGAAGTCTTGTATGTTTGGTTAAAGTAATTCTTAATAAGTTTTTTATTGTGAATCTGGCACACAAGTAGCGCGCTCCGCTCATAGAAAGTGGTTACCATCGCCTGTTCATAATCATTGATCTCCTCATTGCTGGCGAGGTAAATAAAAAGTACATATACATAAGAATATATTTGAATTTTGACATTAATATTTGGAACGTTATGATAAAGTGTGCTCTATAAAAACTTTTTAAAAATATGTACCTACTAAAAATCTACCTAAAGTATATTAGTATATTGGTAAGTTGTAAAATCCAGAGTTTTCTTCAAGTATCTGAAAGACTACGGCACCCGATACCCACTAGTTTTTCTTCAAAGGGCGAAGTCAACACGTTGCCAGCCTTCAGAACAGAATAGAGGGATGAGATCTTTATCTAGGGATCATACAGGAGGAATGGGATAGAAGATGGAATATGGTATTGGTATAGCAGGGAGAGGTGGGTCATCGGAACCCTCACTCACCGTACACAACCGGATTCGGTTAAAGCTAACTAGTTTACTCTGTGAGAGCGTAGCATTTCATCGATCGATCAATCGATCCTAAGAGCTATAAGTAATCAATAAATTTATTCCAGCAAGGCTTTTTTTATTGCATGCGTTCACCAGATACACAGATGGCCCACCTGATGGAAAGCAGTTACCATCGCCTATGTACATTTGCAACATCAAAGTTGCTACCAATGTGCTGCTGCTATCTAAAGGGAGCCTGGAACCTGGCCACTAATGCCGGAACACATCTCAAGGTAGCTGTATATTCTAGACCAAGGATGGTAACCATTCACATGGGTAAATATCCTACCACCTGACGAAACCATGTTACTGTATTCCTTAAGTAATTTTCTTTTTTCATTGAACTTCTTTGTGCAGGATATTGTTAGTCAGAACTGGAAGAATTATTACGATGTTTTTAGAGACATTTTTCATTTAATTCAATAAAATGGATACATATTCCGACAAAGTCGTGAACTTTCGGACTATGCCGTGAAAAATTTTAAAGTCTGAGTTAAAACGAACATTGGTTAGATTAATAACTATCCTTCGAGTAGCCTTTCAATCATGGACAATTTTTTTGGTTGTAAACTTTTGTTTATGTTGCTATCACATGATGAAAACAGTGAACGTGAAAAAACGCATTCGGAACCCTTGATAGTTCATGGATTGGCAGACAATTGGGCAGAATAAAAACTCTTTTTAAGCTATATATTTAAACAAAAGATTTTCGAGTACGCAGTGTAAACAGCCTGCTAATAGAACGTTTTAGTGCATAACATAAAAGCAGACATGTGTTAATATATTTATTGTGCATTTCCCTTTATCTTGAATAGCAATATTTTTATTTAGTTATTTAAAAACTTGTGAGAGATTTCTATTTTATTGCACCCATACTAATAGCTTGGAAATTTGAATGGTTAAATTATGAGATATAAAAAATAATTTTTAGACATGTTTTTTCATTCGTGCAGGAACGGAGAAAGAAAACAGACAAAACAACCCACAGCCAGGTGGTAGGATATTTGCGCGACTGGATGCCTACCACCCCTGGTCTAGAGTATACCGCCATAACAACCTTGTGTTGTGTTCCGGCATTTGTGACCAGGTTCCAGTCTCCCTTATGATAGCAGCAGCGTATATGTAGCACCTTTGGTGTTGCAAATATCCACAGATGATGGTAACCGCTTTCCATTAGGTGGGTCGTCTGCCTATCTGCCTAACATTGCAAGAAAAAAAGAAAACGCGGTCGAAGACGAGGATAATAGATAGTTGAGTATAATGACATTAATATGTTAAATGAATATTAATATGATTAGAGAGTAATAATTAATCTTGCCGTGTGAGATAGTTTATTAAATTTATTGGCTACAAGTAATTTAATACTGAATTATAAGTAAGGCTTTGTCTGTCTGCTGAACGCGGCGTTTACGTCAATCGACATTAAACGCTGATTTCGGCGTCAGATTTATGTTATACCAGGTGGTATTTGCCTGACTGGATGGATACCACCCCTGGTCTAAATCATGCCACCATAACAACCCTGACTTGTTTTTCGGTATTAGTGACCAGGTTCCAGTCTCACTTAAGAGAGCAGCAGCGCCTTTGTAGCACTTTTGGTGTTGCAAATGTCCGTAGACGATGGTAACCGCTTTCCATCAAGGACCGTCTGCCTGTCTGTTGAACTCAATAAAAAAAATACCGAGGGTCACTCTGGAAACATCTAAATGTAGATTGGTTTCACAGATTAATTTACGTCAAAATCGCAACGTCTTCACGCTAGAATACTCCAGAATAAGTAAAGACGCGATTCACCTTATATGGACGCCGCAAACAACGTATATGTGTCGCGTGAGACGTCTAAGAGAGAACATTAGAGAGAGAACACAGAAACATTTAACTTTTCGAAACTTGTAGACATAATAAAACTACGTTTTAATTGTTTTAAACGCGTTAATTTATTTGAATTATGGTATTCCGACGTTTCGGCCACTTTTCAGTGGCCGAGATCACGGAATATAAAAATGTCAAGTGTCAACGAGTATTGTTAAAGTTTTATTTAGCCTACCGCCAACTTGTTCAGTTTAAATATATAGTTTTCATTTTGTTTATGGCTATTATTTACTCTTAGGGAGCCTAATATAATATACCACCGCTTCGCAAAGAAGAAGCGGCGCAAAAAACTCTTCAGTATACATTGGCTAAATAAGACATTACCTATACTCATTGACACTTGACATCTTTTTCTTCCATGATCACGACTACTGAAAACTGGCCGAAACGTCAGAATAATAAAAATCAAGTAAATCACCGCGAACGCATGAAAGCCTTGGCAATACCTGAGTGACACAGTTCCCAACACTAACATTTCCCATGTGTAGCAGGGACTTTAGACTAACAAGTTATAAATACTATTTTCAAAGTCTAGGTCATTAGAACGAAGTACCTTTCTCCTTTTAAATATAGTCATTCATCTATTAAATACCTATATATTTGACGTCTTAACCGCAGCTGATTTATGAGTATGATGCATTTTGCATTGAAGTGTCTATTCCCGTACGAATGTTTGTGCTTTACCGTCCGCCTATTTGAAGTGTTATTTATGTTATTGTATTATGTTATTGCGAAGCAGGTAAAAAGGCAGACGGCCCAGCTCATGGAAAGTCGACGTTTGGAAGAGACTTGTGGCTCACCGTTCATTGTCTCCATGGAACCCTTCAACATGCGAGGCTACACACTTGAATGCCTTCATACAACATTAAAACATGAATTTGAATAATTATGCACTAATCTACATTGCTGAATATAATGATATTACGTAACAAACAGAAACAGGAACCACAAGTGCTCACAATCCGTAATTAATGCGGTCAATGCAGTTGCAGCTTGACGTATGGTACCCGTAGGCGGCTGAATGTGGGTGATATACAAACTTGGGAAACTATGATTTATTTGTTGGGAGGTCGGTAAACTTGTGGTGGCAACACCGGTCCAGTATTGTAAGGAAACGTGTAAAGCCTACGTAAGTCAATGACAGAATATATTTTTTAATTTTAACATAAAACACAATTTAAGCAAAGCCATTAAATATTGGTGTTAGATCTATGTCTAGAAACTCTGGGTTTAGAGCATAAATTTAAGAGTATCGGAAGTTGATAAATAACGTACTCTTGTAAAAGATTTAGAAGCAAATCACGGTCGCATTTTCGTGTATTTTCGGTATGTAAAAAGCACAACTTAATTTAATGTTTAAGCAAATACTTCTTGTCGTCAATTAAATTAATAATAATCCCAGCCTAAGATGTCGTGCTTTTATGAACACATCATACGTTTTCGCCATGCAACGAAAATCTGGGATCGCTAGATCAGCGTCGTATACCTAGTACGGAGCACAAACATCACATCTCGTGGATGCACTTACTATCCGTAAGAATTAACTTGAGACCTGAGCGGAATGCGCGCTGCCCTCCCGACGCCCGCCTTCTTACCGCTCTCGCCCTCTCGACACCCGCTTTCTTACCGCTCTCGCCATCCCGATGCCCGTCTTCTTACCGCTCTCGCCCTGCCGACACCCGCCTTCTTACCGTTTCGCCATCGACCCGTCAGTACGTGTGAGAAATCTCAAGTTAACTCTTGCGGGTTATAATGTAACTCTAAACAACTAGCTGCTATAATATAAACCTTATGTGTTTTGACTTTCTGACGTGACTAGATTAGCGTAAATGTCTGACGTATGCTTAATGTAAATCTAGTTTCAAAATCAATAATCGCATAATTATTCAAGTGTTAGCCGGTAAATCAAATTCCAAGCTAGTTTCAAAGCCTTTCATCTTATATTAAACATTCCCACGTAAAACCTGCTTCCTAGGATATAAGATATAAATCAAATGTTACCTACATTTGAGCGCATTACGCCACACGTCATCCGCTGCGCGGGCGCATGCTTATTGCTCGCATTAATTACTTGCCAGCCCGTTTGAGTTGGAACCCCAAGGAATATTAATATGATAGGTAGTGACGTTTCCCGTTGTGAGTTGAAGTGGGATTACTGTTGCTAGGAGCAATTTTGTGGTAGAGCCATGCAGCAATCATTATCTTGCTCTCTGGGACGGCTTCTTCGGTGTGATACCACATTCTCACAGAATATCGGCGTCAAGCGGTAAACCGTAAATGTAAGGCATCAAAGCGGCCTGTCGTAAGAGGCGGCAAAGCAATCCACTGCCAGATGGTAGGTACTTGCCCGACTGAATGTTTACCACTAGTCTAGAGTCTGACCTACGGGGTCGAGACATGGACATTGCCGACAGGACTGGTCCACAAGTTCCAAGTCGCTCAACCGGCTATGTAGTGAGCTAGTTGGGTGTTTCTCTTATGGATAAAATTAGAAATGAGGATATTCGTATAGAGAACCAAGGTAACAGACTTAGCTCGCAAACTTAGAAAGTTGAAGTGGCAGTGGGTCACGTCTGCGCAGGGCCGATGGTCGATGGAGCAGAGGAGACCTGAAGTGGAAATCCCGATAGACCGACGACCTGTGCAAGGTCGCCAGTAGGCGCTAGATGAGGAAATCAGAGGACAAGGTTTAGTGGCGTCGTCTAGGGGAGGCCTACGCCCAGCAGTGAACAGCAAATGGCTGACGACGAAGTCTAGAGTATGCCACCATAACAACTTTGAGATGTGTTCCGGCATCGGTCGCCAGGTTCCAGTTTCCCCTTCGAAGCCGACAGGACATTGGCAGCACCTATGGTATTGCTAATGTCCTTGGGCGATGGTAACCACTTGCCATCATAATTGGGCCGTCAGCCTATCTGCTGTCAGCAATTTAAAAAAGCCTTAAGACAATTGTCTTTCGCGTCTCGTCTTCCCTCTTCTATTCTCTTATTACAATCCTTTTTTCATTTTTCTGGCACGGACCCGTTATAGTTACGCCACTATCTTGGCCCAGATCATGGCGACGAAGTGGAACCTTACCTTAACAGTATAAGCACATAAAACACTTTCTTATAACTATATATTATATTTATAATGAATATTATGTGTACCACGCTATCGTATTGGTGGCAACTGTAATGATAGCGATGTTTGTATGATAATAAATAAATGAATAAATAAATAAATTTTAATAGTTCATAGCTTTGCACTATGAATAACACTAAAATATGTGTCTAACATTACCTATTTTTTCTTAGGGTTAGCAAAGAAAAGTATTGTTACGAGTTACGGGACTCGAATCAAAATGCATTGGAATTACTATAGAATTTAATAGAACTATACAAACACGTATAACACAGGTACAAATATAATATCACGCGCAAAAGTCCTCACTAAATAGAGTACCGGATGTAGTGCACACGTCTTGCTCCACTAGTGGTTATCGCTTAACTGACTCAATCCTCCGTTGGGGAATTGCTTTATACTGTACAAATACAATATGTCTGGTTGATCGCGTGGACTGAATTATCCAAGAATCAGACCTGACTAATTTCTACCATAAAAATTACAGATGGCTGTTTTTCTAATTACGAGTTTTAAACACAAAGTAAACAAAAGAAGTCCAAATGCCGAAAAGGATAATAAAATGTATATAGGTATGCAGGTGTGAATTTGTCTTATGTAGGTGTTCCGGTCATTACAATATTAATTCATGAAAATACCCACATATTGTACCAAAAAGGATTCTCCAACCAATGGTTTTTATTTACTTGGTGCGGCATAGTACTGGCCACCGAATATATTTCATGTTTGAATTTAGGACAAATTTCTTTTGTTTTTCTTATGTATTTTTTTTATTTCCATTACAACCTCCATATATTTTGGATGTGCATTTTTTTATTATGATATTATTTACTACAGTCCGGTAAGAAATTAATATTCAAAGAATTGTTTAGGACTTACTATAAAAAAAATTTGAGTTTGTACAATTCATTTAAAAACGAGAAAAAATCAGGAGGGCTTATTTGGATCAATAGGTTTTAAAATTGTAACACACAATTTTTCGCCAGTCTGTCTAAATATAAATACTAGAGTACCACTAATACGACTGTTTAATTTATCACCATTAAACATCCATTCTCATAAACTTTTCGTTTACATTGTTGATAAGATTGTACTTAAAATAATATCTATGACGATACAAACTTACTTTCAATGTGACAAACAATCATAATGGCCGTCTTCAATAGTACTGTCATTATAAAAAAACTCTATGGAACCCCAAATATGTAACACACGTTGCCATAGCAACGCACAATGCACCGACTTTATTACACAGTCGTTACTCACTGCAATTAGTTGACTGCATTATTTATACATTCAACACGCAATTCTCAACCTAATATATATGACGATAAAACCTTATGAACCCGCAAAAGTATTCAAATGCGGTAAAGAACGGAAGCAAATCTATTTCTGCATACACAGTATTCTATTTTTAACTCTATCCCAAATGAAATAAGGTATATATAAACCGCAACCTTACGTTATATTTGACAAACCTTTTTACTACGTATTCATACTATTGTCAACTTTATTTTAATAACGATAAGGCTGTTTTATACTGAAAATTACGTTGCCAGAACTATGAATGAAAGCAAACTTAATTATGCTGTTACTTTGATCGATAATAGTCCTTATGTTTTAGAGTGTAAGGTTTTGGTTAGATGTTATATTTATATTGTTTCACCCTGGCGCCAATGAAGTTTGTTGCACTGACTGAACCAAGTGTGAAGAATTCTCTCAAATAGTCAATGGCCAATAACATTAATAAAACGAGCTTTTAAGATTAAAAAAGCTTGTAAGTATACATTAGATTTAAATAGCTTTCTCTTGAGTAGTATCTTAGAGTAGTTTGTATATTAGGAACATTAAAAAGAAATTACATATCTACCTTATGTTAATAATGCTAACGAAGTAAGCAAAACTCGCCGACTGAATAAGATGATGAAAGTCTAATCAACGTATACTAACAACAAGAATATCAGTGATTATTTTTATCATCCAATGACGAATGCTTTAGTGTTAATGACTGTGACAAAATACGACTTACTTATAGAGTTAAATAATAACGCGTTAACAATTTAGCTACATTATTGTATAGTACCCGGCACGAATCTCGAGCGGTCGGGGGAACAGTAGGGATCGCTTTGGGCATTGATCGTAGCCAATACATACATACATACATAACTTCACGCCAGGTCCCTTGCGGGGTAGGCACGAACAACAGAGCGCCATTTAGGCTTATGTAGCCAATGTAACGAGATTTAGATAGATAGATAGATAACACTTTATTGCTCACCAAATATACAATTTCAAAATATACAATAACAATAATGACAAGGTAGAGACAAAAGGCGGCCTTATCGCTGAAAGCAATCTCTTCCAGGCAACCTAAATTAAGGAATAACTTAATCTAATCTGGCGATGTAGGTGGTGCAAATCATTAAATATCATAAATAAACATACTTAAACTACATAACTTATAAATAAAATAAACATACTTAAACTACTTTATAAATTAAATACATACATACGTATCATACATATATATTAAATAGTCTATAATATTAGAATTAGGCATAGTTATTTAAAGAAAAGTAGTGTTTTCTGAGTGCGTTCTTAAATGTATGCGATGATTTGGCCTCTCTGACAGTAAGAGGCAGCGCATTCCAGAGTTTGACAGCCTGCACTGTAAAAGAGTTATCATAAAGGGATGAAGAGTGTGCAGGTGTAGTGAGTTTACGATACGTATGAGTGCGCAAATTGTGGGAAGTAGAAAGGCGAAGGAAATCAAAACGTTCCTTAAGGTAGGGAGGACTACTAGGAATAAATAATATGTTATAAAGTAATGTGAGAATGTGAGTATTCCGGCGAAAGCGAATAGGGAGCCACTTGAGTTTTTCACGAAATTCAGAAACATGGTCATATTTTCGCAAGCCAAATATGAACCTAATACAAAAATTCTGAAGTCGCTCAAGTTTATTTAGCTGTTCTACGGTTAAGTCAAGATAGCAGGCGTCAGCATAATCTAAAATGGGTAACAAAAGAGACTGTGCAAGCATAATTTTGGTGGCAGTAGGCAGAAAATTTCTCAGCCTTCTCAGGGATCTAGAAGACAGAAAAACTCTCCGACTTAATTCGGAGAGGTGAGACTTCCAAGACAGGTCACTATCGATGACTACACCCAGATTTTTTACAGTGTCACTCAATGGAATATAAGTGCCGTCAAAAACAATGTTCGGTAAGGTTGCGAAATCGACTTTTGCACGTATTCTGGGGCTACCGATGACTATCACTTGGGTCTTACGAGGATTCACTGCAAGACCAAACATTGTACTCCAATGAAGTATGTGGTTTAAGTCTAGATTGATTTGTCTCACGGCAGTACTTAAATCATCTGGAGCAGCTTGAGTGTATATCTGTAAATCGTCCGCATAGAGGTGATAGGATGAAGTTAATTTATCGGAGATTGAATTAATGAAAATCGCAAATAAGAGAGGAGATAAAACGCCGCCCTGTGGAACACCAGCAGTAAGGTCAGACCATGATGAATAATTGTCATCAACACGTATTCGCTGCCGGCGTCCATACAGGTAACTGTGAAACCAACCAATTACTGTTGGAGATATGTTAAGAGTGCGGAGAATGCTAAGTAATATGTCATGATCAACATTATTAAAAGCACTACTAAAGTCTAGCAGTGATAGTATTGTCAGTAGACCACTTTCCATCCCCTGACGGATGTCATCTGTGATTTTTACCAAAGCTGTTGTTGACTTATTGGCATGAGATTTATTGGCATATCTATACATATAATAAAACTGTAGAGGTCCAATTTCTGTACAATGAATAAAAATGCTAATAACCGAGTCAGGGGGGTGTAAAAAGTGAAATAGAACGAACTAGTTTAGATTTTTTAAATTTTTTTTGTTTGTCTGTTTTATCTGTCTGTATGTATCGGCTAATCGCCGAAACGACTGGACCGATTTAAATTAAATTTAAGGAATTTTGTATGGTGGTAGCTTATATCCCAGGTCAACATATAGGATACTTTTGATGCCGAAAAATTGAAGAGTTCCCGTGGGATAGTTAAAAAACCGCACCACTGACGAAGACGCAGGCAGAAGCTAGTCAACAATATTATTCATGGTCTCTTTATACGAAAGAGACAATACCTCATACTTCGAAAAACTATTGAAATTTCACTGTTCGTAGTCAAAAGCGACCGCTGAAGGTTCGTGCCAGGGACTATATATACATGAGGCATCTGTTAATGTTTAACGTCATTAATAATGTCTTGAACTTCAAAACTTCCAAATATTTCCAACTGTATCTTTATGAAAATATTGCTTAAATAATTAAATATCTCTTTTTAGTGTCGCTTTTTTTCGCTTTATCAGGTTTCAAAACACAACGATTCTAAAGAAGTTTTCCTTAAAAAAACCTTCCTTGACCCACCTACACAGCTTTTCGCAAATAACGATCTCAAACCTGTCACCTTGCAATACTACGTGCAATTTAGCTAAGAATTCACATTCATAGAACAACAAATACAGACTCGCCTAAGGGCGCGTTGCCACTTTGTCGTGACGACCGATAATCGTGTAGTTTTAGGTGTCGTGGCTTTTAAGTTTAAATGGAGGTGTTCACATATAAAACGACACGATTTACTATCGTCTTCGATGTTTTTTGCAGTGACGTCAGATTGTCATGACAGTGGGAACCGTTAACATGACAGTCGTAAAACGATAAAAATTCGTTTCGAATCAATCGTGACGCGCAAATTTATCGTAGCCACGATAAAAATATCGTCTAGTCGTTTACACGTGTTTTCCCTTTTCCCTCGCTAAAGATGTGTATACGACAAAATGTCGTCGAGATCTAATGGGAACAGCTAGATACGATAAACACTAAACAATAAAAAAATTGACGACAAACAATCGTCATAATGGGAACAGCTAGAGACGACAGGCGTCCTATGCTAAATTAATCGTTACGGCATAGTGGGAACGCGCCCTAAAAGTAACGGTTCATTATTAAAATCACGATTCGAATAAAGTCATCATTCCAAGCGCAGGATACTAAATCGATGATAAAACACTCTATCAAATGATGCGCCTATAGGCGCAGGCAACAGCTGATTCAACTTAAACTATAATATATAATATTTATGAAGATTTTAGTTCGAACAGGGTCGCATTTCAGGCATTCAAGTCTTACGGTATAATATTATATTAAGACTTTCGGATTGAGGTTTACAATTAATCTGAAAACTTGACATTAAGTTAAAAAAAATATCAAAAGCTTGGTCTCTAAATCGACGCAGTAAAATTATCGTGGCTGAAATTTTTTTTATTTTCCGCCCATTTCAAAGCAGTGTTTATGGACGCCACCCGTCCGGATTACAGCGATCACCAAATAAGTGGTCCAGATTAACAAGGCCTTACTGTAGTAAGATATTATCTGTATGTACAAAACCAAACGTGCTTACTAGTCTATATTATAAAGGTCATTGTACTTTGTTTACCCTTAATGAACATGTACATTATTTGTCTAAAAAACCTGCTCGACCTACACAATATTAGGGTTGGGACCTAAACAAACACTTTCTATTCGGGTAACCCGTTTAAACTCAAAAGTTCCACTTTGACTCGACTAAGAGTAAATATTAATTAACAGCAAAACAATATTTATTTTACCTTTAATACAAAGCTTTCGTAGAATTCAAATAAACTTGTTGTATTTTCCCTTTGAGCTTTGTTGTGTTTGATTTCCCTTAGGACCTTGTTTTGTTTTATCAATTATTGTTCCTAGTTTTTAGGTAATGCTTGTTAAGTATTAAACCTACAATTGCGTAAAAATAAAAATTGATTTCCCCCATTTCAAAAGTTCATATTAATTAATTAATTCAAAAGAGTTACTTACTATATGTTAAGATTTTTATACACATAGCCAAAACTGTTACTATTACATAACTTTTAAAATGCTCTTGTCACAATGACATTAAATATTTGTTCATTTGAAACAAAAAATATTCGTTTTCGGTAACAAACATTCACAGAAAAAAAATCTCTCTCTTAAATTCCCGCCAAAATTATATACATACAAGAATTATTAGCGAATTCAACAAACCCTGCTTACTTTCGCGACGCATAATACAACGGAAGCCAAGACCATTTGTGTTTTTAGCGACATCCGACTCCTGTACTGTCTATATCCTTTTCGACATGCTTTATAGGTAGAGTAATTCAAAAGGAATCTTGTATTCCAATTAAAGAAAGCGACACAACACTTCTTATTGGCTTTTTAAAGTTTTTGATCAAAATCACAAACTAAACCAATTAACGGAACAAGAATAGAATACCCCAAAATCTCTAATAATAAGACGATGAATGTTTGTGGTGATTTTTTTTTATGGTTTGGTTCGCAGACTGGCAAACTCAGGTTACGTACTTTTAAACAAATCTATGGTAGAAGACGAAGAAGAAATATCTAGGTTTAAGTTATGGTGAACAATAAAGAGTTTTCATTCATTCATTCATTCAAGACTGAGAATATGGTTGCGAACACAGCATTATAAATAGACATGTTGTGCATAATAATTTAAGAAGAAAGTAAAGAAATAATGAAGTTACAATAAATAATTAATAAAGAGTGTGCAACTTCTTCATGTGCTCGTTGTAGATATTATTGTAAGCAGTACAAAGACGGTATAACTTGAAGAGTGTTTTTTCAATGTGCAGTTTAATTATAAAAAAAACTTTTGGTAAAATGACGTACCTTTATACTCAGGCATACAATCCTATGGGGGGGGGGGGGTTTTCCTGAACCAGACTTTCATATCGTGTCTGATTTTTAAAGATGATTTTAATACTTTAATTATTCACGAACACTTGACACTGACTTTATTTTATGACTATTCATATAAGAATATTTGAAGCATTTTACAATAGTCGCTACTAATAAGCGATATTGATTAAAAAATATTACTTGTATATATATCCAAATACACCCCTGACTCTTTCTGGCACTTTTTTAAACTGTGAGAGGGGAATGGTGGCGCACAGGCCGATGATGATGGATGTGAAACGTTTAATAAAATAATAATTATTGATTCTGTACAGTAACAACGATTACACTTATTTCAGATATTGAGTCCTGTTTGATTGGAGGTACTCCGGTTTATCTCAACTTGTGTTTAAATTTTATCACTCACAATATTAGATCCATCAAAGTAAAGTAAGTAAATTCATTGATTGTTTGCTATTATAACATTGTCAAAATGTTACTGTCATTTACTGACGTCATAATAACACCTTAATGGTTGCTTTGCATATCGAAACTAAGGGTGAATCACCCATGCGCATCATTGGCCATTAAATCCCATATCTATGTTTCAAATGCCTTGTTGATGACAATATTGAGGATTAGTGTGATACTATAGCCAAAAATGAATGATAGCATGAGTTTCATAGAAAAACGTAGTTGAGAACAATGATGCGCTCATGAAAGGAGATTTGACCAATTAAGCATCATTTATTATTATTATTATTTTTTTGTTACAACTTCATACATTCTTTGAAAGTAATTGTAATACAACCTTCGATATGTTTTTAAAAAAAGAGCCTCATATAATATAAATAAATATGATGAAAAAATATTTTTAAGCAAGAAACTTCACAGCAAAACGGTGAAATTTCTTGCCGCTTTTTCTCCTTTAAACAGTGGTACAACACACTGCGAAGCGGTGTATATAGGATAGGAAGTATATTAAAATTTTGACCTACACATTCACCTTCAAAAAATGTTCTGCAATGGAACCTATTTTGAATATTAATTTATTTATTATTAAAAAGTATCGAACAGTATATCCACAATTTGAACAATACATACAATCAATCTTGGTTAAGATTGATTGTATTGTTTGGTTCTTTTTTCTAAAAAAAAGGACAGAGGAGAATAAAATCTTTTGAATTTGAATTATAGTGCCATTATGACGCGAGTAATCCAATATTTTGAAGATATTATAATAGCAGACTTGAGATCCAGTCCACATAGTTTGCATTGGTATCCGAGAGTTGCCACATCTAACTATTAAGTAATAATCACTAAAATTACCCAAAAGCCTTTAAAACGCCTTGTAATGGTCGACCAGACTTACCAGAAACGGAAAATCGTTACCCAGTTAACTATATAAAAGAGAAAATTTCGTCACAACCAACCAATAAAGTTTAGCTTCCGTGAATTTGTTTAGTTTGGAAAGGACATAAAACATGCACAATGGGTTTTGGTAACAGACACAAATTGGATTCTTGTGATGTTTTATTTTAAATTCCCTTTCAACTGATATCATTATTAGGTCAGTCAAATACAAAGGAATTTGAAGACAAAGCTTTGGATCCGTGATTGTTAAGAAAATTAGGCTTATTTTTGGAAATCTGGAAAGAGTGTCATGTTCAGAGGTATTTAGAGCGAGTATTTGTTTTATGAAATTTTAATCTTTTCTTCGTAATCGTTTAGAGTTCGGTAGATATTAATACCGGAACTCTTTTAATTTTGGTATTTTGAAGGTTTTTATAAGATTCAGTGGTAAAATAGTAAATAGATGATTTTTGTCGTCAAAAACAAGCCCATGATTGTATGCGGATTGCCAAACACTTACCCAATTTTAATTTTAATTAATTTATTTGATTAAAACAAATAAATTAATTAACAACACAAAACATAAAGATTTTAAGAAATATAAGAAGTATGTCAAAATTCGTTTAAATACATACATACATAATCACGCCTGTTTCCCAAGGGAGTAGGCAGAGACTGTGCATCTGCACTTGCGACGATCCTGACAAACTACTTTCGCTTCACATACTTTCATTAACCTCTTCATACATGCACGTTTATTTAAAATGCTTTTTACCTGACCTCTCTTTAAGACTTCTGACATTTGGTCATGTGTTCGTTTCAAAATTCGTTTAAGGAGTCAAAATATTCATATAACAGTAATGTGTGTAATTTCTTTTGAATAGAATTTTGGATAAATATTTGACGTTTTCAGGCATTTTGTTGAAGATGTTTACTAACCTATTAAATTTGCAATCGGGGAACAATCATCTTATTATTATTTATTATCTGTCTTCACCTAAGTTGCCTTGTTCTTCGTGATGTCCAGGGAACATCGTAGAATTTTCTTTTACAAATATTTCTATTTGTTTATCGTACATACAAGCAGCCTATATGGCTCTAGAGTCTAGATAGTCTACGTTACTACTAGACTCTAGAGACCCTCTAGTCTAGTAGTAGCGCAGTAGTAGGGGAAAGTGTTCCGAAGAACTGTTTTGAATGGTGCATTCGTCCTCTTTATCCATCGCACCACTCGCCATCGGTTCGGAGTTCATCCCCACATCCTCGAGCCGCTTCGCTCCTATACGCAACAGTTCTGTAGAACGTTTTTCTTGAGTACCGAGGGGATTTGGAATGAGCTCCCAGCCGAGGTCTTCCACGGCGCTGCGATATGGAGATTTTTTTTAAAGGTGTCAGAAAGGTAACCGCTTTCCATCAGGGGGCCGTCAGCCTATCTGCTGTACTCCGGCTATAAAAAATACTGATTGATCGTATACATTTCTTTTGATACCTGAATACACTGGCTACATCAGTCGAATTTTCCCACATGAGTAAACTATAAAAAACGCTGATTGATCTTACCTCTTAGTAATACAAGACTTAAGGCAAATTAAAAAAAATAATAGAATAAGTATCGAAGCAAACGAGATGACGTTTTAGTGTCTATAGTGTCTAATCTATCTAAAGATTAGATTACTCCCTTACTCACCTTAAAGACGCTTTAAAATACAGCTCTTGTGAAATCAATTCACATATTCAAAAATAAACTTATAAATCATCAAATTTAAGTGCAATTCTTAAACAATTCTTCAAAACGTACTTTCACTTAATTTTGTAATCAATATTGAAAACAAAAAGATTGAAACCTCATTTTTTTATTGGGCAAGGATACTAAAAATGCTTTCAGAGATGACTAATGAATTCCAAGGGTTTTTTCATATTGAAACCACATATTAAGGATGTTGGTTAAGAAATCTCACAGTTAGTCATTATACTCAGGTCCAAGTCATCGTCTATACTTTCAAGGCATTTTGGAAATTACAATACTTAAGTTTCGGACAACACTCGGTCTCTTAAGGTACGAATAAAATTCGAGACCGGCAGCGCGTTGGTGACATCTCTGGTGTTGCAAACGTTTATAAGTGACGGTAACCGCTTTCCATCAAGTGGGCCGTATGCCTGTCTGCTTTACTCCAGCTTAAAAAAATGTTCTATCTGCCTGGCTGCCCATAAGTGACAAACATTTTATTTAGAGCCATCCAACCCGTGCCCACTTCGTCTGGCGTATTATGAAATATTATTACATAATCACAAACAAATATAGCATATGTTATCGATACATAAAATCGATGTCACACACATCACTATGAAACGCAACACATCACTATGTGACATATATAGACTCTATGTTCTCTGTGTATTCAATTCAAGACTACATACAAAAAATACATTGAATGGCACAATGTGCAACACATACCTACGTCACTCAGGAATTATGTATCTTGCTACTGGTGAAAGAATTTTCAAAATCGGTTCAGTAGTCGAAGAAATTACTTCTTAGAAACAAACTTTACCTCTTTGTAATATTATTATAGATTCTATGATTTTTTTAAGGAAAATGTCTTCTAAGATCCGCTATATGAATGATATCACGATGTTGTGAAATAATAAATATGGTAATTTAGATGTAAAATAATAGTGCACATATGTGCACATTTAATAAATAATCAGAAATGTTTAAATATTTTAAATGGTAAAATTTTAATAAGTTCAATAGATCTATTGTAGTTATTTTTAATATTTCTTTAATATCTTCGAGTCTATGCAGGTGTAGGTTACATAATTATATAGAAAATTTATGTTCATTAACATTATCGGATCAAGTGAAGCAATTAAGAGATTGTCATCTGTTCGCCACAAACAGGAAGTGAAAGTTATAATTAGGTATTTTATATAATATATAACTATAACATATTTACACTTTGCATGTAATAAAAGTACATTATGATCAAACTTGCTAAATGAATTTGAACTTTTAAACTTATAAAATCTGACTTAATTATTTTATTTATGTTTATGGCTTAGCAGCTAGGCTTTTAAGCCAGATCTTAGTTTATAATATAGTTTCTTCATTTTCTTAATCCTATGTGTAGCACAGCGGAACTGTAGGTAATCAGCTAGTGCCATTCAACGGAGTTCTTGTGACAACTCAAAAGGCCACATTTGACTATACAGTTCACATTTCTCACAAAACACATAATTACTACTCAAAAACTATCAATATCCTATCATATCATAGAGTAATTTTACACAGTTTTAGAAAATAAACATCTCCTTTCAGTTTCCGCCAAAAACTCTAAAATCTAACTTAATTTAAGAAAGAGATAAAGAAACTTAGGGACATAGACAATTCACTCCAGCACAGGGGGCAAGACAATGATATAGAGTCCGCGCCACAAAAGAAGTTCCATAGACGCGGCGCTATAATCGCCGTAATCTTACATGAGTAATTATTTCATAAACCGTATATTAATGTAATAAAATGTAAGTAATTAATAATATATAATACAGCCCATAACTGTCCCACTGCGGGCCTCCCATTACAGGAGGAGAACGGACAGTATGTCCGCCACGCTTGTCCAAGGTAGCTTGGCAGGTTTGACACATCGGTTATCTCGAGGCGCAGTTTTCATCACAATGTTTTCCTTCACCATTGTTAGCACGTGGTAATTGTAATAATATACATATTAGGTCAGAAAACTCCTAAGTGGTGCATGTGTTCTGGCCAGGATCGAACCCACGCCCTTTGAATGTGGGACGCGTGCGGTAGCCATTACGCTACCACGACTTGTAAGTCATTAATGTAAGTAATTACTGAATAATAAATACAAAATATTACATAGTTAAAGCTGTAAATTTATTTCCTGGCTTCTTGACGAAGAAAATTCTATCAAATAGCGGAGCCGCCACTTTTAGTTCTTTTATTTTCCGTGGGACTTCCTTTGTGGCGCGGACTCGTAACTGACGCACAGTATGAAAACTAAATACGGAAAAATACTTCCGTGACACAATGAATGTGTTAAATTGGGTATTTAACACATTTACAAATAAATTCTAAAACGATGTACAGAAAAAGCGTCCTTTTAATACCTTACTTCATTATCTTACGAGTACATTCAAAATTGCACAATAATAGTTTTAATTATTGTTTAAACAAAAATACTTAAGACTTTCAATATGTGACTGATGTCTAGAAAAATATGTTTTAATAATAAGACATTAATAATAAAACTACGTTTTAACGGTTTTAAGCGCGGTAATTTATTTGATTTTGCTTCACAACATGTTGTGAAGCGGTGGTAAATTAGATTAGGCTCCCATAGAGTAAATAATATCCATATACAAAATTAAAACTAAATAATTATAATGAACAAGTTTGCGATAGGCTGAATAAAAACTTTGACAATACACGTTAGACAAATGTCATCTTTGTCGTCCGTGACCACGGCCACTGAAAAGCGGCCGAAACGTCGGATAAACCAAAATCAAATAAATTACCGTGCTTAAAACCGTTAAAACGTAGTTTTATTATGTGTACAAGTCGCGAAAACTTAAGGAAATATTAATAAGACATACATAATAAAGCAAGTGAATGAATAGTAAGACATAGAAACCGGTCAATAGCTATAATATACGATATATTACGTATGTATGTTAGATTTGTCTAAATCATTTTGTCTAATTTTATTCACGTAAATATTTTCACGTTCGCGTCACGTGTAGTCAATAAAACTTCAGTAATAAAAATAATTTTATTCCATATCATTCATATACTTGAGTACAAAAATGGTACCTACGCACTATAGACAACAAAATAAATTTCCTCGACGCAGTTTAACTTAACTGTAAGAACGGAATCCCTTTCGATATTCGATCGTTGTTTTTGAAAAAATGACCCTGACGTGTGGATTTCTGGGCCAGTGTCGATTATTCACAAAGAACTATGATAATCCAGCCAATTGGTAGGTGACATATTTCACAATAAATTCTGAAGCAAGGTTCATATAACAAGTAAAACAAGGAAAGTAAAATAGCGACAGCTCTTTAGTTGGGATTTCGTTCATAAAGCAGCCAGAACATAAATTTGTTTTTAATTATTGAATGTTTAGTGTTTATTGTACTACAATTTTCTACATAGGTCCACTGATCAATAGATAAACTCTGGAATTATGATGCACAGCGATCGCAGTGCCACCTTTGCGGGACTTTTTTCGTGGCGCCTAGTATACATAGCGGTATTTAAAAAAACATGTCACAGACAGCACAAACGACCACACGCAAAGAGGAATCAAAACATCGGCGTTTATTACGTATCTCGTTAAAAGCGTTCGTGATTGCATTCATTTGACGCATAAAATTTGTATTTAATAGCAATTTGTAAACATAAACATGCTTCATGTTAATTTGAAGTAAATGCTAATTATGTTTTATTTTTTTATACACAGTATTTTACATAATTAGTACTTTAAGTGTGATATTGTGTTGTTTCAAATAATTCTACGTAGTTTGTAAGAACAATCGGTCTGTCAGTCAATTTTTGAGTTGCATAGCAATTTTGGCAAAAATGAAATCGTCATATATGTTCGTCAGTCTTTGTATGTCACCGTGATTGTCACGGGAACTTCTAGGTTTATATGGATGAAATTTCATGGAAATATGTAATTTATATACCGCTACTAAATGCTGTAGTAAAATAGCAAAAAATAAAGATTAAAAGTACCTGCCATACTATTTAAGGTTTTTTCCAATGTAGACTTAGGCCCGATTCCTATATCTTACTTACTATTCATCCACTTGCTTTACTGTCGATCGGTTGAAGTTTGACCTTACTTATATGGAGCTTATGTCTAATTTTAACCGATTGTAAGGCAAGATAACTGTCGGTAAGCTATAGGAACTGACCAATAGTCGTGTGAATGTTAATTCATATCTTTAAAAATCAAAACGGTGGTTTCTAATATTTTTTTTGTATTTCATAGATCTTTGGGGTTAATCATGATTGTTTCCAATGTTTTAAATAAATAATAATAAAATGAAAGTTTCTTTTAATTTTAAAGGGATTGTTTGTTTATTAAATTTCATTTTTGATATTTTGAAGTAAAAAATTGATGTTGTAAGTTTGCTGTTTTAAGTCTAATGCTTTCAACCCAAATGCCCACTAAAAGTTAATCTATTTTGTCCTTCTTCCTTGTCCTCATTCACCTGATACAAGAATAAAAAATCATTCTTATGCGATTACTGAAAGGTACAATTTATAAAGTTCAAAGTCTTGGGACTTTATCATGGAAACCTTTTAAAGGACTTTGGGCGTTTAGTTCGAGAAAGTGTTACAAATTCTGGTCGCTAGGAGGTATGACAATCAAGTGACAACATTTATTACCATCCGAATGCCACTCCTCATCAGTATCGGAGCGTTAGCTCTTGGTTACAATCGGAGCGTTCGATTCGACACCCAGGGTCATCTTTTCTACTTTCCCTTTTCCTTGTTTTCCAATATGTCATTACTATCAAAACCAAAAACCCAATCAAAAATAAACCCTCAGAATTTCATTTCAAATACATAATAAGACAGAAATTCAGTTTAGTTAATTCCTCTAGGCGTCTATTAATACTTAACGAACCATGTAAGCGCTACCTTTAAATATCAACTTGGGCTTGTAAACCAAACATTCCAAAATACCTACACGTTCCTCAAAATAGAACCACGGAAATTAACTATTACGAATAAACCAACACCGTATCGGTGTCGACGGGATATTACATAATCAATAACTCATCTAAAATATGAATAAAAATAATTATAAACACTTTAAAGTATACAAGAATAAATTTATTGGTCCAAAGTGTTCTAGTTTTCGGCGGAAATTAAGATTATACATGGATAGTTGTTACGAATTAAGAACGATGACTTGATGTACGATTGCATCGTCAGGCGCCATCTTAATGTCACGCATTATTTAGAAAAATAATATAATATAAAAAACAATAAAAGAAAAATAATACAATGGAAAAAATAATAATAGAAAAAAATAATAATATGAGAAATATTATGTAGAAAAAATCGCGTAAATGACTTTCTAGAGTCCGCGCCATAATAGAACTCTCATGGAAGTAAAAGAACTAAAAATAGCAGCTCCGCTATTTGATAGATTTTTTTTCGTAAAGTAGCCAGGAAATTAAACAGTTTTAATTTATATTTATCATTTATTATTCAGTTATTACCTACATCGATTGCAAAAGATACAGATAGATTAAATACCGGATCAACACTAAGGGCTGTTTGCATAAGGTTGCTTAAATTTATTTAAGAAATACAAAACGTATTTAACACTCCTAAATATAATTAATGTCTTGCACAACGCAAAATTTGCCGCTAAATATGTTTAAAGAACTGTCATCTACGTTTTGTGTATTACGTATTTACGCAGTTTAATATGTTTAACTAATTTTATTTAAAGGGGGCGATCGTTATGCAAGCGACCCTTAGGATTTTTTTTATCTCCATAAATGATGTGCTTTCCACGGGATAGATGTTTTTGGCGCTACAACACAGCCAGTTTTCTACTATTCTTCACAAGATCGTAAATGATTACCAGGAGAATCTGCAATGTATGACGTTCTCAAAAGTTCACGGAACTTAGACAAATATCTTTTTCAAAACGAATAAATTTTATAAATCGATTATAATAGAATTCCCATGTAAAAGTCCATAAAATATTATGGCTAAACTTCCCACACTAATTAAAGAAGAAAATTGTTTTTGTAAAACTTGACTTCGCATGGTATAGTTTTTTATTCACAGCGTAGAGCCAACATGGACGCAACAAGCCTACGTTGTATGTTGATATGAATGTCTCAGTAAATTACATTTGGTTACACTTAGTTACGTTTTTAGGGTTCCGTATCTATTTTAGCAAAAACAAAACCCACATCTAATCTCCTTGTACGGCTGTCTGTCGGTCCTTGTCAGAGTCATTTTTCTCACAAACTATTGGTTCTAAATGAAATAAATTTCACAGGAAAGTGTAATCTGTATAGAGCTGCGAGGTTATGTAGTAAAATAATGAAAGCGAAAAGATGGCTGGCGGTCCATCCCTGGGTATTGTTAATCTGATCCTGAAAAATCATAATAATCTTTCCTAATTATTTTTTAAAAATCTAATAGGTGGTGACATATTAGCTTCCTCCGCTAACTTTTAAACTATGAAGTGGAAAATTCTGGAACTGTTAATAACAACACGACTACATTTACCTACTGATTCCTGGGACCAAGAGGCTTGTCGTAATAGGCGACAAAACAACCCACAGCTACATAGCATTTATCCATCTGGATACTCACCACCTCTACTCTAATGTATATCGCCATAACAACCTTGAGTTGTGTTCGAGCATTAGCAGCTATAGTTTAGTCTTGCAAATGTCCACAGGCGCCGATAATCACTTGCCATCGGGGGTCCAATTCTACTATTACAAACTCGTCAAAATCGCCGGACACTCGTCTCAATCGTAGGTTTCCCTGGATTCGATATTCTGTTAATACCAATAGCGTGCCCGTGACACACCACTCTACGAGTATTTTTGTAAACATTTATAAGCGAGAACTCGCGACAAAATGTTATAAATTTTTGGATACTTCTCGATATTCATTTTGACTAACGTTATTTTTGCTATTGTGAATGCCATGTTTTTCTTCTATTATTCCAACGTAAAGATATCGCGAAGATATTATGGATTTAGCGGAATACGAATTTGTATCTCTATGGCGTTGGAATCGTATATATATAACAGCCCATAAATGGCTCGGGCCTTCCACTATAGCGGAACGGACAGTACCCGCCACGCTTGTCCGAGATAGCTTGGCATGGTTGACACATCAGTTATATCAATGTGCAGGTTGCAACACGATTTTTTCCTACACAGTTATTATCGCACGTGGTAATTGGGTTTTTGAAAAAAAAAAAAAATATTGATTTTTTTATGTATTTTAAAACTTTATTATTAATAATATTGATATTTAATGCCAAAAACTTCAAAAAATTTTTTTTTCAATTAATTATGAACAATTAAAAATCGATGAAATTTAAATAAAAATCACGTGACTATAAACGCGCCATGATTGGTCACCATAGTTGTGACGTCATAATGTTATAGCTATTTAATAGCAGTACAGCGTTTACGGCTATTACACGTGACTAGACAATAATATTAAAAAATTATTAAATTACGAATTGTTAGTTGGTTCCGATTAGCTATGTGTGATAAAGGATTTATTAAGGCAAAGTCTGATAACATTCCTGATGTTGATATATTTATGATCACCGATTTTTAAAAAAATGACGTTCGGTTTAATTCTGCTGAAGTTCGAGGTGCCAAGGCATCAAGGTAAGTCTGTTAAAAAATAATATAATAAATGAAAATATTTAAGTATTTATTCTCCATTACATTAAATATAATTATTTATTTCATAAATTGTAGAGCATCGCGTGAGAGTTACGGCGACAAAGCTATAGGTTATGTTCAACTAAGTATAATATAATATAATATAAATATATCAAATTGAATCCCAATCATTAGATAAAGATACATAAATTTATTATTTAAGCACTTTAAATTATCAATAAAAAAAAATTTTAATGCCATGATTATAAAGGTTATGATTTGGAGTCCAGTTAAAAAAAATTATTTACTGAACTTTACTTAAATATATAATAATAATTTGATTTGTATACTTAGATAAATAATAATTAATAAAAATGGTATTAAGAAATACTTACATCGAAATGATCTTCACAACAAAAAAAAAATCGATTTTGTTTGGGGATTATCACGGTGCACTGCTTGAAACCATTTATTTCGACGTTTGACATCTTGGGGAACATTTAAAAACGTTTTATCAGGAGTTGCCTTTGTAGTATTCGTACATAATGGTACAAAACAAGAACGATAACTTTTGAGGTTCGACATTTTTGATATAAATTTAAATATTTAATAATGACAACAAAATGAAATAGATCAAAACACTGTATTTATTATTTTTCTATCAACTGCAATGAGTGAAAACTAACATTATGACGTCACACGCGCTCGGGTTTGTTCGGGAGTTGTCGGCGTGTCTTCGGTACTGGATTCAAAAATTAATTTTTATTTTGAAATAACTTTTGAATTATTGCAAAAAAAAATAAAAAAATATAGTTTTGTTATAAAACTAATATATAATCTTTCCATTTATCACAAAAAATTTTTTTTTTCAAAAACCCAATTGTATCAATATGCACATTAGGTCAGAAAACTGCCTAAGTGGTGTATGCGTTCCGGTCAGGATCGAACCCACGCCCTTTGAGCATGGGACGCGTGCGTGGTAGCATAATCTTATCTATACTAATATTATAAAGTTGAAGAGTTTGTTTGTTTCAACGCGCTAATCTCAGAAACTACTGGTCTGATTCGAACAATTCTTTCAGTGTTAGATAGCCCAATTATCGAGGTAGGCTATAGGCTATATATCATCACGCTACGACCAATAGCAGCGGAGCACCAATGAACAATGTTTCAAAATCGGGGGTTTTGAAAACAAAGTCCACACGGACGACGTCGCGGTCACACCTTGTATCTATTACGCTACCACGACTTTCTCCTTTTTCCACAATTTTCCCAACGCAAAGATATTGAATATACTGACTAATTGAGCATCAGGTCAGTCTATGTCCTAAACTTAAACGAAATAAATGCTTTCCATTAGAAGATTTGTATTACAAAAGCGATCCAACATTGTTGTTGTTTAAATAACATCTTCACGGAACTCTTGCTTATCGGTTATCGCTATAAAAATTTACGTTCGCACGTTGTCAGAGGTCAAGGCGCATGCGGCATTACTTGATAAGGAATTGGAGCGCTGCGTTCAAGTAAGGGAGAAAATAATTTTAAAGTTGAATTTTACTATGACGATATACTTTCTTATATAATAATAGGGGTCTTAAAATATTTACTACTAGCTGTGCCCGCGACTTCGTAGTTGTGGATTTTTTTCGCGGAACCCGGAAAAGTAGACTTAATTACTCCTTTGCATATTATACAATATCAGCTATCTGCTACTGACTAGACGTTTCAGAGATTAGCCGAAACAAAAAGACAGACAGACAAAAAATTAAAATATTGTATTATGTATATGTATTGTATGTATAATCGTATGGGCTCTGCCGTGCTTGTTCGATAAAGGCCGGTTCCTATATCTAATCGACCGTTCACTTACCTTACTATTGATTTAAATTTGACATAAGCTCTATACTACGAAGGGTAGATATAAGAAATTGAAAGAGTATTATTAAGTATTTCAGTTTTATAAAATTAAATATTAAACAAATCAGTAAGTGTATTATTCAAAGTTCACGAAATTAAATCACTCTTCACGTTTTGTTCATATCAATAATTCTTTGAGGTTATACATTGATATATAAATATACAATATTTACTACCTACATTATTTTGTACTACTTAAATAGTTGTTTTTAATACCATACTATAACCAGCCATTCAGTCACTAAAAATATTGAATTTTCTAACTAGACATATTTTAGATATTTTAATCCATTAACAATTGCTACATTCATACCACAACACTTGCCTACGCTAGCGCTATTTCTGGGGGATTTTGAACTTATTATTTACTGTTTCGGATACTTTTTCAACTTTATCTCTACACTCCATAATCCATACAAGTAATGCAAAAATTCAGCCAATGGTAGGGTAACTGAATGGATAGTAAGATTATAAGAACAAGCCATTAATGCACTGTGCAATTTCTGCTTTACGAATTTTACTGATCAATTCCATTTTTAATAATTTATTGATGCACAAAACAAATTGAAGACGTGAGTGGATGAAGCTGATATGTCGCATATTCGGTTTTTTGCTTTTTTTGCGTAGATGAAGGGTTTAAGTCGATACCAAATGACTACAGACCTTAGGTCATTGATATAAGGCATATTTAAAAAATAAAAAGTTGAAAAAGTTGTTAAGTTCAGTTCAGTTTAAAATAAAAGTAAAACTTTTATCTCGATTTACTCAGAATTGGAATTATGCGACTTATCACCTTCATCCACTCATGTCTTCAATTTTATTCATCACAAAATCTATGTAACTAAAAACTTATAAACAAGAAACAGGACTACAATCTACAAATTATTACTTGCATTGAGATATAGTCATCGCTTATTAGTTAAACTTATTGTAATCCGCATCATTACTTAGTTACCTAATTACGTGATTCAATATATAACTAAGAGCCGCTTGCATAACGATCGCCTTTAAATAAAATTAGTTATTTAAAACTGCCTAAATACGTTTAACACAAAACGTATTGATAGTTCTTTAAACATTTTTAGCGGCA
Organism: Dendrolimus punctatus; assembly: GCA_012273795.1. NCBI lineage: Eukaryota > Metazoa > Arthropoda > Insecta > Lepidoptera > Lasiocampidae > Dendrolimus > Dendrolimus punctatus. The sequence goes on from CM022544.1 coordinate 16,500,158, forward strand.
AATTTTGCGCTGTGCAAGACGCTAATTGTATTTAATGTTAAATACGTTTTGTGTTTCTTAAATCAATTTAGCAACCTTATGCAAGCATCCCCTAATATCTCGCAATGAATATGCGTGAATCAATCTGTTATAATTTAACAGGATATATTGAATACTTTTCTGTGATTTATATTTTAAATGTACGTAAAAATACCTATGTAATTTGTAAAATATTTAACAATTTCGGATTACATTTTAAATTGATTAAATATTTTGTAATCAATTTGTAAGGGTTAAAAACAGTATTTCTTACATTTGTAATAACGTGAAAAATCATTTGACTTGGATGATTTTTCTTTCTGCAGTTTTTGTGGTGAGCAATAATTGCTTGGGGCATTTTTTTATATTTAACTATTTTAACGTACCTATGGTTACTATTATTTTCCTTCTTATGATAATATTTTTGAGAAGTATTTAGTCTAAAGTTTGTTTATTTTTATTTTATTCCTATGTTAAATTAATTATATACATCATAATATTTAATGTTATACAAAAATTTAACTATCCAAAAAAAATATGCTAATTTTGACATATTAATACACAAAATGAAAACTAAAATCTAGGGATATAATTTATATCTCTAATGCTATCACTTATCAAATAAAAACGCATACGTAATAGATACCAATATCAATAAAACGTAACTAATTTCTTAATTATTAAAAAATATTAATATCGTGTATTACTTACCAAAAAAATCAAATCCTTAATTCGAGCACTGGACTCTTATTGACATTTTTTTTCAAACAAGAGTATTATTGTTAATATCAAAAACCATCAATTTGACAATCTTTAAAAACTAAACTAATTCTTTTATAAATTTATTCGAAATTTACTACAGAAATATTTATTTCGTTCGTTGCTATTTATTTTGAAAATTAAAAGTCACGTCGTATAATATCGTGAATACGCTCGTTCTCGAAAACGCGGGAAGCAAGCGACGTACGTTCGCGAAGCGCGCTATACATTCGACTGACTTTCTGAACTTGTGATCCGAGCATATTGAATTAAAAAATTGAAGGGAGAACCGAGTGCGCTTGAACTGAACCGGCGTTTTTACGACGTATGTTTGTTTATTTTGTTTTAACATCGTCGTTGTAAATATGTAATAGGTTTCGGTGTAATAAATACAGATGTGCTTCGTTAGACAGTTTACAAAGTGATCTAAGATTTTTTTGCTGATATTTGTTTCATATACGGAAAAATTTATGTGTAAAGTAACTAAAGTCAGTTAAATAGCAAATATGCGAATTTTTGCGTCTTTGTAGAGGTGGTCAAAGACGGATTTCAATACGTAGAAAGAACTATATTAAAATTTTCGCGATTATCTAGGGCTTTTTTACCTTGATAAATTAAACCTTAGAGAGAAACTCGTCGAAAGTTAAATCCACAATAAAGTTAATAACTCTAGGTTCATTAATTTTAGGGCGAGTTGCTTGGGAAATTACTTGTCTAGTCATGCTACATCTGCCAGGTCGCGGTGAAAGAGGTAGACGCGAAAGATGCTTGCTTGATGTCTTGAGGAATGGATTACAATAATAATTATGCATTGGGAAAGTGACGAAATAACAATAATAAAAAATATTTTATTTTAATTCATATGATGATAATTATGTGCCAAGTTACATTTCTTGAAACCATAATAATAATTTTAATTAGATTAGCATGGATATGTGATATTTTTCATTTTTAAATTTAGTATTTCCTATTCGATAACAGATGGCAGTGGAAGTAGATAGCGGTGAATGGCATAACATTTGGTTTACGCTACTTGTCGCTAGATGGTATAACATAATATCAAAATGTTTTTAACGAGGTACATTTCGGTATCGCAGCCAATAGGTAGGTATATTAATTAATATTGTATTTAAATGTAGATAAATTTTCGTCCGTTGGTCTCACGACATAATTGCCAAAACAGATTAATGGTTGACAATTTTAATTGAAGTTTATCTGCATCAGTTTTTTTGCTAGCTGATAAAATAAACTACATATTTGCCTTGAATTAGTTTTAGTCCATTCATGAATTTTAATGAACCGATTAGAGCCAATTAAAACGAGTTTTAAACATTTTAAAGAGTTTTGATGTTGCTAGTTTTTTAGGATTATATTTTAATGTTTGTTTTAATCTAAATTCAATCATCTAAATAAAACAACCTGCGACCCGTCGAGCTTTGGTGACCTGTCTAGCATACTTCATAACATACTGCCAGTTTACTCCTTTAAGACGTTTACGACAATTCCACTCCAAAAACACCTTTGTATGTAACCCCTATAAAAAGGTTGAATATGTCTGTTTTAGACTCAAAAACCTTTTCCAAAACAAATAAATGACATCGCAACCGAGTTCGTTGGCCTGTGTAAACTTCGCCCGCGAAAAAGTTTCGGCTACCATTAAAGGGCCGTTTCTGTAATGGTCTTAACAATGGGATTTATAGTCAACTTTTAAAAGTTTAATGACTGGTTCGCGGTATTTTATGAAGCGTGAAAGGCTAGAAAGGGATTATAAGTTTTACTGTCTGTTTTATATGATACCTATTTTGGCCCGCGGTTTCGCACGTGTATCTTAGGGGAATCCATACAATGCGTCACGCAGAAAGGGGCGGGGAGGGAGTCGACTATGTGTAACAAGAGGTGGGAGGAGTCCTAAATTTCGTTAGGTCATATTTAAAAATCTAATATATTGTTACAACCTAGGCCCCGACAAACAAATTCCACGTACAATTCTGTAAAAGCACATTTTATTACCTGTCGCCATTTGAACTAATTGTAATTGTAATTATTGTGGAGAATAGCCTATTGTACTCGCTCATTAGCATCATTAGCCAGGTGTGGCGGATAATTTTACATTTGTGAAGTATAAAACGACGGTGTTATGATGAGAGGGGGCAGTCGAGCTACGACTACGAGACGGGCGTGACGTGTCTGTGTACATTCAGGAATCTAATGCTGACGGACTTTGCGCATTTTATTGAATTACGACCTTCTGCATTACGTTTGGATTTGTAGTGTTCGGTTATATTTGTGCCTGTGTAATACTTGTTTGTATAGTTCTAAAATAAACAGTGTAACTCATTTTGAATAAAAGCTTTTTAATTTGAATTTGAAACACTCTATAATTCTGACGGCAATTTAATACGAGTCCCGCTACTCGTAACAATATTTAAGCTAATTACGGAACAGCTGTTTTAGTTTAATAACAGCTGAATCACTCTAGCGGCGTAAATATGCATACCTCATATTAGTTATATATTTATGCCGTTTGCTGTCGTGACGATTGGGCCGTAGGACCTGAGGCCATGAGCCTCTATCAAAACGGCTCATTGACTCTTCAGGTGATCAGAAGGCTGGTGCCTACTTCGGCCAACGGATCAGTATGGCGATCCAGCGAGGAAACGTAGCCAGCCTTCTGGGCACCTTACCCATAGAAGACGGTGATCTGGGCTCAGTATTCTACTTATAGTCTTGAGGGACTATGGGTAGAATAAATACAAATAAGTTAAGTTTTCTTACATTGTATTCGATTATAATGTCCCTTTATTAATTGTTTTGTGAATAAAGATGTATATTTAATCATTTCTTGATGTAAAATTCCAAAAATCTGTGATTTCACACTAGAGGGAAGAGTCTCACGAATATGACAAGGATGGCCAAGGGGTCAAAAAATCATGAAATTCGTGTGACATAATTTGTGGAGGGCCCCCTAGTTAAGAACTTCGCAGTATGTTGCTATTTAATCCACCATTATGGTGGACATTAAAATACTTTAATATCATAAAACTTTTAAAATAACACGATAAAAATATATTGTAAGATGATAAAAGATATCTCAGTTGATTTATAATCTATCACTATATATCATAACTTTTATGTATAGTATTTATTTTACACGACTCTATGCGGCATGAATAATGAGGTTTCTGTGACACAGTCGAAAATGTTTTATGTATACGAATGTAAGCATATTGGATATTGTCTATTAACTATCATATTAGAAGTGCGTCTCAGGAAACAAGTCTTGCGGGAAAAATATGAAACTATAAGCCATGCGCAGTAGTTTTGCAGATGGTCGCCCCTCCCGCTTGTCTAAGAGTAATAAGTACTAAGAACTAGACGATCGCGGGTCGCGGTTGTGGGAAGCAGGAGGGGTTCCCATCGGCAAACCTTCTGCGCACGACTTATAACAGATGAAGCCCTGCCACGCTATTATGGTGTTTTTATCAATATTTTTAAAGAAAACGTACATTATATAATTATTCAATTTACTATTACTACTAAATCGGAATCTTTCTAAATAAATATCATGTTTTTAAGAATCCGATGCACGACCGTAGCGCCCTGTTTGCGGGACTTCTTTCGTAACACAAAGTAAATCTGTAGTATCTAAACCAAAATGTATGTAGGACTTAGAATGATGCCAAACAACAGAGATCTACTGTGACTCGAAGGGTCACGTTTCACTAAAATAGTTAAGATTTTAGAAGAAAAAAACAATCAATTTCCTACAATTAATACACTTTTGAGTTCCCATCACAAACTCAAAGAATAAAATACATACAATGAATTTTCAAGATGTATGTGTATGGTCAAAACAGTCATGTAACCGATTTATTTACTGCGCGATTATAATCCAATTTGTATCTAAAATGTCTAAAAGAAGATAAAAAATATAAATGTTATTTACGGAGCTAGTTAAGTAGTTATTATAAATTTTATTTTGGGCAATTTAGATGGAGATATCTGAAGGTTGGAGTGAATAATATATGTAAATTATATTTCTTAGAACATTATAGATATGCCAAGAATTGGTGTCTTTTTTTTATTATTACAAAGTCTTTGTAGTTTAATAAAAAAAATCGAATCACACATTGTTGATACGATAGACTTTTTTGTGGATTTTTTACTTTAATTAAAAATACTCGCCTTACTCGTAATATGTAGGTTCTGTTATTATATTAATCACGTATTATCTATTCCGTGATATTAATGTACTGTGTGATGTCGGTATATATTGAACTTTTTTTTTATCTCGCATGGACTGTAATCACACAACATTGCCATTTCACCATAGATAACAATAACTTTAGATAACATATTAAACATATAATATTTATGCTGGGGCTGTATCGGCGTTAGTGTTAAAGATTTAGCTGTGGTCTTGTCTTATTAAAAGCGTTAAAAAAACCGACTTTAAAAACCAAATAAGTATAAAATAACTTATTTCTAAAGCTATTGTTATTAATATTTATTATTTAAAACATCTTCTTAGTCTTCTTAGTCGGTGCTTGGTAATTTTAAAAATATAGTAATTTGTATGTTTTACTTTGCACCGACTTCAAGATGTTTTAGATAATACATATTAATAATAATAGCTTTAGAAATAAATTATTTTATACTTTTTAGTTTTTGAAGTCGGTTTTTTTAAACGAAGTTTTTTATATTAATTTGTTCTTTTTTAGTGTCTAACTACGGGCACGCCTACGAAAAGTGCCGCGCTGGATAAAAAATTTTTCATAAAAAATGTTGATAAAATGAAAACTACTGGGCCAAACTATGTAAAATTTTTAGGAGACCAAATGGCAGCTATTTCGCGTCGAACAAAAAAGAATCACGTAAATCAGATCATAAATCTCAGAGTAATCGGTGATCATACATAAAAAAAGGTTCCGACGAATTGAGAACCTCTTTTTTTCTTTTTTTATCCGTGCAGGAACGGAGAAAGAATACAATTTCCTGCGGCCCGGCGGCCTGTCGTAAGAGGCGACAAAAACAACCCTCAGCCAGGTGGTAGGGCATTTGCCCGACTGGATGGCTACCACCCCTGGTCTAGAGTATGTCGCCATAACAACCTTGTGTTGTGTTCCGGCATTAGTGACCAGGTTCCAGGCTCCCTAAAGAGAGCAGCAGCGCATTCGTAGCACCTTTGGTGTTGCAAATGTCCATAGGCGATGGTAACCGCTGTCCATCAAGTGGGCCGTCTGCCTGTCTGCTGATCTCCTGCAATAAAAAAAAAAAAAAATTGAAGTTGGTTAAAAATAACGTCGTTAACGCATAGCCACATTGAATATGCATACGATACCTTTCAATATTTAACGTCATTAGCATTTTCGCATCTGAAATGGCGCATTTACACTCAACGCCACATCTACGTGAAACGACTTATGCCTTGGTAACTTTATCACCATTAGAGTAAATAGTCCAATTTTACAAAAATAAAAATTATTTAAATGTATCTATAATGATTGACAAGTTCTGATAGATTGTTATAGACTATATACCATTTTCCTCGTTTTAAGGTAAACATCCAGTAAAGAACAGTACAGAAATCACTTGAGCTACTTTTGATTAATTCTGCAGCAGAGTTGTCAAAACAATATAGTGATTCAGGTTTCAAAGAGCCTTAGGGCCAATTTTACAATTATCAGATAAAAGTTATCAGTTAAATTTTAATAAATTATAACCTGACTAGATTTAAAAGTGCATTAATTCAACTGTTATTATTCATGCAACTGTCATTTTTAATTTTCCCATGTTGTATTTTATGAATAACGTTTACTTGGTGATGCAAAATCGGCCCTTAGGATGGTGGGCATAGACATTCAATCGACGGTAAAAATAAAGTAATCGCTGTTTAGCCATAGTGTTAAACGATTTTTTTTTACATCAGCCTTAGTTAATGTATTTTTATAAAATAATTAATACAAAAAAGCGCATTTCTTCTCTCAGTTTTTATTTGCTTTATAGAATATTTTTAAATAATATGTTACAACACGGGACAGGCATAACTTATGTCGCGATAATTATAACAGTTGCAGCAACATCTATGATATAAGCAAGAAGACTTAGTTTAAAGCTTACGAAAGTAGCGAAATAAGTCTTTAATCATAGTCGTCGATTAGTAGAAGTTTGATCAATTAATGAGGATTTCTTCGCACCTTAAGTAATTACTTAAAAGTAAATATAAATCTGTCAAACTCTGGAATGCGCTGCCTCTTACTCTGACAGTAGTCAGAGAGGCCAAATCATCGCATACATTTAAGAACGCACTCAGAAAACACTACTTTTCTTTAAATAATTATGCCTAATTCTAATATTATAGACTATTTAATATATATGTATGATACGTATGTATGTATTTAATTTATAAAGTAGTTTAAGTATGTTTATTTTATTTATAAGTTATGTAGTTTAAGTATGTTTATTTATGATTTTAATGATTTGCACCACCTACATCGCCAGATTAGGTTAAGTTATTCCTTAAGTTAGGTTGCCTGGAAGAGATTGCTTTCAGCGATAAGGCCGCCTTTTGTCTCTACCTTGTCATTATTGTTATTGTATATTTTGAAATTGTATATTTGGTGAGCAATAAAGTGTTATCTATCTATCTATAAATCAGGCTTAAAAGACATTCAAACTCATCTAAACGAATATTGAGATGATAATCTATATAAAAAGTTTTGCTATTAAACGCTTGTATTCAAATTCCTGCGATTCGAAAATACTTGTATAAATGTCACTGTAAAATCGTGAGTGTCAATCGAATCGACATTCCATCCTAAGAGTGGCGCCACCGTCAATACGATACTGCATTTTAGTCTCTTCAAAATCAAAAGCTCAACGAGCTATCGGTGAGTCGAATCTAACCACTTATAAGAGCTTTTTCAAAATTTTCAAATATGCATTCAAACAAAAAGTATTTTCAAATATTCGAGATGTCACACGTTGGCGAGACATTTTATTTTTAACGATTATCATTTTCGCTTTAGGCAGGCTTTCCGCGAGTGTTCAACAGGAAAAAAAATATTTAGGACAAAATAAAAAAAGAGATATAAGATAATATATATTACAATACTTATGGTGTCCTAATCCTCCACAAGTATCTTTAAGCGATTTCACAGCTTAGCCCCACAAAGAAAACTAATGTATAAACATGAACGAAAACTGCAACCACAGAGTACTTTATATATACTGGTATAGAGTCAACAGTCATAATATATATACTAACGCACTCTATCGGTATACGGCATTATTCAACGGCAAAAACCATCCAGGGGGTCTAGTGTTATTTTGATTTTTATATTAGACTTTTGGAAATTGCGGGAGTTATAATTTAACTCCTGCAATTCCCAAAAGCCTTTCCAAAAAATGTTTATTTGTTAAAAATTTGTTAAATAAAACAACAATTTAGCGGTAGCATGATTTATTATGTTTCCTTTTATTAAAATATTCAAAGGCATACATTTTCATAACATCATTTGTATCCACATCTAATCTGGTGCCGTTAAGATGATGTACTTACAAGTTTTACCATATCTGGGCACACAACAACCTCTTTCAGAAGAAGCCATAATCCAAGTCATCAGAAAACAAATCGTTAGGCAAATTGGTGTTCAGGATACATGCGTAAGTCCAACGTGATCACAGAACACTAATAAACGTGATAAGCGAAGTCTTTGGAGTCCAGGAATCAAACAAAGTTATCGAAAAATAATCAAAACACAAACAAAGTACATACGTTCACGAATGTAGCTTGTATCAGTCGGAATGTCATTTTGGTTTTGACATAATTGACATCTTTGAAATAAGTTTTTGGTAAATCGACAATTCATCAAAAATCTATTAATTAAAGTTAAAAAGAGCTTTATAATTTGAAAAAGGTGAGGACTAGAATTTACACACTTTAAAATATATTTATTAGCTGATATGGCTTGCAAAAACATAAAAACATATCAAATATTTCTTAAACAAGTATTAAAACAACTGCGTATAAAGAAACATTATATTCATTCATTTGGTGATTAATTTGAGAACAGTGAGATCTACTGCAATACCTACCTACTAATAGAACGCAAAAAAATCTCTAAGAAAAAATAATTGTACTGACTGTTAGGACACTGACTGCAACTAATAAAACTATTTTGGCATTGACATATTTGTCTTCCTTGATTACTATTGAAAAGTGGCAGAAATGTTGGAACAAAATCAAACAAGATACCTTGAAAAGTAGTTTTACTATGTGTACCAGTCCTGAAAATTTATGAAAATATTTTGCAATTAGCTTTATGAGTAATAAACGCCACATCGCATAGCAATACGTATGCATCCGGCTTTAGAAAATGTCAGAACCGGTTTCACGCAGATGATTATCTTCCTGTTATAATGTAAGATGTCTTGATCGTTTCTAGCACCATGTTTTAATAAGTGGACGAAATGTAAATTGCTTCATAACCTTGTTGATTACTTCGTTAACTGGCAAAGTCGTTAGGAGAGGCCAGATCGTGTTGAATATTTATATTCGTCTTAAGTACAATCTACGTCCGTTAATAATTTTACCATTTTTTAGGATATCAGGTGGTATTTGCTCGACTGGATGGCTACCCCTGGTCTAAAGTATGTCGCCTTAGCAACCTTGAGTTGTCACTAATGCTGGATTAGTGACCAGGTCCAAGTCTCCCTTAAGAGAGCAGCAGCGCATTTGTAGCACCTTTGGTGTTGCTTTTCCTAACACCGTTGTTCCAACCTTTTTAATAACAGCATCTTCCGCTTCATTACGACTATTGTTGCGGCGGGGCTGGATTTAGCGGTAAGCGAACTATGTCAACTTTGCGGGAAAGAGGTGTGGGACAATTTGGACGGGATTCGGGAAATATGCACGCACTTACCTGGTTAATGGGAACGAAATGGGGCCCCTCTTCTCTACTATTCAATTCACACACACTTTAAAGTACTTTTATATTTATAGTATTAAACTTTTAGTATATGATATGTGTTTATTATATATTATAATTGCGGTGCGGAGCGGGTTCTATATTTATATGGTGCGGGCGCGGTATATTTTAAGTTATTTTATTTATTTACAATGTGGAGTGATTTAATTTATTTTATGATATGACATGAATGATTGAAGTGACGTGCGAAAGGGGAACGCGCCGTCACATTTAAAGGAACAATTTAAATATGTCGAAGAAAAGTATGAAAAGGTCGAAAGCAGGTTTACATGGCGGTACCAACTATCTCTGTCGTACCTACTTACCTCTGTACTCATACTGCTCGCCTTTACGAGTCAGTCTGTTGTTGACCCTTGTTTATTATTTATTGTAGAACCATATTTTTCAAATCTAACCTATTCGTCTTTGTCGGAATGTTCACATACTCTCTCTTTTGTACAATATCCTTTTTGATCCTCGTACCCCTCCGTATTTAAGGGACCGTTTTGATTTCTTACATCTTTCTCATTCCCGTTATTTGCTCTTAAGTAATAATCTCTCCTTAATGACCCCTGTACATACTTCTTCCTTCGGTGATAACTCTTTCACGGTACAGACTGTCCATTTATGGAACTCCCTACCACTCAACATCAGACAAGCTTAAACCATATTGTCTTTTAAACTGATGATTACTAAATATCTTTGGTCCTCGCAAGTGTAAAACATGCTGCTGATTCTTGGAATGATTTTTATTATTGATTGTTTTCATCGCCACTGTTGTCTTAATTATTTCCCCAGTTCAAGGGGTTGCCTGGAAGAGATCGCTTCAAGCGATAAGGCCGCCCTTTGTTCAACATTTACTGTACCTAGTTTTAAGAACGTAGCTATAATTTTTGGTGAACAATACAGTGTTCTCATTCATTCATTCATGTTCATCTCTTGTTCAACCCCCAATACACATTGTTGATACATACATATTCCTTCTCTTTTTTCGCAATAGCTATGTATGTATATCTATCTCGGTCCCTCCAATTTTTGCTTGCTACTGGGAAGATATTGCCATTTTGTAGTCGGATTCTTTTGGATTATTAAAAAAGACCTATGAGAAAGAATAAGTTCGTCAATTGCAGTGACTTATTGAAAGAAACTAAATGAAGGCCGTCCTGAGAAGTAATGTAAGTATGATATCTACTTTTGAAGCTATAGCGGACATTCTTAGTCGACGAGGGTTTTAGTCAGTCTACGCAATTATTGTATTTATTTTTTGTTATTCGACAAACATTTACAGAGCAACTAAAAGCAACAAAATTATACTATTATCTTCAGCGGCTTCCTGTGTATTCATGTGTTATTCAGGGATTTTTACCTTCGGATTCCGCACACATAACCCCTGTGCGACAACCCGCATATCTTTCCGCCACCGATTGCCTACAAGTGCAGTTATATCGCGTGTGTACATAAATATCGAAGGCCGCAAGAAGGAGACAGGGTTTGCTGCAAGACTCACGACTTGGTGATCAGCACGCATAGTTAGTATAGCCTAGAGGCACGCAGATTAGTCTCCCTTCAATTATATAAATATATTACTAATCATACCACCGCCATTTTGGATGCGCGTGAAGTTCCATGTTAATAATTATTCCCTTTCAAAGGTCTCTTGAAACAATTAGCTTTTATCATTCGAATTGATTCATACAAATATTTACACATTGTATTTATAAAACAAAGCATATTACGCCAATAGTAATAATTCTACAATACATACAAAAGCATATATAATACATTAAATAAGCTAAATATAATTAAAAGGCGACGTGTTTCCTGCCATTCATGGATTAAATGGGTTGGTCAACTCGACGTTGAAATGCCATTATCTTGTCGTGGGCATGTTACTCATGAATGCGTAATGTGATTTTTTCTATTATACCGCGTTGATACGATCAGAGTATGCTCGGACCTATTACACACGGATACCTACTCGGATATCTACACGGATAGATACTCGGATAATAATTCGGATAGGCACTCGGATATTCGCTCGACTCGGATATCTACTCGGATAGTCACTCGGATAGGCACTCGGATAGCCTCTCGGATAGTCGATCAGATGGCCCATCGGATAGCTATTCAGATAACTCCTGGGATAGACTGGTTGCTACTAGCATCATGTGTGACTTTCGCTTTAGCATTGCCTTTCAACGAGGTAATGGGACCAGTTTTTTGGCAACGTTCCCAACTGACACTGGTCTGGTATTAGATTTTCTAGATTAATTTTCATATGTTAATTTCATGAGTTTACTTATAAAGCAAATAGATTTGTTAATACTCGTTTATTTTTAATACACAGGGGGAACGTGACTAAGCTTTGCTTAAAACATAGTGGTTTTCTTTCAATTATTACTCCATTTGCACGTTTACAAGCACAGAATTTTATGTTGTGAGCAATCAAACATGTCACACAATAAACCACCAATCGACGTAAGCAAGGCCAATGGCCTGAGCGAGCGAAGGCCGAGGGTAAAGCGCTTTCGAAGTAATAACTCTTTTGACACAAAACTTTAGCGATTAGCTGTAATAATCAGTTACCTCTCCAGTAGTTTGTAGGAATAGGTATATTACAGGTTTTACGCGGAAACTTATTGGGTGACATTTCACTTTGCATTTTTATTTTTGGAAAATATAAGTACCTATTAGAACTGGTCACAGTTTTCTGTGGCTTAGGATGATAGGTTTTTCTCTTATTGTGCACTGTTTGCGACATATCAAGCATAAAGCACTTAAATAAGAATACATTAGTAATCATCAGAAATCATAACTTAAATAATCCTCGATTTTATTATCAAAAAATTCTTTAGGTGTCTTCTTTTAAATAATATGGATTTTTGCCTGTACGCTGTCAGGTAATATTGTATATTACTGGTGCCATCCATAATACACTTTTTTGCATTAGTGTTAAATTGAGTTTAGTTGATGAAATCGATAAAAACTTATTTATAGTCGAAAAATGTCATTCATCATATTTTTCGACTGTTAAATAACAAATAAAATATCAATATTACCGGCGAATATGCGTCGCACGCATTTACGCAGACCGGCCAATTACGTGGGGAACAAATGTCTAGCCATGCCGCCTCCGCCAGGTCCCGGTCGAAGGGGAAGGCCCAAGAAATGTTGGCTTGACGTCGTGAAGGATGACATGCGTGCCAATGGTCTCAAAACGGGGGATGCTGAAGACCGCGCGAAGTGGAGTAGAAAAAGCAGGAAAGCGGACCCTGGGCGTCGGAGTGAACGCTCCGAACGCAACCGGGATTTAACGCTCGGATGATGATGATGATGCCTCAACAGGAGCCTTATGTCTGCGCGCTGCCGTATTATATACAACTAAACTAGTGCATGAATTATTATACTAGCTAGCAAATTTTCAATTAGTTTTTGTCTGTATAATGATTATAATACATACATACATACATAACTTCACGCCAGGTCCCTTGCGGAGTAGGCACGAACAACAGAGCGCCATTTAGGCTCATTCTTACACACCTCACTTGCTTCTTTGACATTCATAGTTCTTGTCATGCACGCTCGTCTGTTCTTAAGGCTCCTGACATCACCTTCTGCTAGTACACGATCAATTTGATCATGGAAGGTGTGTCGTGGCCTTCCGCGACTTCTGTATCCATCCACTATAATGATTATATTAATTTTAATAAAACCAAAGATTAGTAGGCTTCCAACATTTAATACCTCACCAGTCCGCGCAGACTTATTATCTTGCGAGCAGTCTATATCCTACTTTCTTTTTTAAAACAAACGCCTCAACATCTCTAATATTCGAACAATGAACATACAACATCCAGTTACGTGATCATTTTCTTAATACAACTTACAAAGAATAGTTCTCATAGACTTCATGGTCTTAAAGGTAGTTTAGTCACCTTAGGAATTTCCTTTCAGTACATAATACAAAGGGAAATGAACTCTTTAGCGATGAGATTATGATCTAAATTGCCTGCAAATAACTAACTTGAGATTAGAAAAAAGCTCTTTTAGCTGTTGGACTTGCTAAACTGAACTTTATTGCGTTATAATAAGCATCTTGGAGACAGCAAACTGCGTTGTAAGTAGAAAAAAGCAGGTATACGGCTGAGTTTTAACGTTTAGCAATATGGCGGGAGAACACAATGGCCGGCTGTTTGGATTGCAAAATATACTATAAGAAATCATAGAATAAAAAAAGGCAAATATCATAACAATTAATACGCTTACAACCTAAGTAGGTGCCCATAAAGTAGGGTTGCCACATTTTTTAAAGAAAATTCATAGTTTTTTTATTTTTAAAATGTAAAAATATAGAACTTTTGGGATATTTACGGGAAAAATATATATATAGGTCTTTTTTGTCACTTCTTTTTTGGGGTACGGTAATTCTCGAAAGTTGTAAGTCTATAATTTTTTTATTGTTTATAGCTCCACAGCAAAAAAACATATTAAGAATCGGTTTTTTTGTAAAGGGCATCGCGTATCCCCGCGTACCCTCACAAAAACGTCCTCTATATATATTTATTATTATTTTATTATATATGTGTGCCAACCAAAATACACAATAGAACAATACACCAAAATACACAATTACAAAAACAGACCATATTTACAATATTTTCTGGCAATACAATAGCGATCTCATCGCTTAAAGTGATCTTTTCCAGGCAACGTAAATGAAAGAAATTTGAATCAAGCGACATAGGTGGTGCAGGAAAAGGCAATAGATACATAAATACTCAAAGTAATTTAAGAAATAAATATACAAATATATAGTCATATATATACAATAATACATTTCAAAATACAAAGTTATTATAATAAATGTATTAGCATGATTATATTGTGTTAATCAGACAGCTATTTGTGGACACATAGTGTTTTCTGAGAAAATTTCTAAATGCCAAAGTTTGAGAGCACTGTAAAAGAATAAAGAAATATACATTTATTTTATTATTATTTATTATATTTCACGAACTAGATGGCAGCACTGTCGAATAGCATTGCGCTATGGTTTTCCAATAAAAGTCCATTATGGTACTTGGTATTTTGTGGATTGTACTATCACCCTATGAATGTTGTTTTAGTATCTGGTAGACTTATTCTACGTACATTGAACGAATTTTTGAAAGCGTAACGGCTGGGTGTATTGTACTCAGCTTGTTACGTCGACTTATGCCTAAGAGACGCTGAAAATAGAGCTTCCACCGTCTAATAACTAGGTGAGACATATTTTTTATCAAATTGTATTAATTTGTAAATACGCCTATGCTGAAATCTTCTGAAATCTTCAGAGCATGGCAATAATATGCCATGATTGGTCTTTTGCAGGCAAGCTATGTAATATAGTCAGGGATACACCGACCATTTTTGCTACTGATTACTATCAAGCTAATTTTCCGTGAGTAGCTTCATTTAGATGAGACACTCAACTTTTTGCTATTACAAACATTTTCGATTGTGGTAGCTAACAGGGGTAGCAGGGATAAAATAAATCTATTTGATGATTCTCAAAAATATATTTTTTGGTGGCAGTTGCTTCTGGTTTTGGAAATTAAACTCGATGTTACTGGACTGTATAATTGTTATTGAACTTTTTACATGAATATACCTAGCATAAGAACAGACCGTGAATGGTGAAGAAATATATAATAGTACATTGAGCGACGTGAATTGAAGTGAAGTAAAGTACAGTGCATATATTTGCCTCTAAGGCCGCTCCTAAATCCCGCATCCCGCCCGACGCCTAATTGCTAACTGTGCCAGCTATGGGCGTCGGCGGTATGCGGGGCGCGGAGGGTAGGTTTGCTCCGGCGGGCGGATTAGGGGGGTACTCTCTATCCGCAACAAATTTATTTGACTGTCATCTACCATATTCCATAAGACAATAACCATTTCCGCAATGCTATCGACGTCTGCTGTGATTCAAAACAAACGGGGCCCTCAATGTATCTTCTCACAATATAAATGTCAAACGTTTATCATAACTAGATTTGCATCTTTGTACAAGATACAATAGACGACATACTTTGTTGAATTCGACGAATATTTATTCGACTTTTTTGTAATAATCGCTTCGCACTCTTGGTGGGTTTAGCTTTTATCAACTGTTTATAAAAGTTTTGCTTATTGTTTAATCTACAATCACAGTACATACTAGGCTATATTTGGACCCAAGGCCATGTGAACTTTGATTAAAATCATGTTCACCACGCCCATTCACCCGAAACTATAAACCTTTCCACCAAACTGTAGGGTTACCAACCGTACTATATAGTATCGGACTATATTTTATCCAGTTGTACTATATATTATATAAAAAAAAAACATTTAATTCTTCTTGTTTCTGTAAATATACGTCTCTCATTAAAAAAAAGTTTTCTTTTATTATATCTTCAAAATCCAAGATAATCGAGGCAAATACATAATATCCATAGCTTTTCAAAAACAATCAAAGGAAGTAATTTTCAAGACATTGCATATCTGATTAGTGATCCCATAATATAATTATATGCAAGTATGTATTACGTGAATTAAATTACTTTCATTCATTGAATTATGAACTGTAGTAAACAAATATGTTAGTCAATTAATTACACAGTATGTATTGTAAAGTGGATGAAATTCAAAGAAATTGCATCAACTAACCACAAACCACAGGTGTCACACGATTGAAGGGTTCTCCGATTCTCACGTCGCCTCACCGTGTAAAGTACGTAGTGTACTGTGTCTTTAAATAATGCCAATTTCTCAGACGCGTGTCTGGTTATTTATTGAATGATAACATACTACTATATTTAGCCGTTGCGGTAAATAAACAATAATATTATTATTTTACATTTCTGTGAATGAGTGATGTTTGAGAATACTGTCAAAGACAGACTTATGCAGAGCTTTAGCCGACTTGCGATTATAATAGGCAGTATAGACATATGTAGTGGATTGGGTTGTTAAATATTTGGTGCGTTCTATAAAGTTGCGAGGAAGAGAAAGAATAAAATTCCTGCGGCCAAGCGGCCTGTCGTAAGAAGCGAAAAAACAACCCGCAGCTAGGTGGTAGAATATTTGCCAGTCTGGAAAACTATAAACTTTGGTCTAGAATGTGCCGCCATAACAACTTTTATATGTGTTCCGGCATTAGTGGCCAGGTTCCACTCTTCTTCTAGAGAGCAACAGCATATTAGTAGCACCTATGGTGGTGCAAGTGTCCTTAGGCGATGGTAACCGCTTTCCGTTAGGTGGGCTGCGTATATGCTGGTCATGCAATAGAAAAATAATGTGCATCATTTTACAGCAGACATTAATCTTATGCAAACAAGTACATATATTCTAATTAAATATTTTCCATATTCAACCAAATCATCGTTTAGCAGTAACCGTTGATATTGGTCAGCGTGAACCTTATTAATGTGAAAAATAACTTAGTGAATTACTTAAAAAATTACTTGATGGTTTACCCCTTGCTAATCTTGGTAGCGTTGAGTAAGCAACAGATGGCAACAAAATAAACTATTTCTCTTATAAAATCAGTTACTGCGTAGCCTTATTCAGATTCCACTAAAACATGTCTCGTACTGACCTTAGATTCAACTCCTTTTTTGTTAATGCGGGGAAATCCTAAGGACTAATCGCCAAGAGGGAATCGTGGCGGGGGCGTATGAGATTCGTCATCTTGGGGTGACATATGTACCCTCGAAGAAGTACTATTGCTAATCGAGTTAAATACCTATTAGAGCCCCTCGGTGTTGCTTCTTTCGCTTTTTGACAGGGTTACATTAGAATCACAAATAAGAATTTAGTCTCTAGTACGCAAATTTGTACTTTCATGTGGTCATTCTAAGCTTGTTATTTATTTTTTTATCAAATAAATTGTTTCATTTTTTTATATTTTTTTATATTTTTTTATTGCACGAGTTCAGTAGACAGGCAGACGGCCTACTTGATGGAAAACGGTTATCACCTATGGACATTTGCTACACCAAAGGTGCTACAAATGCGCTGCTGCTCTCTTAAGGGAGACTGGAACCTGGTCACTAATGCCGGAACACAACTCAAGGTTGTTATGGCGACATACTTTAGACCAGGGGTGGTAGCCATCCAGTCGGGCAAATGCTCTACCACCTGGCTGTGGGTTGTTTTGTCGCCTCTCACGACAGGCCGCCCGGGCGCAGGAAATTGTATTCTTTCTCCGTTCCTGCACGGATAAAAAAAATATTTATTATTATTGTTTTATTAGTGGAGCAAATAAATAAATCCAGCATCCCCAATACGCGCTTTTAAGAGGTGCCACGGGAACTTGAGCAAAAGGCACTCGCAGTGATGGATTTACGCAAGTTTGTCTCGAGGAGGACTACCCTGCTTCACCAATAGATTTTTTCAGAGTTGCAGAGTTCCCCGTTTTCACCGCTTCCTATGATGACTTCTTTCCTTAAAACTGCCTCTCTGCACTCCGTCCTCCATCCTTTTTCTTACCTAATCATTTTGTATCTTAACAAGTTAACATAATATAAAATAACATATTGCTACGACCGACTAAAGTGGATTCACACCTGTATACCATACAAGCAGTTTTCCGCATTTGGACTTCTTTTATTTACTTTATGTTTAAAATTTGTAATTAGAAAAAGAGCCCATTGTGTATTGTAATGTTTATGTTAGTCATTAGCCAGGTGTGATTCTTGGAAATTATTGTTACGCCGTCGAGTATTGTGTGGAGACATATAAAGCAATGCCCGAACGGAGGGGTGGGGATTCGAGCGATAAGCACAAGTGGAGCAAGACTGAAGCAAGTTATTATATTGTACCTGTGTTATACGTGTTTGTATAGTTCTAATAAATTCTATAGTAATTCCAACGACATTATAATTCGAGTCCTGTAACTCGTAACATATATAAGACCAAACAAAGCATTTTAAGTTTCTCGGAAATCTTATCTCGTACTTTTAATTAAATTCATTATATCATTAAGTTATTAATTATAGTGCCGCGTTAAGACATGTCAGAACAGCTGCTGTTACACAGCATTTTATCAAGATGACAAGTAGATTGATTTATATTACCATATACTACTTAATTAAAACAGTGTTAATTATTCATATAGCCATAATACTAATTGTGTGAAGGATATTAGGAAGGTTTGTGGTATAATAGTTGAAGAAGTACGTCTGAATACGCTGAAAGCTTGAAGCTTTCCAAACGTATGGAATCTACGTGTATTGTACAGCTATAGATATAATAACTTTGTATTATTTTTTACGAAAATTCTGCGGACGTAGGAATATGAGATTTAGCACATTTATAGTTTATATAGAGAGGAAGCGACGAACTTGATACACATACGCATATATACTCTTTTGTTTCTTGTTGTCTTAGTCCTCAGAATTATGATCAAAACTGACATATATTGTTTTCACTACTATAAAATGTGTGAACTTAGCTGAGGAATCATTTAAAAAACGTTCAAACAAATAAACGAAATTGATTTTCAACAAGCAGTCAGCATTATGTTGTTGTTGTGACTCGATGTAAATAAAGGTATAGCTTATGTAAAAATAATCAATAAGAAAGAAAAGAAAAATGAAAAAAAAGATATATATAAACAAAAAAGAAATGTAAAAAGCTAAAAAAGTAAAAGGCCGGATAACCTTGTCCGCCCGGCGGAAGAGACTTAAAAAAAGATTGCTGTTTAAAATCATTACATTATTTAGTAGAACTTGCTATATATTTATGTATTTATCCTTCTTTATTATACACAAAATAGTAAGCTCATAATAAAAGTATAAAATAGTGACGTACAAAGACGAGATTAACCCTAAAAAGGGTTATAAAAGTTCTTAGAACCATTTGTTATATTGATTGTCATTGTAAAAGATGTAGGTATTGTTATTATTTCTTACTGATTTTTGCGCCTTATAAATATTTTATTGTATATCAGATTATGAGATTAGCTTAAAAACTAATACTATTGTGTTCGATAAACTGTAAAATTCAACCGTTAAGACAAAAAGCAAGCAGCCGCGTGCGAGTATATTTGCATATAAAAATTTCCTTTTTAAAATATAATACAACTAGCTGTCCTGGCAGACGTTGTCCTGCCCTGAAGAAATAAAATTTAGAACCCGATCTCAGCGCCACCTACCGGTTCCAACGGTATAAAAACTATCCTATCTTTCAAGTTGGATCAAACTACATACGGTGTGCAAATTGGATTTAAATCGGTGGAGTAGTTTAGGAGTCCATCGCGGACAAACATCGTGACACGAGATTTATATATATAAGATTATGCAGAATTGTTTCATGCAAGATTGTGTTTTTACTTATTTTACTCTTCTATTTATTAACTAGGATATGCCTGCTACTTTGTCTACGCTTGACTTGATATTCCCGCCGGATTCCCGGGATAAAGAATATCACACATTTTATTACATTAAATTGATCATTAAAAGTCACATTGGAATTCGATCTTTTTAATCTGGCCATTTTAAATTACTTCCAAAAAAACCCCGCAATATTCCCAGGATAAAAGTAGCGCAGAGTTTAAGTCTAAGCATTAGCTGTCGATCGGCGAAAATTGTATCGAAATCGGCCCAGCAGTTTTACGTGAAACCCGAACAAACGGACAAGAAATCTTTAAAAAATTGCATCGTGTTCTCCATCGTTTATATAGTGTAATCCAAGGTTTTTTTTAAAAAGCTTCAATGTACTGACACGGTAAGTGTAGAATGTTATAATATTATAGATATTTATATTTAATATTACTTATTAAAATACCTACATTTAAAGTAATAATGACTTATTTTGTAATTATAGTGAAAATTATACAAGTTACTTTTTTATGTTTTTATTCGCGCGAGATAGGCATGCTAATTTCTGCAGCTGGGCGGCCTGTTGTAATTCGCAACAGAACAACCCACAGCCAGGTGATAGGGCATTTGTCCATCTGGATGACCACCACCCCTGGTCTTGAGTAAGCTGGTATAAAATTCTTGATTTATGTTCCGGAATCAGGGCTAGGTACTAATCCTCCTTCGAGGCCGTCAGTAGCATCTTTGGTGTTGCAAATGTTTATAGGCAACGACTACCACCTACATTCAGATGACGGTCATCCGTCTTTACTCCTGGGGTCCAATTCTGCTACTACAATCTCGTAAAAATCGCCGGCCAGTATCGTCTTAATCGTACGATTGTCCAATTTCGGTATTCTGTTTATTCCAATGATGTGTCCGTGGCACGCCACTCGTAACTATATAAATATTTATAGTGAAAAAAGACACGGGCAAATCCTTGTAAGTAATATACATAAGTTACCATTGACGTTACGATGACGTATGAAATCTATTAAATTATAGTTATCTGACAGCAATATAAGTGTATACTGAACGCCCTATAACAGCTGGACATTGTAAATCAATGCCAACAACGACATATCGTAGATTGATGGATTCCCTCCGTTAATAATATTGTTAAATTCCGCAGTTTGACGGCCAAGCGGTTACTGCAAAGGTTTTCGGTTCAATTCCCGCTCCAAGGCTAGCGTGTCTCGCTTTTTATGTAAACACAATTATATTGAGTACCGATAACCAACACGCAAGTGTTCGTGTGCCTATATTAAGGACTGAGAACAACATGGTTATTATACGTTATAAAATGTTAATAAATTTTTTAAAGGTTTTTAAATACAAGCTTTTGAGATCCTGGATACCATGTAGCAGCAGAGTGCTAGCCACGACAAGTAAAACGAGCCCAAACACGATGGGTCTATCTTGTTTAGTACAGGAGTTCCTATGGCGACCTTCTGATTCTATCTTCAGATCAGCTTCATGGTAGCTTATTACTGCATTGTCACGCTCTACCAAATTTCAGCTCAATCGGAAACCAGGAAATGGGTCAAATTTAACTTTCTACCCGAACTTCATACATTCATTGTAAGTTAAAGAAAAGCCTGTAAAAAATATTTCCTTTTTGTGACTTTCATAGTATAGTACTTCAAATAAGGTGAGAAATGAGTACAGAACGGTATCTTTGAAAGTTGCACCCCGTGACTGAGAAATTGAGAGGAAGAATATTAAGGTGGTATGGGCATATGATGAGGAAGGATGAAAGTCACGTGTCAAAAAGAATGTTAAACTACAAGATGATATGATGAAGGATGATAAGATGATTTGTGGTGTGACAGAAGATGTATGTCATAGAGGAGTGTGGAAAGAAAAGACATTGTGCCGACCCCAATTAATTGGGATATGGTAAAAGAAAAGAGAGAGTATTTCAAATCATATTCCTATCTCTTACGTCACGTACATGAAATCATTTAGTACTACATAATTAGTAAAGTTAATACGGAGTACATGTACGTGCCAAAATCTGTAATACAGAAAACAGAAAACTTTCGGAGATGCATCTACGAAAATGTTTAGGTTTTTACATATTTCACGTAGCATTTAAGATTTTTGTCTATACATTCTTAAGTTTAATGTTTAATTAATAAAGCAATAATTACATAGAGAGTACAACACTCGTCGTTTTATTTTGTACTACCCTCCAGCTTTGAGTCTAGCTCCCACGGCGATGAGCTCTCGCCAGTGTTCGGACTCTTCCAAAGGTTAACATCGTCGACGCACCACATTTAAATCTACCTCCACACTATAAAATTTATATACTAATAGCAATGAGCACTCTACATTCTTGCAAGGAGAACGTGACAACATTTATAACGAAAACGCAAATAAAGAACATGAGAACCTGTTCCATGTTATTGTTTCTCGCGGTGTTCTTGCGAGAATGTGGAGCTCCTATAAAGTTTTTAAAAGCGGTACTATAAATATGTAAGACTACGTACACATGAATATTTCACAAAATAGTTAAGATTTTAAACACAAACCGAAATTCTTGCTTAAAAACAATCAATCTTTCATTTAATTTTTGTTAATGTTTCACCAATGTTCATAGATAACACTGCACAGCAAAACACTTCAAGTTCCCGTCAAATATTCCTATGATGCTGTTCAAAACTTTATTTACTAAGGTCACGTACACATTGATCCAAGGAAGGCCGACCGACGTTCTCCAATTTACCGCATGGCGATAAAATCAAAGATTATACATTCGAAAGTTCGACGAAATCAGCGGATCGTTCATTGGCTCAACGTGTACGCAGCTAAATTCGAACACAAAATATATTCAATTTCAATTAAAAAGTTTTTATTCATATAATTCAAAGAACATTCTTGAAGGTCATAACACATATAGTTTAAAACTCTATACTTCCTACTCCTGTGCACCTGTGTTTACTGTGAATATATTATTATGTAGGTACATAATATGTATATGCTTGTACAACCACACAAGTATATAGCCAAAATATTTTAATAACCAAAAACAAAATATTTTAAAAACCCAACAAATAACAGCATTCGTCTTATGCCGTGACTATGTATAATTTTTTTAGGTAAAATATTCTTCAGTAAATACCAGCAAAATGTTTGTTTACACCCCACTTTTGATATTTTGCCGCAAAAGCCTTAAGCCTTAACTAAAGTATATATACTTACATTTACGTCTAAAGTAGATGTCGACGACATATCTATGGTGAAAATACCATCACCACTTGGCGCCGGGAGGACCTTCCCCCCACGTTTTGGAAGCCGAAAGCATCCCACCACTTTGAACGTGCGCACCATTTTGAATATTCACAAATTGTACCACAATTAGAAATATTTAGATGATTACACTCGGACACAAATGGGAATTATACTCAGATTACACACAAGAATAAAAGGATTTTGAGTTTGATTCATGAATATAAACTATTTTTTATTTTTCAGCAACTTAATAAATTTTAACTTTCACTGAACTTTCAATTATTTAATAAAACCTTGATTTAAGTAAAATATAAATAAAATCATTATGATAATATATCTCTGGGGCACTTTAATTAATATGTTAACACTTTCAAACGCCTCGTTTTATTAATTATGAATAAACCAGTTGAAAAGTAATACAGGTGTTTTGCACTTCTTGAAAGACGCAACAATATTACACAACTAAATCAACACATGCTATACATTCTGCTGACGAAATCACCTAAATAAATACTTCAGTTATTTTAAAAGACTTTATCTTGTGTATTTAATTAATGTATCTGTTATCTTTTAAATAAATGCACATTTAATAACAATGCAATCTTCACAAAAATATTTATTTTAGAACGCTAAATATGTCACTGTCACTTTTAAATATGTCATTTAATACATCACTAATAAATAAACATTTGAATTTCGAATGTAACGTTCTAAAACGACACTTATCACTCAAAACATCAAAATATTTACAAATGGCGTAAATTATTTGAATATGGAACGCGATTTCCGTGCGCGCGCGCATACTAGTCGCGCTTGAATGACAGGTTTCATTATGTACGGTTTCTGGTTGTTGGTGTCTGAATCATTCAGGTAGCTATTGTTATCTAAGCACGAGATAAAAGACGATAAAAGCATCTTTGGGGTGAATACGTTTATATTGACTTAAGGATTTGAGTTGAAATACAGTTTACGCATATGTTACTTTTTTAGGGGCTGTAACGGAGTAGTGTTTCCAGCTTAATTTTTAGTGAAATATCCCTGTTTTTCTTGTCAATATAGGCTGAAATAAAGACGTTTCCTACGACATCATCTTAGTTGATGTAGGCCAAATTTAGGAAGTCTCTCTCTAGCTTCTAGCGTTCTGAGTTACCAGGTGGTGGAGTCGTGCACGTGCACGGTTTTGTGTGGCTGTGTTTCTACGGCCTCGTGTAGGTGACGGCTAATGTAACCTCTAAGGGCTGTTACCCGCGGTCATATTACGGCGGATGGAAGTCAGTGGGTTTTTTTATTGCTGAAATACAAAATTTATGCTAACGAGCCCATCTGATGGAAAGTGGTTACTGTTACCGATGGACATTTGGAGCAACTAAGGTGCCATCAAAATGCGCGAAGAAGGTATTGGGAATTGGCCATTAATAGAACAGAACTAACTTTTCATCCCGATAGGGCAATACCCTTCCATACGGCTATGGGATGTTTCGTCATCTCTTACAACAGTCCGTAGGAATCAGTATTCTTTCTCCGTTCTTGAACAGATAGCAGTTTTGTGTTGAAAGTTTCAAATGGGTACTGTTATGTAAATACCTTTGCAAGCTGCCTTAAGAACTCACTGCTTTGTCGTCATTAAAAACCTTCAAAGCTGATCTATATTGATCCAACTACTCACTTCAAGACATTTATTCGAAGGTAGTCAGTGCTGACTTCATACTGGCACCGTGTAAATTGTTTTGAAGTCAGTACAGCGCTACCAATCAGCACCTACTTAAATTTTCCCGATTAAATATTTTGAAGTCAGAACTCTTCCCAAGTCAGTAGCTGGATGTAAATCACGCTTTAGTTTCAAGATTATTTTAGAGGTACCTATAACTTTAATATTTTTAATGTCCCGATTGGGGTGGAGGACAGAGATGAAATGCTAAAGGAAGATCTTCCAGCGAGGCCACTGTTATGCCTGCAGGCCCATCTGTTATTATTGGATATTTGTATATATTCTCTGTACGTTTCGGGAATAATTTTTGCGACCTCAATTATTGCACAGTGCCATCTATTGGCTTGCAAATGTTCTACTACATATTCACGCATACTTAGCTACGCATATACGCATACTTAGATAGATCGTACAGATCTATATTCATAACTAAGAAGAAGAAGAACATTCCATAAGTATACCTCCTTTGTCCAGCGGGTTAAGCCTTTGCCAGCTTACCTCACTAGTAAATTTCAGAAACGATTTTTCTCCGTTATTTACTATGGTCTGGGTGTCTAGAATCGCTCTCAGAGTAGTCAGCTGTATATCATCCACAACACAAGCGTAACTTGCTAAAGTTGGGGGATATACAATACGTGTGTTCGTCTGCCAATTATTATTAAAAAAAATGTGTTACCAAGAAATTTTGTGAAAATGAGCCTATTAATTTTAATCGCTGTTTTATGATTATTAACGTTTAGTTAGCTGTAGTTATTTAAAATATTTAACGACATTGGAATCCAGTTAACCTTGTATAGTAATAAAGATTGCGAAATAACAGCTCCACTTAATTGCTTTTTAACATTTATGCGATCGTATTCTTATATAAACATTGATTTTTTATAAGTTTTTTACAAGTCAAACCCAATATCTTCTATCTTTCAATGTGGATGAATATTTTACCAAAAATTCGGCTTCTCAACTATTGAGACGTGAATTTTTTAGCTACCCTCATGTTGTGTGAACCAGTGATGGACAATGGTAAAATCCCGAAATTTGCCACATTTTTGCATTTTTTTGTATAAAAGAATTTATCTTTTATTTTATAAAAATATTTTTTACTGTTTACTTTATTATACGAGAAAAAGTCGTTAAGAGGTACTCTGGAACGCCGAATTCTGACGTACACCCCACATTGATGTACGTAACATGAGGGCAGCTAAAAAGGTCTAGTAAGAACTATTGAGACGCCGATATTTTAGAGAGAGAGAAAGGGAGAGAGAGATAACACTTTAATGTATACCATAACAGAAAACACAGCAAATTTTATAGCTTAAAATATTCTACACGGGCACAAAAGGCGATGGAAATCACTTTTCATCGGATGGGCCGTCTGCCTCTCTACTGATCTCATGCAATAAAAGATATATTTAATTATTTAATTCCAATTATTTTGACTCAGAAACGCATTAATAAAGCTCAACTATTATGCTCCGGCTTCATCTGCGTTAGTGTTAAAGATTTGCGTCTTATTTAAAGCGTTAAAAATAACGCAGTTAACGAATAGGCACATTAATGTACATACATACTTATCTTTCACTATTTGACGTCATTTAGTGTGTTGCATTTAAAATAACGCATTAAATCCACACGCCATATCTGCGTGCAACGGCCTTATTCTTTAACATTATCCCAGATAAAGCCCCTTTACCTTTATGAATAAGTGGAATAGGCTCACTAACTTAATATTCAATATTACCATCGTAAAAAATATGCAAAAAACAATACTTCTGACAAGGCCAAACTTTTCATTCCAACATGAACCTTATTTGCAATCGCCTTAAATATCAAACTCCTATAACGACAGTTTATCGTACAATATGTAATTTTGCGTGCAAAAGTTCACGAATTCAGGTACAAAAATGTTGCCAAGCGGGTTATAATAACAGTAATTACGGGTAATTTTCGATTTGCGAGCATGGGGTATGTAGAAAATAACACTAAGTAATTTTAACCTTATGGAAGTTTCCATTTTGTATTTTAAAATGCATAATATATTTTTGTATGTTTTGGCATTAGACCGTTAATGTGATTTTTGACTAATTACGAAAAACTTGTCGAGAAATATTCACTCCCACGTAGGGAATCTTAATGTCTTTACTATGGTAACGCCTTCCTATTCCAAACACTTTTTATAAGTGTAGGAACGGAGAAAGTATACAATTTACTGCATAAAATATATTAAAACTTCGCACACATTTACAAACAAATATATGTATTATTCTTTGTACATTAATACACAAATAAACGTACAGATTAAATGTAATTTAATTATACACAAATGACGGCCTTACCGCTAAAAAGCGATATCTTTCAAGCAGAGGTAATCTCGATATGTAAGTGAAGCAATGTCTTCCAGTTTAAGTAAAGCGATATGTTCTAGGCAATGGTTATCTCGATGCGTAAGTAAAGCGAACCTTCCAGACTTTTGTAATCTTGATGTGTAAGTAACGTAATCTCTTCCGACATTGGTTATCTCGATGTGTAAGTAAAGCGACCCTTCCAGACTTTTGTAATCTTGATGTGTAAGTAACGTAATATCTTCCGACATTGGTTATCTCGATGCGTAAGTAAAGCGATCTTTCGAAATATTGGTATTTTTGATGTATAAGTTAGAAGTGCATGCTATTAGTCAGTGTTGGAACCCACTTGATATTTTAGCTGCTAATTTATGAAGAATGAACGAAGAGTTGTTAAATTAATTTCAAGAATATTCAACTAAAATTTCATACAGAATCATTAGTGTCTTAGAATTGTTGAGGCTTTTTAAGTTTCAGAAAACTTTTGCAATATTTTGATTTTCTCGTTGTGTTGTGTGACTCTTATTGCAGGTAAAACATTACAAAGAAACTAGTTAGTCAAAATCTGTATACATATATGTGCTTATAAGACATTGGGATTCGCAGACAACATTACCCGCATAAACTTCAGATCTGTATCCCGTTTATAAAGTTGCATTTTATGGGGTAGAATACTTTTAATATTTTAAAAATATAAATATATAATGCAAATTTATAATATACATACAAATAATAAAATATTCATCATACAAAATACACAGGCGGAGGAACGTGATGAGTGGCGTTGACTTTTGGGCTAAAAATGCATAAAAAAACCACGCATAATAATTATTATTATGTTGTTCGAGAGCTTAGATACAATTGCTTTGGAAGCGGTTTAGATTCTAATAAGTAATATGTAACAATTCAATTTTGAAATAAATACATTCATTTTAATTTTCACACTGGCAGCACCTAACGAAATTTGCATCACAAATCGTCCATTGAACGCGCGAGTGAAAGTATTGCCAGTTGCGCAAACAAGGACAAATGTCTCTAGCCGTGTACCACTGAAGCGAATGATTCATAATACCACGAATCGATAACTAGTTTAATCGATTTGAGCTCATATCGAATGACTGGGCTGAATGGAAAATAAATACCAAGAAGTCACTTAAAGGT
This sequence comes from Dendrolimus punctatus, assembly GCA_012273795.1. NCBI lineage: Eukaryota > Metazoa > Arthropoda > Insecta > Lepidoptera > Lasiocampidae > Dendrolimus > Dendrolimus punctatus. The sequence goes on from CM022544.1 coordinate 16,528,728, forward strand.
TGATAACACATTTGCAATCTGAGTTCCATATAGGCAACCTCTTAAATAATATTTTTAACTTTTGGTCATGGGATCACTGCTATTTGGCTATTAAAATGAAAAAGGACTAAACATTGAATCTAAAATCAAGGTCTGGAAACATAATTATAATAGATACTAAGAAAGACCGCAGAAACCCACAAGAATTCAAATTAGGTTATTTTCTGAGAAACATTCAGACAAGCTGAACATTAAAGATTATTTATTATATCTTGAATTATAAATTATCTTTTTTTGCAAAAATGTTTACTAATAGACTAGCTTAATATATTACTAATCTACTAGCAGATACTTGTCTAATGTATTACTAGTTTAGTAATATATTAGAGTAGTATCTGCGTGAGCTTCAAGCCTTCGACTGGCAGGAAACAGCGGAAGGAGTAGTATTTCTCATTTCGGAGTCCAGGACTTATTTTGGGTCGTTGAGCCACAACAGTTAGTCAGTTAGTAATAATTTGATCCCATCCAGCGGTTTGTTTGTCTGTCCGTGTTCGTAACAGACATTTTACTAGGAGTGCGGTCTCTGTGTACATTAATTAAAATAAAAAAAATCATTTATTGAGTAAAAACATTATGTGTAACATTTGTCTATTAACATTATAAAGGAAACGGATTAAAAAATCTTCAAGGAGATAGATATCCTAACGCAGGATATAGACTACTAGAGAATGAAATAAGGGATGATATTTTATATGGATAACCCATTCTTCAAGTTATTGATTTGAAAAGTTATTTAACAGGCCTTTATTTGTAAATAAATAATAACTACGCATTTCAAAGTTAGGTACAGTTGAGTTTTTTTTTATCGAATTCTGCTACTTAATAAAACACGTATGAAGTGGCGACTAACAGGTAGTTTTATGTATATAATAATATAAACAATATCAGCCCATAAATGTCTCACTGCTGGCCTCGGGCCTCCCATTATAGGGGAACGGACAGTATACCCGCCACGCTTGTCCAAGGCAGCTTGGCAGGTTTGACACATCGGTTATCTCGATGTGCAGGTTGCATCATACGATGTTGTCCTTCACCGTTGATAGTACATAGTAATTGTAACAATATGCACATTAGGTCAGAAAACTGACTAAGTGGTGCATGCGTTCCGGCTAGGATCGATACCGCGCCCTTTGAGCTCGGGACGCGTGCGCTAGCCATTACGCTATCACGACTTGTGTATAAATAGCTAGTAATTAAATGCAGTTTTTATGTTTAACTTGCAATTAGCCCGCATAAGGCATAAAACGACGGCAGGTTTGCAACACGCTCGATTTGAGGAAAACCCCGAAGCAAGTCCACAATATGAGTCATCAAATCAGTAGTTATTAGACATTAATGGTTAGCTTCATTAAATGTGTATTAGAATTATCTAACGTTTACTACCATATAAATGGTGTTATCTATATATTAATACGTACAGCAAAAACTTTGTACCCCTTTTTACGAAAATTGAGCCGATGGAGGAGTATGAAATTTCGCACACTTATATATATATAGAAAATAAAGTAAAATATATTATTTTTTTGCATAAAAATACATTTGTCTCTGTTTTTTTTTATTGCAGGAGTTCAGCAGACAGGCAGACGGCCCACTCGATGGAAAGCGGTTACCATCGCCTATGAACATTTGCAATGCCAAGGTGTTACAAATGCGCTGCTGCTCTCTTAGAGACTGAAACCTGGACACTAATGCTGGAACAAAACTGTGTTATGCTTTTATGGAAAAACAACTGGACCGATTTGGCTGAAATTCGGTATAAGTATATGTAATTTTAATATCGAGGGTGGACAAGAAAATCTTTTTATCGTTCGATCGGTGAACACTATTCACATTAATCAAAGAAAGGGTGTGACTTGAAGTACGACGCCATCTATTTAATGCTTATGTCATTTAGTTGATAGCAGGTATATTTTCTTATTTTATAATTAAAAATATATAAAAACCAAAATGAAACCTATCTTAAATATGTCGTTAGTTGGAACAAATCCAGCAAAATGAAAAAAAAAACAAAATCGATTGAGAAGTTTCGAATTTCATCGCGGTCAAACACGGTGTCAAGGATTTTTTTGTATATATAGATAGAAGATAATTGAAAAAAACTGAAAAATTGAGAAGAAGAAGTCTTAAATAGTATAGAGATATGATGATTAGTGATGAGAGGTTGACCAAAAAATAGATGAATAGATTGTGTAAAGGATGATTATGATGATTTATGGTGTGACAGAGGACGTATCTTAAACTAATATATAAAGCTGAAGAGTTTGCTTGAACGCGCTAATCTCAGGAATCTCAGTCTGATTTGAAAAATTCTTTGAGTGTTAAATAGCCCATTTATTGAGGAAGGCTATATATCATCACGCTAAAGCTAATAAATAGGTGTGGAGTACTAATGAAGAAAGTTTCAAAATCGGGTTTTTTTACTTACTTTTTTTAACTATTCCACCCGGATGAAGCGGGCAGAAGCTAGTGTCAGAAAAAAGGAGTATAGAAGAAAAAGACATACAAGTATTGTGCCGACCCCAAATAGTTGGGAGAAGGTGAAAGAAAAGAGAGAGAAGATAATTAAGTATATGACACATCCTAAAATATGATAAATCCGAATGTGATTTTATTTCTTACCTACGCCTTCAATTGTAACGGTGGTACCATTAACAAGGAATTTTATTTTCAGCACTATCTTTTTGACTATATTCTTCTATCACACGAAAACGACTTCATTTATTGGGATACAAACTACCTGTTAACTAAGTGTTGATCCAGAATATAAAGCTTGCTCTTTATCGAGTTTTACTAAAATCCGTTCAGTAGTTTTCACGTGGTGTTCCAACAAGAAGATATAAAAAAAATGTAAAAATTGTATTTCCGAAAAATGGACCCAATTAGCCCCTCTGAGTATTTCTCATATTTAAACTTATTGGATAAGCTGACATCCCGAACAAATTTATTATATTATAAACCTATTTATCCACCTTGAAGGATCATCCAGATGACTCATAAGCAGAATTCTGCTAAATTCAAAACCTTTTCCGAAAAATCTTCATCTAAAACGAGTTCTATTTTAATGGCTTTTTCCTGAATGCTGTACAACATGAGTCACCGTTATGGTTGAAAGAATTTTGCCAACAACAGCAGCGTGGGAACCATGTCTACGATTCTGATAATATAAGCCTATTTTATACTTTTAAATAGTTATCTCGCTCACACATTATTACAATTTCGATGACAGATAGATAGAAAACTCTTCATATTGCTACGAGCTAAAGGACTTGAATTAAAATAAATGCCGTTGGAATTACTATAGAGTCTATTAGAACTGTACAAACACGTATAAAACTGTTCACTGCACGATTCGACGCAATTCAACACGCGCAAGTCTGCAGGGTATTTACCTGTATTACCTGTCTGGATGGCTGTCACCCCTAGTCTAGAGTATGCCACCATAACAACCTTGAATTGGGTCCCGGCATTAGGGACCGTCGATAAAGTACGTCACACGTTAAGGGGTAAGGGATTGACGAAGTGTGACATTGTGTGACAAGTGGTGGAAAGGGTCCTTAATTTCGTGACGAAATTTCACAATCTAAATATATTAAAGCTTTAGTAAACGAAATTTGAACTATTAACGAAAAACTTCACAATATCTCCAATTCTATCTGTATGAGAATAGGGTTTAAATTATAAAAATATAATTTAAATGGAAAATTAACTTATTATGGAACTACCGTTTTTAATAACTTCTTGATGTAAAATTGCAAAATATGTGATGACAGACTAGGGAGGGAGGAGTCTCACAAATGTGACTGAAACTCGTGTCATGTAATTTGTGGAGGGCCCCTTAGTGGCCAGGTTCCTGCCTCCCTTTAAAGAGCGGTGGCACATTGGTAGTACTTTGTTGTTACAAAATGTCCATAGGTGATGGTAACCGCTTTCCACTCAGGTGGGCTGACTGCCTGTATGCTGAGCTCATGCAATAAACGAATGCAATTATGTCGTAGCGTAGAGGGAAAATCTCTTAATTACGATATGGTTGTCACGTAACGACAATTTACATAACCAACCGTATATGCACATGAGTAAATAAACGGTACAGAGATAAAGTTTCCTAAGAACGTGCAAAATTGTTACCTATTCTGGTAGGGTCATCACAGTAGGTAAAGACAAATTAAACAAAACATTTGTTAAGTAGTTTTGTTATTAGTATGATAGAATAGGCATCTACTTTACAAATTATTTACTCTAATAATTTTCATTTTATAATTTTTGTTTTTTTAATAATTTATTATTTCTTTTAATGGTGTGACAAATTCTGAATCTAGCAAAGTTTTTTCAAGTAATCTAACGGGAAACACTCACATGGCATATCAAATTGACAATCTTTAATACTAATAATATATACTTAATAAAATACCACGTTTTAACATTAAAATATTCAAACATGCAGCTAACAAAACAACGTGCGTCGCACTGCCGCCCCTGAGTTTGTCCACTGGCTGTGCCGGCGTAAACTGGTTTCGACCTGTCTCTCCGCGTACGCGACAAGCGGCCAGTGGTCACGCACACATGCCCCGCGCGCTTGTAGTAGTGCAACCGATTCGCGCGGTTGTATGAAGCTTAAACTCTGTTCCGTTTATTTACTCATGTGGTATATGCATGAAAAACAATGCAATGACTACTGGGTAAATACTCGATATGTATTTTAACCAAATAGGCTTGATTACGAATGGTGGTCTGAATAGTAATGTTTCAAACCGCAGTATATCGCTTGTTCATTGGGACAGGCCCCTGTACTGATGTAGTTCTAAACCGGCTATAACGAACGTTATTATAATACTACAGCAGCTTTATTTTACTTACATAAAAAACTTAATTCGGTTTTTTACATATAATATAATAATTACATAGAAAGAAATTCCATTTGGTTTAAACAACTGCCCAGCAGAACAGAGATGAGTCGAAGCCAACCTGATTTGAGTATTACTTCAAATCAGGTTGGCTTCGAATGAATGACTTATTTTCTATGAAAACGTAGGTACTTGTTAGTCAATTATAAATCGCGATTGCAGCAACATTTATTACAAGCTTTTGTTTAACTTGCAACGGATGTACCTATATATGTAAGTATGTATGTAAGTTCGGGTGGAATCTTGCAAGTTAAATCCGCCCAACATCGCGGTTTCCGATTGAGCTGAAATTTTGCACACGTATGTATATCGCGTGACAATGCAATAATATAGTACCAGGAAGCTAATCTGATGATGGAGTCGGCAGGTGGCCATTGGAACTCCTGTATTAAACAAAATATACCCGTCGTGTTTGGACTCGTTTTACTAGTCTCGTCTTAGCTAGCATTCAGCTGCTATATGGTATCTAGGATCTAAAAAACTTGTATTTAAAACCTTTTTAAAAACAATTATTTTGCTAATCCCTCTATGTTAAGGAAACTACGTCAGTTATCGGGATAAAATATATCGTAAGAGTTGCGAAACACCAAAAAGATGCGACAGGCAGCGCCATATTTTTCACTATTTTGGTCTATCCCTCGGGAATGAAGTCATTTATCGGGATAAAAAGTATCCTAACTTACGCCTCGAGATGTAAGCTAGCTCTATGTCGAGTTTCATTTAAATCCGTTCAGTGGTTTTCACGTCATGCTCCAACAGACAGACAGACAAAAATCTAAAAATTGTATTTCCGGAATCTGGTCCGAATTATCCCTCCTCTTTTGTTACACTTTTAAATGCATTGTACAAATTCGAAACATTTATAGATTTATTTTAGTATAGATAGGTAGATGAGCATAGTATAGGTTATATGCAGACCTTTAATTGCCTGAGTCACCCCGGGAAACGGAGTGACTCACTTCACCAACAGATATTTGTTTATTTAATGTACTTTTAAAAAAGTCTTATTCCTTCGATTCTCTTGAAGAATTTAGTCTTCATTTTCAACATCGCCAGGATCCAATCCTCTGTAAGACGGATGAAGCGTATATCGTGATCTCTATGTTGTCCTTCGATCCTGAAGAACATCTGAAAATAAAATCACCTATTAATACAACAAATGAGGAAGTTTTTTTAATTTCCTATTGCAGGACTTCAGCAGACAGGCAGATGATGATGGAAAGTGGTTACCATCGCCTATGAACATTTGCAACACCGAAGGCGCTCTGCTGCTCTCTTCAGGGAGACTGAAACCTGGTCACTAATACCGGAACACAACCTGAGGTTGTTATGGCGACATTCTTTAGACCTACCACCTGGCTGTGGGTTGTTTTGTCACCTCTTACGACAGGCCGCCCGGCCGCAGGAAATTGTATTCTTTCTCCGTTCCTGCACGGATAAAAATGAATGGACGGATGTTTCGCACAATCCATCCATTTCTTTTTAATCTACCCCTAAACTTGTATCCATGGATCTTCTAGTTAACATTCGTTTTGTTACATGGCTCTCATCCCCTCTCATTGTATATACCGATGCCATTTTAGTCTTCTTCCTCTCAATTATTCCGTCACGGGTGCAGTAACATATTTGACTATTGTCTTTTTTCTATTTGTATTTAATATTAAATACAATACATAAAAGCGTCATAAAAACCCAAACCACAGGAATTATATAAATTACGATTCATAGACGATAGCTGTTTGTGGTCAACTATAGTAGAATTATTTTGTCCGTGCAGTTTGGTTCATAAATCATAGCACGCCCTCAGCTCAGCTAGGGCGGTAGCATGTTGCGCGGGCGCAACGCCATTATCGATAAAAACTCACTTATCAAAGAAAGATTACCATTCTTATAAAAATCATTATTATCTTTTTTGCTGTTAATTTTAAACTTAGATATAATTATTTTTACTTATTTTTAATATGACTTGTTACATTCTCAACTTTTGTAATTATAGTTTTTTAATACATAGATACCTAATTAATAATTTATTTGAAATCATTATTATTCTTATTTTAATAAATACGTTGTTTTATCTATTTCTTTTTCTTTCGTTTTGATTACGAACTCTCAAAATGACAAAGCTAAATACACTGTCGATAACGCTTATCGACAACAATAATGTGCATCACTATGCCCGCCCATAAATGAGTGGAAGAGGGAGCGAAAGACTCGCTTCACCGCTCCGATTATTAATGACCCAAACTGCACGGACACAATAATTCTACTATAGTAGTCTTTTAAACATCGATGCCATCGAATTTAGTGTATGAGCGTTTAGACTTTATATCTTCTGAATTCGACAAGATCCATATTAAAACAAAACCTGCAGGATTTAAGACGATTCTAGACTCTCAGACCATAGTCAATAATAGAGAAAATTGGTTTCCTAAATTTACTATATCAAGATTCGAACCCGGAGCCTCTGCGTTGTATTGAGGTAAGCCGTCAAAGGCTTCGTCCGCTCAAACATAGAGGCTGTCAAACAGAGTCGAGTCTTGAATCAATGTCATTGAATACCGTCGTGCTCTCCCAGCGCTTTTCAACCAAATTGATTCAATATTGAAATAGTCAGTCTAATATCATTGCGAATTACATTTTTAATGGCAGCTTGTTGATCCTTAGTATTATTCCTTCGTATTATAATACTTAAGTATTTCACAGGTAACTTAAAGTCTCTCAGATCCTCGGAAAATTTGTTACTTCAAACTCCTCTGTATTCAACTAGCTTTCATGGCAAATTCACAGTAAGCAGTTCGTCTTTGGAACGCGTTGCCTGTTAATATCAAGTTAGCCAAGTCACTGCCTATTTTCAATAGACTTGTGAAAGATTATTATAGCTCAATTGAGCTATAATTTATGTATGCAGTAGCAGTTATTTTCAGCTTTTTCTAGTTTTATATTTATTTATATAAGTGTATTTTATAATATTTTATTTACATATATCGTATTAGTATATTTTTATATGTCATTAATGTATGTATATTATACCATGTAAATTTATATTTATAAGACACTGATTCTGTAGTGAGAGCAATGCAACACACATCTGGTCTTATCAAATTTTTTGTCCATCCAAAGGCTGTCTGGAAGAAATCGCTAATAGAGATAAGACCGCCTATTGTATTGCAAAATTTTATTTCTGTAAGTGTATCTTTTGAGACAGTATAAAGCATATTCATTCATGCATTAAGTATTATATATATATATATATATATATATATATATTGTTGGGGGCTAAGAAGGCTTGATCAAAGAATACGAGAGATGTTCGTTGCTACAACATATATTTTCGAGTGGAACTTCAACGGTGGCAGAAACAACTCAAAAGTCAGCCACACGTTCCAATATTAAATTTAAATTTACCATATACAAAAAGTTTGTATATCCATCACGCCCCTATAAATTTTAATTTAATTACATAAAACATTCAGAAGATAAACTAACATGACTTAATACCTAAACCTAAACCGTCTAAACACTTGTAGTGTTTGACACTAGCCAATGGCTTAGTGAGCACGTCTGCCAACATGGATTCAGTGGGCACATGTTTCAATATAATGTCGTTCGTATCCTTTAAAACCTCCCTAATGTAATGATATCGAATATCAATATGCTTGCTACGCGCATGAAACATTGGGTCTTGAGCTAAAAATATAACCCCTTGGTTATCGGCATGAACGATCACACGGGCATACCTCATGAGCCCTACTTCCTTCATCAGACTATTTAGATACACTGCCTCCTTCACACTTTCAGACAGGCTGACGTACTCTGCCTCACAAGTCGATGTCGCCACGCTACGTTGTTTCCTAGACTGCCAGGATATACACGCACCACCTAAAATGAATGCATAACCCGAATAAGATCGTCTGTCTAGTAAACAATTCCCCCAATCTGCGTCCGAGAAACCCTGTATACAATTACCAGTCTTTTTGTATACGAGACTTAGTTGTATGGTCCCTTTCAGGTAACGTAATACACGTTTTGCAGATTTCCAATCAGATTTTTCAGGATTCGTGACTTTTTGGCTTAGTTTACTCACCGCATTAGCAATATCTGGTCTAGTTGCATTGCTTAGGTAATTCAAACAACCTATCAACTCTCGATATGGCCAATTTTTATCGCTTTCGTCATCGTTACATTTTTCTTCGGCATTTTGTTTGGAATTAATTTCCATCGGCGTTGCACATTTATTGCAATTTTCCATTGAAAATCGTTTTAATAAATTTTCAATATAATTTTGTTGTGACAAAATAATGACATTGTCATTATTATTTCTCCGTATGTCTATTCCTAAAATATATTTTGCCTGACCATAATCTTTTAATTCAAACTCTCTTGACAGCTCATTTTTAAATTTAATAATTAAACCTCTTTCTTGACTTGCCACCAAAATATCGTCTACGTAAACCAATACAAACAAATAGCTATTTGCGCTTTGTTTAAAGTATAAACATGGCTCGTTCAGACTCTGCTTCAATCCCATAGCAATCAACTTTTTGTTGAGTTTGAGATTCCATTGACGTCCAGCTTGCTTCAAACCATACAATGATTTCCGCAATAAGCATGAATCGCAACCACTATCCAATTTATTCAGCATTATATGCGCGCGCTCTATAACCATTGGATCTTCTCCCTCACGATTCATAAGCTTAATTAAACTTTCTCTTAATAGTTCTGGTATCTCCATGTAAATCTCTTCATCCAAGGATCCATTCAAATAAGCAGTGTTTATATCTAATTGGTGAATTTCCAAGTTCAATTCAACTGCGAGAGCCATTAACAATCTGACAGTGTCCAGTCTAGCAACAGGTGCAAAGGTTTTCTCATAATCGACCCCATATCGCTGGCTGAAACCTTGTGCTACAAGTCTCGCTTTCTTCTTTAGAGTATTATCGACGTTCTGCTTTGTTGTCAACACATAACGGCAGCCTACGATGTTCCTGTTTTTCAGTCTCTTTACGATCTCCCATGTACCTTTCTGAACTAAACTTCTAATTTCAGATAATATGGCTTCCTCCCAATCAGGTTTATCATTACTTTTCAAAGCGTTTTTCAAGGTTATCTCAGTTGAACCAGCAAAATCTTCAACCTCATTTGCATCAGTCGAAGTTACAGATCGCTCAACTTCCCTCGTTTGATAGATTTTCTTCGGTCGGCCTACGCTTCCTGTGCGTAGTATTTTAGGTCTACCAGGAGCTCTCGTCGTCATCCTTCGCTGATCAGGCATGTCATCATACCTTATTTCTTCGACTTGCTGCTCCGTCTCTAAACGCCTAGATGAAGACTCGCCTTCGTCACATTCTGCAGGATATTCTTGACATTCACTCCATATTTCTTGCATATTGTCAACCTCTTCTGCTTCATGTCTACGTTCAACTGGAACATTAAACTTTGTGAAGTCGATTTCGATGAAATCCTGATCATCATCTTTAAGAATGTTTAATGGGCCGGGCTCTTGCTTCGAGATGGCCTTACTTTTGTTTTCGCCTTCGTGAAATTTCACATCTCTCGCAATCATGAACTGCCTTCGCTCGGGAATCCACACACGATATCCCTTGGCGTTCTTTGGGTATCCGACAAAGTTACCAGCAATACCTCTTGCTGCGAATTTGTCTTTGTTTGGATCTTTATCTAGAATATGTACCTTAGTTCCAAATCTTCGAAGGTATTCAATCTTCACCGGTTTGTTTCGCCATTTTTCATAAGGAATTTCACCCTGTAGACTTCTAGTAGGACAACGGTTTCGTACGACGTAACGTTTCGACGTAACATGCAGTATCCACCGCTTCTTGCCAAAAACCTGAGGAAAGATCAGAACTCAACAGTATACACCTTGCCATTTCTACCAAGGTCCGGTTCATTCGTTCTGCTATTCCATTCTGCTGCGGTGTTCGAGACACGGTCAGTCTTCGCTGTATGCCTGCTTGTTTCAAAAATTGATCAAATTCTAAGTTACAATACTCTCCACCATTGTCGGTCTGGAGATATTTGATCTTCAGGCCCGTCGAGTTCTCAACATGACTTTTATACACCTTAAAGGCTTCTAAGGCTTTATTTTTCGCACTTAGAAAATAAACTTCACACCAACGCGTACAATCGTCGATAAAAGTAATAAAATATTTTGCTCCACCTATAGATGCGCATCTCATAGGTCCTACAATATCAGAATAGACAATTTTCAATTTTTCAGTACAAGGACTATGGGAATCAGAAAAAGGTAACGCGGTCATTTTTCCTTTAGCACAAATATCGCAATCACGTAAGTTTCGTACTTCGGTCATTTCAAACTTAGCACCTAATCTACCTAAAAGCTTAGCGACATCTTTACCATTCAAATGTCCTAATCGCTCGTGCCAACAACGTATATCAGCATTTGAATCACTCAAATTAAAAATATACTCAGGACTGTTTAAACAATATAAATTACCTCTACGATATGCCGTCATTTTAATTTCGCCATTCTTATCAATAACCTGAGCTACATTTTTATTGAATGTGACATTATAGCCGTTATTTGTTATTTTGGCTACTGAAATTAAATTCGTCCTTAGATTAGGAACAAACAACGTATCGCGTAGTTCAAATAAATCCCTCGAATGTTCGCTCCATGCCGACAACCTTATAGTGCCCTTACCTTTTACGTTAGTACTTACATGCGTTGCTAAATTTAGTTCGCCGCTAGTCATTTTTAAAGTTTCCCCGAACTTACTCGCATCATTACAAAGGTGAGACGTGCACCCACTGTCCAAAATCCAGTCGTGTTTTTGAACATTTACAGCGTTAGAAACTTCTACATCTAAAACATTAAAAGTGGTTAGAACGTCATTAATACAATGTGTTTCTACTGCTTTCTGTGCTTTTCTACCTACTTTATTTTTACAGTCCGATGCTTTGTGTCCACGTTCGTGACATTTATAACATTTAAATCTAAAACCTTCTTTCTTTTCAGTTCCTCTTCTATTGAAATCAGTTTTGTCTCCAACTGTACTTCTTTTCTTTGCGCCTTTCTTAGGATACTTTCTCGCATTCGTGTACAAAACACCCTCGTCCGGATTTTTGTTTGCGTCTCTGGACTCATGCTCTTCAAGTATTTTAATTTTCAAGGCCTCTGGTTTCGGCAACTCGTCTCTCGATTCAATCGCACATCTAAAGCTTTCGAATTTTCCGGGCAAACTGTATAATAACATGATAGATACTAAATCCTCATTTATGCTTATACCCATGTCTGCAAGCTTATCCACAGCGTCGAAAAAAGTATCCAAATGTTCTCTAACATTTCCTGTCTCCGACATTTTGTGCAGAATTAAACGCTTTAAAAGTGTAGCCTTTTTAGCGGGTCCCTTCGATGCATATATTGACTCCAATTTCAGCCAAACATCTCTGGAAGTTTTACAACCTCTAATATGACGAAGTTCGCTTCCACTCATCGAAAGAATCAGATCGGATTTGGCTTTTTCGTCCTCTTCCACCCAGCGTTCAGCTTCACTGATCTCAGCTGGCTTTCGAACATTGCCACTCACGTACTTCCACTCATTGTTTTTAATTAACAGAGCTTGTACCTGTATTCTCCAGCTATCGTAATTGTCCTTGCCCAAGGGCTCGATTCGCATCGACATACTGCTGCTCATCGTTTGGCACCTTTTCGCAATTAATTACTGCTTTTGAATATTTTTCGATCTGAAAACCTTTTACAAATATAATAGCGCTATGGACTTGCGCTGCCTGGGCCCATGACCAATGTTGGGGGCTAAGAAGGCTTGATCAAAGAATACGAGAGATGTTCGTTGCTACAACATATATTTTCGAGTGGAACTTCAACGGTGGCAGAAACAACTCAAAAGTCAGCCACACGTTCCAATATTAAATTTAAATTTACCATATACAAAAAGTTTGTATATCCATCATATATATATATATATATATATATATATATATGTATATATATATATATATGTATGTATATATACATTTTTTTATAATTGAAATACAACTTTACCATAGGAACACCCCTGATCTCTGGTGGCTCTATGTGCTTGTCTTCAACCCTAAAGAACACCGATACGGTAGCCTGAGGTATAGGGTAAGATACTGTTGGCTGACTGAAGACTGCCTGGTGAGAGAATTATTCCGAGATGAAGATTGTAAGGGGCCATCAAAAAATTACGTTATATGTTAAAGGAGAGAGTGGGTAGGGCGGGGAGGTTTCAACGTAGTTTGACATTGTATAATAAGAGGTGGGAAGGGTGTTTAATGTCATGACGTCACATTTCAAAATCTAATAGACATATTTATTAAGCTAATTACGTAACTGATGTTTTAATTTAATAATTCCTTGATGTAAAATTGCAAAAAAACGTGACGTCAAATCAAGGAGGAAGGAGTCTTACGAATGTGATAAGGACTGGGGAGGGGCCAGAAAAATCATGAAATTCGTGTGACGTAATTTTTTGTGTGGTCCCTAATATATGCGAGGGTAGTTGCATATAGTAATTAGTATATAAAGTACAGATGAATGTGGATATCATCAGTTGAAACAAGACTGCCGGAGTGAATAGTAGGAGACTGGCACCACGTTCTACAGGTAGAAAGGCACGTTCTACTACTGACATTACATTGGTTAAACAGTGCCTAATAGAGAGGATATGGCATTGATCCATTAAATGGATGACAGTGTGGAGTTGATATATTCGCATACACTGCTCCATCCTGACGAATAAACTCAAGACATAGTTCGTAAGACAGTTATCCATGCCGTCTTTGCATATATAGAACTAGCTGTTACGCGCGAATTCGTCCGCGTGCAATTACTTTTTCGCTAATTTTAAAAGTAGCCTAAGTTACTTCTTATAACATCAGCTAACTAGCAGTGAAAGTCTCATCAATATCGGTCCATACGTTTCAGAGATTAGCCGGAACAAACAGACAGATAAATAAAAAATTTAAAAATTGATTTTTGGTATAAGTACCGTATATATTGTCATATGCATTTAGTAAAAAGCTGTGATTTTGACATTAAGAACAAAAACTTAATTTTATTTATTTGGTTTGTAAAGATAAAGTGTTAAGCTATGCATTTATTTAATAAAATGACCAGGACTTTACTTATTATCATGATATTTAATTCTAGAGCACAATAGACGGGTTCAGAGTGCACATGATAGAAAGTGCTTACCGTCTCCTGTGGCAATTTACAACAACAATTTAATGTAAATTTAGTGTGATGTAAACACAATGCAAATGAAATGTAATTTAAATGAAATGTTATGTAAATTAAATGTTATGTAAATGCAATTTAATTTAAATGAAATGTCATGCAAATGAAATGCAATGTAATGTAAATGTAATGTAATGTAAATGTAATGCAAATGTAATGTAAATGTAATGTAAATGTAATGTAAATGTAATGTAAATGTAATGTAAATGCAATGTGATGTATGTGAAATGTAATGTAAATGCTATGCAAATGTAACGTATATGTAATGTAATGCCGGCCTTATAAGGGCGACTACTAATCCCGGAACAACTCGAGTACTTTTCATAGTTGCTTACCTCAAAATAATAATACTGCGAGCATTCGTCTTGAGATCCCCCCAAATATCTCAGAATGTAAGCGAAGGTTTCAGTTAATTTCCATTCCTTTTCTATGGTTCGTGCTATGAACCTCTCACTTGATATTGCCAGAGGTTCGCGGAGACTTGTCAGGGCGATTTTCGTTTTGATAGTAAGCGCATTTCGACTATCTGCAAATCAAGCAAATGATTCTTCATCATAAACTACTGCCGGCGACTTCGTATCTATTTTCTTACTTCATGAATGAAATAAAAACTAAACTAAAAGTAACTAAACTAACTCTCTAATAATTTTATATAACATTAAAATAAAAAATAAAATAAAAATTCAGACAAGTTGGTTGGTGATCCGGTGCACGCAGGAAGAGCTCACAGTGTCTTGAGGTCTGGCAGTTTGTTTTTGATATGTTTGGGTCTTAACAGTTTTGATGATCGGATCCCAAACAGATGGTAAGTGACAACCATCTTCTCTATTGAAATTTGGGTGCTTTTTGATTTCAATAGCCTTACGCATCATTCTAGGTATGAAACGATTATCTTTCGCGAGGATTTGTGTGTTATCGAATCTGATGTAGTTAAACCACAACACCTGGTAATCTATATAGATAGATAACATGTGTTATCGTCTATTTTTCCCTTTACTTCTTCTATTTATATGTACTGTGCAATATTTATTTATCCTATTTACATATATTTAATTTACATACCACCATCATGCACTTTCGATTCCTTTCACACAATCGACACCCCGGGTTGTCTGAAAGAGATCGCTCTTTCAAAAAAGACCATCTGCTGTTCCTGACTATACATGAAATGACTAAATTTACTATACGATGTGACTATTTGTACGGGTACTGGACGAATAAATCATATTGATTCGTACAGTTATTCAATTTAAAAAAAAATTAAGAATGAATGGGATGATTAGCTTGTTTTTTAATTAGGTTAGGTTAGGTTTTTTTTAATGACATGTTTTAAAGAATTATTGAAAACATGAAAATAAAAATAAATTCTAAAATGAGGGTGGGGTATAGATACACGGCACATTTATTTATTATGAACAAATCGGAACATTTTTAATATAGGTTAGAAGTGGTTATTTTTTTATAACCACCCAAAAATAATTTTCTGACACATACACGATTAGTCCCTATATGTACTGGCGCTGGACATTACGGAACAAGATCTACTTATATGTTACGACAAACAACTCATCGACTCTTCAGGTGATCAGAGGGCTGGTGCCTACCTCGGCCAACGGATCAGTATGGCGATCCAGCGAGGAAACGTAGCCAGCCTTCTGGGCACCTTACCCATAGAAGACGGTGATCTGGGCTCAGTATTCTACTTATAGTCTTGAGGGACTATGGGTAGAATACAATACAAATAAGTTAAGTTTTCTCACATTGTATTCAATAGTAGACGAATAATCATTAATTAAGTTAGGTTAGGTTTTTTTTTTAGCCGAGCCATTTTAAGAACATTTTCCGTACCCGTATTAATAATTAGAAATTGTTCGTACAGTACCCGTATTAATAGACTCAGCCGTTACTATATGAGTATGTGGTGAACAATAAAGAATTTTCTATCTATCTAATTTTACTACTTATTCGTTGATATTTGAGACTGTAGTAGATCTACAACTCAGTTTCAGGTATAACGTGTATAGCTTACCCGCAAGTTCTTTCAAGGTAAGTCTTACACCCAATTCTTGTTTGGCTCTATTAATGACATATACTACAATATCAATAGCTCTTTCCTCATAAGATTTGATTTCTGGTAGCGGCGGATTCATTACTAGAAATATTTTTGCTAATAAGCAGTGTCATAGATAAAACTTAGATATATAAAAAACAGCGTCACGTGTAAGATGTCATGTCAGTCTGTCAAATGATTTAAATTTATTTTATCATTTTCAAGAGCATTGATAAAATATGTTTACAAAGAAGGTGTTAATCCGAAGTTATGAATTTTTGTACTATTTTATGTTCTGCGATCATAAGGTACCGAATAATACGTGGAATTCTTTTTCGCGGAACCAAAAAAAAGTAAAAAAGCTAGCCTACGTTACTGTTTATATATAATATCGGCTATCTGCCAGTGCAAGTTCCGTCAAATTCGGTCCAGCCGTTTCAAAGATTAGCCCGAACATCCAGACAGACAGATAAAATGATTTAGTTTTTATGTAGTATCCTATATACTATCATGTTTTTGTAAAAAGTTTTTATTTTGTCATTACAATTACACACTTATGTTATTTACCTGTATAGAATATTTTATTTTTTCTATACTGGTTTTTTTTTCATTTTATATCACTTCAACAATTTTAATTGATATGGCAATACCCCAGCGCTATTGTGGTAGGTATTTGAAACCATTATTTTCAGCGTGACGAGATAAACACAAGTCAAATCGCCGGCTTGTGTGGAGACTCGAATACTCAATACTCCGCTAAAACCACCCGCACATGTGCCCCGCGCTCATGGTAGGAAAAGCGTGAGACTTAGAACGTAGTTCCGCCCACGCTGATCCTAGTGCATCAGTACTTGAGCATGCCCCGGGAAAGGCAAACTCACTTCGTCAACAGGGGTGAAGACTCCTATGCTCCCTTGATGCTAGAATCTAGAAATCTTGCGCATATCTGCCCTCCGGCACCCCGACTAACGTCTAACCGCGAGACGCTTGCGCACCTGTCTAAGTCAGTGCACCTTGTATCTACCCTCCATAACCAATACAAAACAGATGACTTCAATGGAACCCTTGATCACTATGTGAACCGACACGCACTTAGCCATTTTTGTTATTAGTCAACTTAACTATCGTCTCTCCTCACGTGAGTCAAGAAATTTATAATCATATATCTGTTGCTATAACGTCAACCAGTAATAGTGTAGTAAAGAGTATAGTGAATCGAAGTGTAGTATTTCGTTTTTTATGGTTTTTCCTGTTTAGTCATAAAGTGGTAACCACACTGGGCGCGACATGGCGACAGTCTGAAAACCTTTACGTATTTCGTTCATTCACGTAATAACTAGCAGGAGGTTTTGACGTATTTTATTATAATCGACGCATACTATGAGCGTAATAGCTAAATAATAATAATCTGAAGTATATAATCAATGCTCATTATACTAGAATTATTACAATTACAATATTAAATACAGCACAATAATAACACAAATATTAGGACAACTCCAAGAGTTGTCTCCACGCTTGTCAGGAGTCGAGCAGCAATTTCCCCTTAAAGAATACTGTGATTATCGAACAGTAATTATCGACCACAATATATTATGCGCCTCTTGTCCAACACAGCTTTCGCTCTGTTCAACCGATGAACGTAGAATGTCGTCGGTTGAAGACTGTCGGTTGTAGACTCTCGTTGTAGACTAGGTCCCCACTGCCCGAACACCGAGTATGATAAGATCCTCGTAGCGCGTCTGGAGTGACACCACCTGTAATACTTTGGCGCCACTTCACTTCCGTCATAAAACCACTTCCGCCATCGGTATAACTTCCAACTTCCGGTTACTCCATTTCCGATATCCATTGGCTTGATAATAAATGCTTCTACGTTGACATCCGGTTATACGACTTTCGATTACTACTTTAATGAATACTATATACTGTTATTGAGTACTTCTGTCATATGGTTACTTTACAATAGGAAATACGATTCCAACAAGCGCGTTCCATTTTTTTTGAAGTGAAACTTCTATATAGAGAGGGTCTTACGGAGTTTTGGCTCACGAAAAGATGTCACAGTCACGTGATCACGGTCACTAATACTTACATTTTTAAACTCGTGATATCTTTCGAATGGAATGTCCGAATTGAATAATTCAAAAAGTTATATAAAGGTATTGAAGCAGTCTTGAATATGAAGTAATTTATTTGGATGAGGATTAATACCAAGATACAAATAAAGAGCCTTTTCTAGTGACGGCATTTTAATTAAATTTTTAAAATAAAAGAACACTTATTGTGGCATAACTATAATAGTTAGACATATGTTTTCGCGACACTTTTTGTAGATAATGATGTGTTCTACAAAGTCGTAGTACATTATTTTATTCTATCATCAATGCATGTTTTCAAATTGGACAAGTACATTAATAATCTACCCGTAACACTTCAAGTTGAAAATTTGTTGCGATTCATTTTTCACTTATCAATTGAAGATTTTCCACTTGTCCGTTGCGATTCGTTTTCCCCCCACTTATCCGTTGCCATTCGTTTTTCCACTTGTCCGTTGCGATTCGTTTTTCCACTTGTCCGTTGAAGTTTCACTTCTAATACGTGTCCCAGAACACCTTTTTTTTAGTACTAGGTAGGTTCGCGTTTGACCACAATCTTGGCCTATGTGGAGCGAAGATGTGGTAGGATATAGCACACTTACCTAGAAGGTTCACACGGGACTTGAAGACACCCAGATTCTAAGTATCGGGAAAGACAGACTCCGGCAATGAGTTCCAATTCTTTTGCGGTACATTTGATGAGATAGATGCAAAGCGCTTCGTTCTTGTAGGTGGAATATCCACCATATATCGATGCTGCATGCCGGTGCGTCTGATTGTCTGATGATGGAAGGAAGATTATAGCCATAAGTAGCTTACAACGCCCAAAATGTAACGTTAGCCGTTCCACAAGGCGACCGCGGTCGTTGTGGTCGTGGCAAAAATGACACTAATGACGTCATCATTTTCGATCACTCGACGCTCACAACGAGCCATGTCAAGAGGTGAGTCGAATAACCGTTCCACTTGGGTTTACAATCGCGGTCGTTGGGAGTCTCTAGTGGAAGGTAGCCTATGTGAAATGTGATTAACATTTTCAAAAATATTACCCCTTCCAATTTTAACGAAATAATTATAATTAAACAAGACAAAAATGACAGCTTTGAGAAGTAATTTTAATGACATAGTAGAATTATTTTCTCTGTGTGTTTGGGTCATAAATCAAACTCGACCTCAGTCCGACTAGGGCGGCGAGCATGTTGCGCGGGCGCAACGCCATTATCGATAAAAACTCGTTTTTATCAAAAAAAGATTATCATTCATATAAAAAAACATTATTATCTTTTTTGCTGTTAATTTTAAACTTAGATATAAGTATTTATATTTATTTTTAATATAACTTGTTACATTCTAAACTTTTGTAATTATAGTTTTTTAATACATAGATACCTAATCAATAATTTATTTTAAATCATTATTTTTCTTATTTTAATAAATACGTTGTTTTATCTATTTTTTTTCTTTCATTTATATCACTAACCCACAAAATGACAAAACTAAATACACTTATCGACAGCAATAATGCGTATCACTATGCCTGCCCATAAGGCCAGTGAGTGAAAGAGAGAGCGAAATACTCCGATTATTTATGACACAAACTGCACGGAGAAAATAATTCTACTATAGATGAATCAACCAAATTGATTTTTGTATAACGTTTTTATCTTGCCAAGCATACAAGGAATTTATGTAAATGTGTTAAAGTATAAAATGTTTGTTCGTCATGTCATTATCCTAACTATAGTAATATTTTTATTTCCTTTTATTGCGTCTTATTGAGTATACACTCTTTGCTACAACTCCATTAAGTCCATTATTCTTCGAAAAGTAATTATGTAACATATTTATAAAAAAATAAATGTATTAGTCAATTTGTAGGCTAGACGTGTTGTTCGGGAGTTTCTTGCCGCTTCTTCTCCTTAACAGTGTAGTGAATGCACTTACCACGTTTAGTCGTAGCTAATTTTGTATTGTATTTGCGTAAAATATACTATGATCCTGGTTCCCATACGCTCGGGTTTCCAACTCAATTATTTGCTCATACATTCATGGTATTCCATTTTATTTCTATTGGAAACTTTCATAATAAATAAAACTTGTATTGTTTAACCTAATTCTCTTTCGTAAACAGAAGTCGGTCAAGTTCAAGGTCAATCTCTTGGCATTTGACTTTTGACGTTTGACAAGTGCTACTAATAAAGAACATAGCAACAAGTTTCTTTTATAATCTACGGTATGTTTTCCATTCATGTTTAAATCATAATTTCTGATCATAAAACAAATTACATATAAATATCTATTTTAATTTTCTAATTTATTTAATTAAATTTAATTTATCAACTACATAATGTTCTACTCTGTTATTCAATGCCTATGTTAGCCAGGACGTAAGGATATGCCCAACCAATGAGAGATGTGTATAAAAGTCGCTCTCATTGGTGGGAATTCAAAAATGAAAGAGGACACCGTTTTTGAATTGAGTTAGGAAGAGACCATTTTGTACGAAAAAAGATACTTAGAAAAAGTGAAAATAAAAAGCCAGTTTAAGATTGAAGTTATATTTATTCAAGAACCTTACATCACAACAATAACATCATAGCACTCTCTTCAACAGCAATAGCACGTTGCGAAGCGGTGTCCATAGACTAGGAAGTAAAATGAAATTTTAACTTATACTAGCTGTCCCGGCAGACGTCGCCCTGCCCGGTAAAAAATAGGGGTTGGTCGTAGAGGGTTGAAAATTTAGGGTTGTATGTATTTTTTAATGCTGTATCATAAAAAAATAGAAATTAAAAATTTTGTCTAAAAAGTAAATAAAAAAATTTAGGGGTGGACTACCCCTAACATTTAGGGGGATGAAAAATAGATGTTGTCCTATTCTCAGACCTACCCAATATGCACACAAAGTTTCGTGAGAATCGGTCAAGCCGTTTCGGAGGAGTATGGCAACGAAAACTGTGACACTAGAATTTTATATATTAGATATAATATCTATGACATTCTAAAGGTGTTCTCCAGTGGGACTTATTCTTATATATATAAAAATTAATTACTGTTCGTTAGTCTCGCTAAAACCTGAGAACAGCTGGACTGATTTTGTTGTCCAAGGAAGGTTTAAAAGGTGAGTAAATATGATGAAAAAAAAGTTTGGAATATATTAAAAATAACAATTTCACTTTCCCTTAGAAAGTATTCCTTCCTGTCAAACATTTGATGTTCGTCCCGACACGCGACGCTTAGAAATCAATTAAATGTAATAGTCGTTCATATATCAAATGAAATTTAAAAGAGAAGTCTTAATTTTTTTGGTTTTGAATGTCAAATATTTGATGTTCGTTCCGGTTAAGTTTTAACCATATTTCTTACTAAAATTGAAACATTCTGCAATTATTAATTAACTTTTTAACTTATTGATTCTGAGGCGTTACGAAATTTCCCAGTTTTGAATTTGAACTACTATATTTATAAAACAAATAATAGAAAAGTAAACTAACTTAAAATATATATTTACATATGTACATATATACATACATAAATTTACGCCAGGTCCCTTGCGGGTTAGGCACAAACAACAGAGCGCCACACAGGCTCATTCTTAGACACCTCACTTGCTTCTTTGACATTCATAGCTCTTGTCATGCACGCTCGTCTGTTCTTAAGGCTCCTAACACCACCTTCTGCTAATACATGATCAATATGATCATGGAAGGAGTGTCGTGACCTTCCGCGACTTCTGCATCCATCCACTTTTGCATTGTATATCTGTTTAGTCATTCTTTCATCATACATTCTTTCCACATGCCCGAACCAATGGAGCATTCCTTTCCTTACATTCGCCCCGACACTCTTTCAGACCAACTCTCTTTCTTACTTCGGTGTTACGAACGCGGTCCACCAGCGTCACTCCGCAGATTTTGCGCAGTGCTCGCATCTCGACCGCGTTTACTCTACTTATTATAATTATATTAATTTATAAATATAAACCTAAATATAAACACCAAACTATACTATGAACTATATAAAAACTAAATCTAAATAAAAAAGGGAAGAACGCCTAAAGATGAGTTAATGGTCCCAAGCCACTGTAATTTACCGGGAACGTTCCCAAAATTGACGCCAGCCTTCTGGTCGCATGTGACGTCTACCAGACGTTGAACAAATTTGAATATATTTTTTTATATAAAACCTGTAGGCAAAGGTATGCGATGAGTCAGTGCTGCGAAACATGAAAGTAAATACTTACGTATGAGTCATGCAAGGCGCCATCCAAGTTACGGCATTTGTATGTACGTTTTATAATATGCAAATACTATGAGTAACGTCTGTCTTAAACCACAACTACTTTAATTGATTTTTATCTATCTATTTCTATTTTTAAATATTCCTTAACAAAGCCTTTTTTGTCACTGTCCAGTTTTGTTTATGGTGCGGCTTCATCTGCGACATAGGCCGTTTCACGCAGATATGGCGATGGATTTAACGCGTTATTTAAGATGCGACATTGTTAATGACGATATATATAGACATATAATAAACAGCCCATAACGGTCCCACTGCTGGGCTCGGGCCTCCCATTATAGGGGGAAACGGACAGTATACCCGCCACGCTTGTCTAAGGCGGCTTGGCAGGTTTGACACATCGGTTAACTCGATGTGCAGGTTGCATCACGATGTTTTTCTTCAGCGTTCTTAGCACGTGGTAATTGTAACAATATGCACATTAGGTCAGAAAATGGTGCTAATTGGTGCATGTGTTTCGGCCAGGATCGAATCGGCGACCTTTGAGTTTAGGACGCCTGCGCTACCACGACTTTATAGATAGTATATTAAATAGGATAAATACAGTTGAAATGAGAGCTTTGACAAGTATATTTGCGGTTAGCGTGAATTATATGTGTAAACAGCCTTGCAGAGGTTCAGGTAAGAAAGTACTAAATATACCAAATAATAACTATTTGGGCAGAGTTTCCCCTTTATTGTTCAGCCTTTGGTGTGACTATTCACACCGCACAGTAAGCAATGAACACCGTCTACACACCTCACCGCCTTTTTATACGAAAATTCTACGAAACTACCCTACAAAATAATAATATTACAACATTGCTATAACCAGCAATTATATCATAGTGTTGCCAGGATCATACTATTATCTATGACGATTGTCTATTTGATATTAATATATTCTATGACTGCTGTGATGGACATCGCGTAACATATGATAATAAACTCAGATATATATATAAACGATGGAGAGCAAGATGTAATCTTTTTAGATTTCCTGTCTGATTGTTCGGGATTCACGTAAAACACTGGGCTGATTTATAATTAATTTTTAGACTTAAACTGCGCTACTTTTTACCCAGAGAATCCAGCGGGATTTTTTCTGAGAATGATTTCAAATTTCCCTGTTAAAAAAATCTAATTCCAAATTGATTTATTCCTGATCGATAGCAAATTTGTGTTTATGTAATAAAATATGTGATACTGTTCATCCTGAGAATCTTACGGGAATTTTCCCGAGAGCAATTTGATAGATAGATAGATAACACTTTATTGTACACCATTACAGGAAACTTACGAACTAGTATTATTCTAATTGTGTACAAAGCGCGGTCTTATCGCTAAAAAGCGATCTCTTCCAGACGACCCGTGGCAAGAATATTCTGATTAGGAGTGGTGTGGTGGTATACATAATTATTGTACGATTACTTACATACATTTTAATAATAAATACATAACTATACGATATATACATATAAGTTATGTTTGTAGTTGTTGATTAACTTATTCCGACACAGTTATCACTAAAATGATTTTTGTGGTACTTAGTGTCCTTTGAATCCCGAAGGAATTTCAAGTCAAGCGTGGATAAAGTCGCGGGCATATCCTAGTATGTATATAAATATCTACTACACAAGGCTTCAAATGTTCCAAATAAAGTATTTTAATTATCAATCAAATTATATTCAATTCAATTCAATATATCTCTTACTTCAATTCCATTGTCAGAATGGCTCGTTATTTCAATGAGGTGGCAGGTAATAGCAAAGATATTGATTTATTCGAACCAAACTTCAATAAATATTGCAAAATTTAAAAAAATATCCTCGATTCTCAGTATATTTAAAAAACAGATAATAGTTATATCAAAACAAAGATAAATTAATCCATTTGTAAACTCGTCAGAGCCGTATGAGCTCATGACGAGCCTATTCATCAGAAGTTATCATGGCATGGCATAATGTATATGGGTATATTCATGGAATTGACATCTTTCGTGATCTTTGCCAATATAGTGTTTCTATTGTTTAAATAACAATCATCTTTTCTAAATCACAATGCACTTTGATAATAGCGATTTGTTGCACACTCGATGCCCTTGCGACCACACCACCTCGTATCCAATATCAATGTACTCTTTTTCACCAACAACGCCCAAAAACATGTCTCGACACCGTCTCTCTGTCATTAGGGTGGCCGCCTGCAACCATAGATATGCAACACTCCGCTAAAGTGTCATTGTCAATATATCATCCTTGGCGATGGTTCGCCAACACATTTAAGATAAACTTGACAACAAACAATCATAATATTTAGTTGTAATTTGTTTTCAGTCTATTTGTAGTATTTTATGTATGTACTTATTTGTGGTTTGCAATCCAGATTTTTGTTTTTATTTTAGTTTAGTATGGTTTTGCAATTTGTTTGGTGCATCAATAAATTTAAAAAAAAATCATAGACAAGCATTGACGAGTATGATAGTAAAGCATAGATGTTATCCATAGGCATATAAATCATTGTAATCAATAGTGTAATATTTTGATTAGATTGTAAAAAGAACCTAATGATATTATAATTATCATAATACTTTTATCTTCATCTATTAGATATCAAAATTTTTCATCTATACTATATACTATTATAAAGAGGTAAACTTTGTGAGTTTGTGACGTTGTAGGGGGGTAATATGTGGATCTACTAAACCGATTTTGAAAATTCTTTCACCAGTGGATAGCTACATTATTACTGAGTGACATAGGGTATAATCTGATTGTGATTAATAATAAGTATTTTTTTTAAAATTTAAATCCCTAGCGAAGTCGACGGGTCAGCTAGTATTTTATATCGATAAAAAATAAAAACATTACTATAGAATTTTTTAGAATTATAAAAACACGTGTAAAACAGGTACAAATATAACTGGACACAACCAGTACAAACGTAATACACGTAACACGCGCAAAGTCCGTCACTTAGCTTATCGAATATACACACGTCTTGTCCTGCTTGGCCTACCACTAGACTGCCTCACCCCTCCGTTCGGGCATTCCTTTATACTAAGCTATACAATGTCTCGACACAATGCTCGACTGCGTAACAGTAATATCTAACAATCACACCTGGCTAATGCCTACCATAAAAGATTACAATACACAATAGGCTGTTTTTCTAATTACAATTTAAACACAAAGTAAACAAAAGAAGTCCAAATGCCAAAAAGGTAATAAACTGCAGGTGTCCATTCACTTTTGTCAGCGTGTAACACTATTTTTGAATAGTTTATGAGAATTTGCACGGTCCCAATCGATCCAAAGTCTCCACTTCAAACGGCTCAAATATATACCCTGCTCCAAGAGTCACATATTCTGTAATGCGAGCTTTTTAATTATGTAGCTAATTATCTATTATCTTTAACTTATTTTTCTTTCACTTCTTAATACGGAAGTAGACATGACCCCTAGACGCAGAATAGTTATGATAAGTCACGTTTCTTGGTACCCGGAACTAAATATAGTAACGGCAGCCTATCTGCCCAGTGACCTACAAACTGACATACAATGAATCACACGATTGATGCTTAATAAATATAATCTTCGCACGGGTATTTAATAAGAACTTTTTTGTCGAGTTTAATTACCTACTAGGCTAATTCAAAATATTTTGCCTCCCATGCTGCCCGTATCCCAGTTACGCCTACATCGCATAGTGCTGCCTAGCTAGCCAAGCAGGGTGAGCGGTGACCACGCAACTTTTTTCTAATACTGCCATTTTAAACTCGTGATATCTTTCGAATGGAATGTCCGAATTGGATAACTCAAAAGTTATATAAGGGTATTGAAGCAGTCTTGAGTATGAAGTAATTTATTTTGATAAGGATGAATACCATGATACAAATAAAGAGCCTTTTCTAGCGGTGGCATTTTAATTAAAGTATTAAAATAAAAGAATAGTTATTGTGGCATAACTATAATAGTTAGACATATGCTGTTGCGACCTTTTTCTGTAACTAATGGTGTGTTCTGCAAAGTTGTAGTACATTATTTTAATCTATCATCAATAGTTTTCGCAGCACACGCGATTGTAAGTAATTTTATTTATTATTATTATTTTATTTATTTAACCTTGGGTTACATTATTGTAGTTTTAGTAAGGATCCCTAGTGTATTGAAAATATAATATAGAGATAGTGTAGCTTGCCAACAATGAAAGAAGTTTTCAAATCAGTTCAGTAGTTTCGGAGCCCATCAATGGAAACAAACAAACAATCAAATTATCCTCTTTATAAAGAGGATAATTTGATTGGTTGTTATCTGTACTAATATTATAATATTAGTATAGATAAGCGTATCGGCGTTTACACCCAAGGACAATTCGCCCAGCATTTTGGTATGCCCACCATGTAACGATGGTGCGAACCGGTGCCGATGATAGATAGTAAGGTTGTCCGATGATAGATAGCAAGGAGATGGGGAAACCAAGTCGTGTAGTTCCTAGCGCACACTCTCCAAATGGATCCTATAGAAAACGGACAGACCTGCTACCCTGCAGCGATGCTCAAGGCTTTGAAGCCGAGCATCACGGTTGGCTGATGACAATATATTCAATCCCATACTCACAGACGATTTAGATACGCTTGGCCTTCGAAGAGACTTCGCTTCTCTCTGCGTATTCTACGAACTGTTCTATGGGGAGTGATCAGACGAACTGTTCAGATTTGTGCCTTCGTCTTCCTTTTACTACCGCACCGCATGTCATCGACTGGGCGTTCATCCCCACTTCCTAGAGCCGTCCTTGTACGCGATGGTTCTCTAGAACTTTCTCTCTCTCTCTTTTGGACACCGTGGGGTTCTTTAAAGAGGGTGTCATAAAATTTCTTCGAAACCGCCACCGCGTTGGTGACATCTCTGGTGTTGCAAACGTTCATAGTCGACGGTAATCGGTTTTCGTCAGATGGGCCGTCCGCCTGTCTGCTGTACTCCAGCTATTAAAAAATAATACAGCCTACATTGAAATTTGAAACCTACACGGTTTCCACTGACATTGATAGTTCAGTTACACACGTGAATCACTTCAACACGCGATTATCGAACTTTGATGTAAAACATTCTAGATGAGGCAATTCCATAGGTCATATATTATAATAACGGTCAAAAAAGTTATTAAAATTGATTATATTATAGTGTTTTAAATACATTGCGAAAAACACGCAAAAGACTTAATACGATTTGTTGCCATAAATATTGTTACAAAAGTAAATTTATTGTTTTACTTAATTAAGACAATAATCGATATACTTGTCGATGGTACCAAAAAGCCGCAAGACTAACACTATCACTAGATCGACAACTAACACTATTACGAGATCGTAATATACCAAGAAAATATACCCATTTCATAAAAATCATACAACTCCTATATAAACAGAGTGAGACAACAACACAATTAACGATCACGTGCACAAATGCAATCTGCACTCTCATCGCGGTCACATAATTATGTATTAATAGTGAGCTAAAGGGGTAGTTGTATAGTTTGAGACTCTTGTTGTACCTTAGGGTTATGGGATAAAGTCTTTCTTAAAAGCCGAAATGCTATGGAGCTTAAAGTTGATTGGCTCATGATTGTTTATATAATATAAAATCTAATATTGTTCAAATATCATAACTACGATAGATTAATCTGATAGAATATAAATTTTACACTATCGTATAAACATAACCTCAAACCTCCGACTCATCAGCGCCACCACCGCTGCATTTGTATCACCTGTTTTTTTTGCTTTATAACTTTCAACTGTCTACCATATAGGTTACTTGATTTAAAATTACTGGTTCTATACTTTAGGTGCTCAAAAAAATAGCCTAAAACCTTCCTCAACAACAGATAGTTGAACGATGAACATTATTTGAAATCAAACTGGTGCTTTTCTTAGCTGCATGGCGCCCACCTTTTCTACACGCCCCGCATACCGCCGACGCCCATAGCTCGCACAGTAAGCAACTAAGCGTCGGACGGAAGGGGAGATATAAGAAAAGGCCTTGAGACGGAAATTGTTCTCAATTGCTCACATACATATGGCACCAATAGCACTGCTCTATTCTCTGCCATTTATCTCTGTATTTCGTCTATGTATAGTTTTGATTTAATTGTAAATTACGCCAATAATAATTCATACTCGTACAGTCCACATCGAGTTTTATTTGGAAGAAGCAATTGCCACCAATACACACGCTGGAACCATTATCTTGGTTATTACACTTAGGGCTGGCTTGAGCCATGTTGCCGTCGAGATGTGGGCGCGGCGTATTCCGCGCGCGCTCAAAACTCCTCCCTTGAGAGATCTTGCAGATACCAGGGGATAAAAGTAGTGTCCTAGCAGTGCAAGAGGCTTCGTGAGGCCCACGCCTGTCAGGGTTGCGAACAGGCTAGGTCATAAACCCGTAGCCCTGGAAGGCGAAGAACGGAACAACAAGGGTTTTAGTGGGTATCCCTAACTGGGGAGGGGAATCTGGCGAATACCACACTAGATCGCGATTATCCCCGTAAGGTTCTGCCCTCGTCGCGGCTTAGTCCTCAATCGGATTGCCCCTGGTAAAAAAAAAAACTTGACCAGTGTAATATCACGCTCTCACAGATTATCGACGTCAAATGGTTAGCCTTGAGCTAATCATGTTTTATATGATGATTAGAAGTTTCAAATGCCCACTTACCCTTAGCCCTATTTCCTTTCATCTATATGAGCGCATCTATCTCATCGTAAATGCTAGCAACGCAATTACACATGTCAACTATATTACATTATAATTTCTTGATCAAGTCTAACGTAACGCTTACGACAGCAGACATAAAAACATGGCACATCCAGTGAGTATTTCCCCACATATAATCTACATGCGCGTGAGTTGCTGTCAGTCCGCTCACACATCTACAAGTAGAAGCACTTAAGTGTGCGTCCTTAATATCAAAATGTGTTTAAGTGTAAAATTAACTTTAATATTGAAAACATGTAAAGTAGAGCAGTATTCCTTGTAATGCAAACAAATATTGCTTAATAAAAATAATATAACGTAATTTGTTTACAAAATATGAAACAACTTATTTGTGTTAACATAATAGGAAGTCTTTTAATAACTTATATAAAGTGTATGTTATAATTGTTATAAAGAACTGTGTTAGTGATGAAGAAATTTGCACTTAAAATAGTGACAAGCCATTTTTAAAAGTAAACAAAAAATTTAAAAGTATCTATATAACATCCGGTTTTCATTTGACAAGTTATCTTGTTATCTTGTCACCTGTTTAACATCACTTATCAACATTGTATTATTGATAAGGAATACAATGGGAGCATTGGATTGTGTTAACAAAATGAGTCCTACGGAGAGCACAGAAGTATTCACCGTGCCAATGGCTTCGACCACCACCTTGAATAAACCGGTAAGTTTGATTGTTTTATGAAAGTTGTTTACAAAAGGGATCAGTTTAATGGTTTCCTGTACTGTACGTTGCGAATTAGATAACAAATAAGAAAGTGGGTTAGTTTTTTACGACCATGGTTCAAATGAAATCAAATCATTTTTATTGCGAACTAAGTGTTACATAGGTCTTATCATCACTACATAGTATAAAATAAAGTCGCCTTTTCTGTCCCTATGTGCGCTTAAATCTTTAAAACTACCCAACGAATTTTGATGTGGTTTTTTCCAATGGATAGAGTGATTCAAGAGGAAGGTTTATATGTATAACGTTCATAGTTTTTCTGTAGTGTATTTAATTTTGTATCAGCATTGCACCCGTGCGAAGCCGGGGCGGGTCGCTAGTTAAATATAACTGAGAGCTTATTACTTAGCTTGCCTTCCATAGCATCGCAATATAAACTTACTTAACCTATCTCCGTATAATATTTAATTTGCTGCCTTGTATTTTATTTAAACAACAAAACATAAATATCTTCTTAATTACCTCTCATTTAAATAATCTTAGACGCTATAATACGAGATATTTGTTAAACATTCGAATAATTTTTGTTTAACCATATTAATATTAGTTTCTTGCATTATATTACATGGTAACTATTATATATGTTGTAGTTTTATCCGTGCAGGAACGGAGAAAGAATACAATTTCCTGCGGCCGGACGGCCTGTCGTAAGAGGCGACAAAACAACCCATAGCTAGGTGGTAGGGAATTTTCCCGACTGGGTGGCTACCACCCCTGGTCTAAAGTATGTCGCCATAACAACCTTGATTTGTGTTTCGGCATTAGTGACCAGGTTCCAGTCTTCCTTAAGAGAGCAGCAGCGCATTTGTAGCACGTTTGGTGTTGCAAATGCCTATAGACGATGGTAACCGCTTTCCATCAAGTGGGCCGTCTGCCTCTCTGCTGACCTCCTGCAATAAAAAACGAAAAAGTTATATGGCGCGCGCAGGTTTTCCGATAATTACTTATTATTATTGTACATACTTTGCACCTAGCTCTTGCATAAATTACAAAGATCACTTAATCTATTTATTATATTATATATCTTTATATATATAATTCTTCTGTACGTGTGTTGACAGTGTTGACTCCTAAACGGCTGGATCGATTCGAATGAATTTTTTTGTGTGTGTTCAAGTGGATTCGAGGATGGTTTAGATTCACAATTGGACCCGGTAGATGGCATTGCAATCGGTTTCTAAACTTTTTTTTAAGGCAGGACGTTGTCTGCCGGGACCGCTGGTTATATTATAAAAATGCCGTTGTAAAACAACTGGAATAAACTATATAAACGATGGAAAAAAACATGCATTTTTTTAAATTTCTTGTCTGTTTATCAGTTTTCCTGTTTGTTCGGAATTCACGAAAAAACTATTTGGCCAATTTCGATGCGGTTTTCGATAATCGACAGGAAATTTTTAGACTTATCCCGCGGGAATTTTCCAGTTTAAACATAGGTAAAGTCGCGGGCTTATCATAGATAGATAGATAACACTTTATTCTACACCAATACAAACATGAACTTAAAGACTTAAATTATTTCTAGTTATGTACACAAAGGGCGGTCTTATCGCTAAAAAGCGATCTCTTCCAGACAACCCCAGGAATGAATTGATATGAAAATGGCGATGGTGGTATACGTAACATATAGTACTAACTACTTACATTTTAATAATAAATACATAAATGATATATATACGAAGACATTTTGTATATTACATAGATATATACTTAATATACATACCATACAAATACATATCTTCAAAATATATAAATGAATTTAAAGCGAGCATGACATGAATTTAGAGCGTGCATGACAAGAGCTATGAATGTCAAAGAAGCAAGTGAGGTGTGTAAGAATAAGTCTGAATGGCGCTCTGTTGTTCGTGCCTACCCCGCAAGGGACCTGGCGTGAAGTTATGTATGAATATAAATTCCAACGCCAGGTAAGACTTTTTGATCATAGTTTTAAACATCGCTAGCGATTTTGCTTGTCTTATTGTAACAGGAAGCGCGTTCCAGAGCTGTATAGCCTTAACAGTAAAAGAATTGTTGTAAAAAGTTGAGTTATGCGCAGGAGTGTTCAGTTTAAGTTTATAAAAACATGATGCTGGGGAGTTAGTTGCCCTGCTTCTTCTCTTTTAGCATAATTACAATTGCGTTGGAAGCGGTGATAGGCTTGTGACTAAGTATTCTACATTTCATTTTGAAATAATTATCAATAAGAAATTTATTTCATTTTGTTCAAGAGTCTTAAATGGTTATAACAATGAGCAGTTTATTCAAGGCCGCAACACTAGATTATAACGCAAATAAATATTTCATCTTTATATCAAATTAAAAACGAATGAATTCGTTATATTGTTACAAGCTACAGGACTCCAATTAAAATGCCGTTGGAATGAGTATATAATTTATTAGAACTGTACAAACACGTATAAAACAGGTACAAATATAACTGGATACAACCAGCACAAAATGTACGTTTCTATAGCACGCGCAAAGTTCGTCATTATATCGATTATCGAATGTGCGTCTTGCTTTGATCGTAGTTCTCGCTAGTCTGCCTCACCCCTCCTTTCGGGCATTCCTTTTATTCCATACAAATACGATATGCCTCGATGCAAAATAATAACAACAAGAATTAGTTCGACACAGTTGCCTAATGACAATAGGCTTTTAACTAATTGCAAAATTTAAACCCAAAGTAACAAAAGAAGTCCAAATGCGGAAAAGGTAATAAACCAGGTTTTAGTCAGGCAGCTGTGTCTTTGCTTTTGTCGGCATGTAACAATATAATTTCTAGAACATGGGTAAATCAAACTTTTTAACAAACAATCTATAGCCAAGTGGTACGAATCTCCTCGCCTCATTTGAAGTGGTATATTGTATTAGTTCAGTACAAAACGTCATGTTACTTTTACAAACTCGTTTTATAATCATGTCCTACCCAACTCTAGACGGTAACCATTTTCCATCAGGTGCGCTATCCATTTACCTATGGTAAGCTAGCACACATCCTGATGTGCACATACCTACAGAGAATTAGAAGCAAGGACCGAAGGTATAAACGTGTATAATCTTTACATACCCATTAAGAAATAATTTAGTAAGCAATGTAAGTTGTTACAGCTAAGTATGTATTCAATCAATGAATCAAATAAACAACTGAACTGCAGGTTGTCATTTACAGCGATGCTACAACCTTTGGGATAAACGAGTTCTCAGGTAGACGCCGCGTCAACATATTCTTTTTGTATTTCACCTTCATTAAAAAAGGAAATACCGAGAATGAATATCGCCCAGTAAAAAACCTAACTGTAATATGCTGCTAAGTCGTACATGAAAAGATAATTTTCGAAAAATCAGTCAAAATAAAAAAAATGATGTGAGACTTTTACCGTGGGGTCCTGAGGCCATCAGCCTGTACAAAGACTTATCTAAAGTAGTCATCAACTTTTAGCAAGGCAATGGTTATATTATACTACAGATGGCAGAGAGTTAAAAAGTCGTACAGCTATGCAACTACATAGCACAATGTGTGAGCGGGACGGATGATGTGCGAGCGAGATAGAGCAACTATTAATATGTGCGCTGCCGCGTTGCGCTAGCCAATCCCTCTATCAAAAACTACATTACGTCGCTCTCGCGTAAGTATTTCGATCTCGCGCCGCACCATCGAAATCCGCTCGTCGTGTCCGCGTCCGATTACAACCCTCGGCGAAAGGCTCTCGTGCGACGACCGCGTAATGACCTTACGGACAAGGTCGATGCTATCACAAAACGGCTGGCCCGGATCAGCCCGCCCGCGGTTAGGACGGCAGGCTGGCAGGCACCGACAGACAGACATAGACGGCGGCGTCTCAGACAACACCAATCACGATCTCTCCACGTCCTCGCGAGGGACGCCAGGAGACATAGCCCCCCCACAGGATAGACTAAGCGTGGTGCTGGGAAGTTTCTTTCGCCGTTTCTTCTCTCCCAGCCATAACACGTCGCGAAACGGCAGTAAGATAGCGTAGGCCGCCGCGAACCGCCGATCCCGGTCCGCCGGGATCCTTCTTCTCGGGCTTTGTATTACCCGTCGCCCGTTCTCAATTAGCTCATTGTGTCGCCCATTGGCGGGCATCATCAGATTCATCTCCCTCTCATGGCAACAGTCCTGCCGAGGTAAAACTCCCTAGGGAGCTCCCTCAAACAAGTTGCCCCCGGGCTCGAGCACCTTCGCCCTGCGAAGGCGCTCGCCCCAAAAACCCCGGTAAAGTTGTGAGGTCTTCGGACCAACAACATAAAGTCAAGTCAAATAAAAAAAAAGCGCTAGCCAGTAGTTCGTTGTCCGCTGCGATGATTAGAGGTATGCAGCTGCCATAAACTCTTCAGGTGATCAGATGGCTTGTGCCTATCTCAGACAGCGGATCATTATGGGGCTCCAGTGACAAAACGTTGCCAGTCTGGGCACCTTACCCATGGAAGACGGTGACCTAGGCTCAGTATTCTACTTATAATACCAACAGACCCTTAATTGTGATTAACGGTACCCCACACTACTATGTATTGAAAAATCGTGTAAATTAATAGTCGTTTCTTATATTTTACTAACCGTACATTTCACTTCACTATCAGTTAAAATTTGACATCAACTCCACACAAGTAATGTAGTCAAGAGTATGAATCTATGTCATTGTTTCTCAACGATTTTTATTTCTTATCCTCGGAAAACCAAATAATAAAATAAAAAGTCTTACGACCCCTTCCCTATAAGACTATAATAATATTTAATAAAAAAATATTTATAGTTTTAATTTGTATCTATGTTTTATTTTTTTAACAGACCTCGACCCCCTTTTTTTAGCCGCACCAGCAAAAACTCTAGGGGGAAAGGCGCGGCCCGTGTCTGAGATTCGCCAGGTTGGAGTTGCATAAGTACCTCTAGAGAGTACTAAATATGCTATTACTACTCCACAGTTAGGGAGGGATACCCAGTAAAACCGCTGGATGTTCCGACTTTCGCCTTATGCCAGGGCTCCGCGTATATGGCTTAGCCCCGCCGCGAGCCCGACGGTATTAAAGGCGGCTTTAACAACAAGCGCGACCCCCACAAGGGTCGCGAGCCAGGTTAACAATGACAGGGGTTGATTCATAAACAAATATAAAAGTCTGTTCTGTTAAACTTCTAATCAAGAAGACTAAATTCACGTCTACAAACTGTCATAAGACCAATTATAATGTATAACTGCGAAAAATAATAAATGAAAAAGTATGGGTTGGGTCTTTGTTACTCGATCACGCCAGAACAGCTGAACGGATCAGGATGAAATTTAGCACAGAGACAGATTATAGCCTAGAATGGTACGTAGACTACTTATAATGCTGGAAAAAATCGCGTTTGAAAGCTAGTAAGATATAGGACCCGGCTATAAATAGGACCGTCAGAACTATACTATATACAGCGTGTTTCAGATCTTATGATAATATATCAGACCACGTTTTCTTCATGACGTACTCTGCCCAAATACAAAAACGAATCAAGGTAGCTTCTTTGGTTTAGCCACAGGATCTCATTTTTCATTTCAGAATTTCACAACAACATGTATCAGTTATTGTGACTAAATCGGCAGGTTAGTGACCAATGTATCATGTTGCCAGCTCGTCTCTTCATCATTAAACGCGGAAGTTGTTCATTCTTACGCTCTCACTCGCGAACCAATATTTAAAAGATGTTCTGCTTTTATTCCCTTTTTATCGTAATTAATTTGTTCGGCAATTGCTTTTTTTAATTTTGACATTACGGTTGATTTAATAGTACCAAAAAATTCGTATGGAGGAGTACCGCTAAAATTATGATTTATTGTCATTTGAAACGAAACACGCTGTATATGTCAGAAATATACTAATAACAAAGTAGATACGAGATAAGAAGATACTACGCTAAAGTAAATATAAAGTTGTTATGTCTGCAATGATTACTTGTGTACATTTAACCACAACATCATAATTACAATGAGTCAGAGAGCCAAATTTAATATGTTTTATATGTACCTAATTAAGATAATTTAAATTAAATTGCTTTACGATCTTACTTACTAAGATATTTTTAGATCGTTTCGCCAAAAACTGAACTTAGCCTGTGATTAAAATTGAACTTATCAAAGCCTTCAGGGTCTGATTAATTTGGTCTGAGAAATATGTATACACTAGTTTCTGCCCGTGAGTTCGTCTGCGTGGAATAGTTACTTTGGGCTAACGCTAACTTCTGTCACACACGATTTTTGCAAAACTTTAACAGTTAACGCCACGGAAGCTCTCAAAAGGAAAGAGACCCGATTTTGAAAAATTATTTCTTGCTGCTCCGCTCCTATTAGTCCTAGCGTAATGAAGCCTCCCTCGATTAATGGGCTATCTAACACTGAAACAATTTTTCAGTAGTTCCTGAGATTAGCGCGTTCAAGCAAATAAACAAACAAAGTCTTCAGCTTTATATATTTTAAAGGCTATAAATCATCGTGCTAAGACTAAAAGGAGCGGAGCACCAATGAAGAATGTCTCAAAATCGGGTGTTTTTTTTCCTTTTGAGAGCTTCCGCTGCGTGCGCTGCGTAAACGGTTACAATTTCGCAAAACTCATGTGTGACAGAAGTTAGCCCACCACTCTAGGACTCGTCTGCTCCATCGCCCATCGATCTTGCAACAAATGTGACCGGCCCACTGTCACTTCAACTTGCTAATTTTGCTATGTCGGTTACCGTGGTTCTCTTACAGGTATTCTCATTTCTAACTCTATCCATAACAGAAACACCCAACTCAACTCAACGGGCTATGGAGCTAGCTATGTTGGGTGTTCTTTTAAATTTACATCCCACAAATTCGTAACAATAGTAAATATTCCAAAAAAAACTTTAATTTATGTTACTTGTCCAACGTGCACGAAATCTACTTTCAAATAAAAGTAAGACAAGCAAATGAAACGTACAGACAAAATATGCAAATGTTGATTTTCGGCGATGAGTCAGACTGTTGCGGTTATACGTTTTCGCAAGCTATTATCATAACAAAGTGGTTCTTGGAGACGGAAATCTGATCTCACACAAGATTGGCCTGTTTAGGACTTAATTGAAATTGAGACCGTTGACACGTAATGTTTTTTAAATGACTTCAATGAAGTACGTCCTCAATTTTGCATAGTATTTTTATTTTAAAGAATGTATTATCGACGAGCTATGTTGCGTGTTTCTCTGGCAGATTCAGAAGTGACATTATCGATGATGCGTCTACTACAGGTACTTCAGGTGGTTTTTGTTTTGGTGTACACTAAACTGTTGTCTATGCCTAAGAAACTAAACAATTAAAGATAGCGTAAGAAAAAATGATTTAATTGTAAAAAGGGGGGGGGAGGGGTGCATGGTATCAATAGTTATAAATTTTTTTTGAACAGATATGAGAAGAAGGGTTATTTTGATAATATCCTGAAAAGCACCCCACTTTTTTTTTTACAATGAAATCAGTTTTTCTTACACTATTTTTAAATTTATTTTCTATTTTTTAGTTGGATTTTCTATAAAAGCGTATTTTTTAGTTTTTTTAAACTATTATTTTTTAAAAAGGTTTTTAAATACAATGATTTGAGATCCTGCATATCATGTAGCAGCAGAGTGCTGGCGAAGACAAGTAAAATGAGCCCAAACACGACGGGTCTATCTTGTTTAGTACAGGAATTCCTATGGCCACCTTCCGACTCCATCATCAGATTACCATCATGGTACCATATTATTGCATTGTCACGCGATATACACATACGTGCAAAATTTCAGTTCAATCGGAAACCGGGAAGTCGATCAAATTTAACTTGAAAGATTCAGTTACATACTAACATACATCATACTAACATACGTATGAAGCTAATAAAAGAGTATTAAAAAGCGCGACAATTTAATTAGCGATGCAAATATACTTAGTATATGTACAATATTATTTTTCTACCTGGGTGATACCATATTTTCATCTGATCAGCCGAAAAGAGGCAAGAAATTTTAAGTAGAATAAAAGATCTCGTCAAAACTATACACACACTATGATTTTTGGTTACACAGGCTGCAAGATTTACGGTACGGCTTAAGAAAAAACAATGAATACATATTCTTACGAAATAGGTGCCGACAAAAGATAAATTCACACCTGCAGCCCTGTAGAAACACATTTTATTACCTTTTCGGCATTTGGACTTGTTTTGTTTACTTTGGGTTTAAAAATTGTTATCCGATAAACAGCCCATTAAACAATGAATACATATTGTTACGGCCTAGGTGCCGACAAAAGACAAATTCACACCTGCAGCTCTGTTGAAACACATTTTATTACCTTTTCGGCATTTGGACTTGTTTCGTTTACTTAGTGTTTAAAATATGTGATTATAAAAACAGCCCATTGTGTATTGTAATATTTTATGGTAGTCATTAGCCAAGTGTGATTCTAGGAAATTTAGTCCACGCGGCCGAGCATACATATTGCATTTGTACAGTATAAAGTAATGCCCCAACTGAGATATGAAACTGTCAAGCGATAACCACAAGCGAGGTAAGACGTGTGTAAATTCGGTAATCTATTCAGTGACGACTTTGCGCGTGTTATTGAATCGCGCATTACGTTTGGACAGGTTGTGTTCAGTTATATTTGTGTCTGTTTTACGTGTTTGTATAGTTGTAATAAATTCTATAGTTATTCCAACGGCATTTTAATTCGAGTCCTGCGACTCTTAACAATATATTGACGTACATCACACACTGTCAACTTCTTATGGAACTATTTTGGGAATCAAACAATTTGCATATTGACACTACCTACGTTATACAAACGTTATAATTAAATTGTCATATGCATGCACTAAAATAGATGTTTCCATATTTATAATTTCCAGAATTATAATACTTCTAAGAACATCATAGACAGGTAAATAAATGTATTCAGGTTTTTTTAAATCGTATCTATATATAGACATTTTTAATTATGTTTTTAAG
The DNA here is from genome assembly GCA_012273795.1 of Dendrolimus punctatus. NCBI lineage: Eukaryota > Metazoa > Arthropoda > Insecta > Lepidoptera > Lasiocampidae > Dendrolimus > Dendrolimus punctatus. The sequence continues at coordinate 16,567,846 of CM022544.1, forward strand.
TGATACACCTACTTACATAATATATTATATTAAAAATTAATATTAACTTAAATTAGTTTGCATAACTTTGCCTTACTATTTGGCAGACAATTATTGACATTCTTGTATCGAGTTTACATCATTAATTAAATAGAGTAGATAAGAATGTAAAAGGAATCTTCATTTTATTTTAGTTTTTAATGACTGTACAGATGTTGATTATAAAATATTAGTTCCAGCTACTCGACAACAGATGGCGCTTGTTAAATACAGGTGTAGTAAAATGTAAACAGTCTTATCTTTTTTTATATGAAGCTAAATAAACATTGAAAAATGTTAATATATAAAATATGATTTTAACTTTTGATAAACAATCTTATTATTATTATTTTTAGTAGAGCTTAACAAGAAGAGATTATTAATATGTTAAATCTAATTTCAAACATTGAGTCTTCGAATTGACGAAGTGTTAGGGGTTCGTAAAATTTCCGCTGAATTATAATCCAGGTGTGAGCTTGTACTTATTCTACTTCAAGCATTAGTTCATAAGTCTCGTAAAATTCTTGCCAATTGACACAATTTTTCAATTAATCATAGTCAGGCGCAGTCGTAGTGTAGGACACCTAAACATGTCTATGCGCTAATTAGTAATATTCTTAGTCCAGTCAGACTATTACTCATTTATGCACTTTGTCATTCCTTATACTAGTTTCATAAAAACGTAACAATCACACTCACGACCGGTTCTTATATCGTGCCGACCGTTCATTTGCTTTATTATCGGTTAAAATTCACACACACACACACAAACACTACATCACACCTTTGCTCTTGAAGGGCTCACTCTAACACCATTACTTAGAATAGCTATACTAACATATTTTCTTTTTTGCTCTCAAATAGCCAACGGGTTGATTCTGGTGACCTGTACCACTGGGGTATAGGGGTTCTCACTCACCCGCATATGCCGTCGAGATGAGAGCGCGAGTGTTCCGCGCGCGCTCATCTCTCCTTCCGTGGGGCGCGTTACAGACCGCCCCACGCCAAAGGGAGCATGACGATGCTGGGGGGTGAGTGCCCCGGCAATAAAAGAGGTCTCGTGAGGGAGGCCCACGCCTGCCAGGGCTGCGGAGAGGCTAGGTCATATACCCGTAGCCCTGGCATAAGGCGAAGGACGGAACACCCAGGGGTTAGTGGGTATCCCTAATCGGGGAGTGGCAATAGCATGGCACCAGTTCTGACTGGGCATGCTAGTGCCACCCCCGATCTGGCGAATCCCACACTAGGTCGCGAATTATCCCCCCAAGGTTCTGCCCTTGTCGCGGCTTAGTCCTCAATCGGATTTCCCCTGGTAAAAAAAAAAAAATGGTGTACCACAGGTTTCTTTTTAACCTAATTTAGGCACCAGCCTAAAGTTAATGTTGTTACTAGATTTAAGTTTCATTGTGTACTTAAAGAGGAAATAAAGAATTATGTTATGTTAATTCGACATTAGCTCCATACAAGTCATGTCAAAATTCAACCGATGGTGAGGCAAGCGAATGAATAGCAAGATGGGAATCAGCCAACATAGAGCTAAGATAAACGTACTAAATTTAAATTAAAAGATTGAAGAACGTCGACTTAATTATCATTTATGAATTTTAATTAATATAAATCATCGAAATGAACCTGAATGAATATTAATTATACATATTTTATTTTTAATTAATTAATTTTTATTATTATTATTTTTTATTATAATGCGTTGTTAGTTGGTATTTAACTTAATATTTATAATATATGATTATCACAATAAAATAAAACTGCTTCTACAGTTCAGCGGGCCAATGCAGAGATTATGGGTTCGATTCCAGGCATGATAAATTATATAAACGAACTTTCCGTTATTTACAGTCTGGGTGTCTGGGATCGCCCTTACAGTGGTCTGTTGCCATAACAAAAGCATAGTTTGCTTAGCTTAGGGATGTATGTACAATATGTGTGTTTTTTGGCCGATTATTATTATTATAAACACAATACTTTAATTATTACAATAATAAAGTATCCCCCGTCTATCTCCATATTCGCTTTTGCCGAAATAGTCACATTCTCACACTTCTTTATAACATAATATTTGTTCGTAGTAGTCCCGCTTACCGTAAGGAACGGTTTGAAATCCTACGCATTTCTACTTCCCACAATTTGCGCACTCATGCGTATCGTAAACTCACTACACCTGCACACTGTATCCTTTTATGATAACTCTTTTACAGTGCAGGTGTCTAACTTTGGAATGCGCTGCCTCTTACTGTCAGAGAGGTCAAAACATTGCCTCCATTTATAAACGCACTCAGAAAACACTATTTTCTTAAATAATTATGCTTACTTCTTATAGTATAGACTAATTAATTTATATCTTCTAAATATGTTTGTAAGTATTTAAATTATGAATTCATTTGAGTATGTATATTTAATTTATAAAATACATAGTTTAGGTATGTCTGTTTAAGTTTTACCTTATAATCTGCACCATCTACATTGCCACATTAGATTAAATTATTCTTTATGTTAGGTTGCCTGGAAAAGATTGCTTTAAGCAATATGGCCGCCTATTGTTTGTACCATGACAATACTGTAATTGTGCATTTTCTTAATTGTATATTTGGTGAGCAATAAAGTGTTATCGATCTATCTATCTAATAGTATCACTCAGTATTTTTTTAAATGCATTATCAGTAGTATTTTTAATAGGCACAAGGGGTTTATTGTGTTTTGTCATACATCGTTGCAATAAAAAAATTAAAAACTTTGTTTCAACTCATAAATGGTTGGTAATAACAACGATAATTTCATAATATAAGTATTATTTAATGTTGATAAGGAAGAATAACGTAGTGTATTGTATTTGATAAATACGAACTTTCCACGAAGTTAAGTTTCTCTTTATTTAATATAATATATTTTTATGTTAATAATCATTTCATTGTTTTTACTTCTCATTAGTCTCAACTCAGTAGAAAATCGTTCAGAGACTTATAATATTAATTTTAAACTAAAATTCTAATTTAACAAATAATTATTAACAAAATCTTGTACATCCAAATGTGGCCTAGAAGAGATTGCAGGCAATAAGGCCGCCCATTGTACTATCTTATATTTAAGACAATAAAGTGTGTTACTTTTCTTATGTTAATGTACAGTAAAGATTATTATAGACTATATATTACCCAAATGAGAAATAAATTAGAAAATGTTTAATACATACAATCAACTATTAATTAAGTTTTATCTATAAATAACTCATTTTAAAATATATTATTAATTAATACAATACAAAATTGATTAGATTTAAATATTTATCTCTTATATTTAATTAATGTTTTTAATATATAACCAAATTAGGAAAGTAAACATTACATAAATCAGCGTGACCTCCTACATAGTGTATTTTAGTTTCGATGTCTTTGTTATTTAAATCAGCTGATTTATATTAACAGAATTTGAATATCTGTCCGTGATTTTCAAATAAATGCAAATGTTTAAGTATTTTCTGCTATTTATAAATTGAAGACGTGAGTGGATAAAGGTGATATGTCGCATATTCGGTTTTTTGCTTTTTTTTTTGCGTAGATGAAGGTTATAAGTCGATACCAAATGACTACTGACCTTAGACCATAGATATAAGGCATATTTAAAAAAATAAAGAGTTGCAAAGGTGTTAAGTTCAGTTCAGTTTAAAATAAAATTAAAACTTTGATCTCGATTTACTCAGAATTGGAATTATGCGACTTATCACCTTCATCCACTCATGTCTTCAATTGCTATAAAAAAAATTGTATGAGTTCAGCAAACAGGTAGACAGTACAAATGATGGAAGACAGCTACCGTCGCCTATGGACATTTGTAACACCACCTCTAAATGGAGACTGGAACCTGGCCACTAATGCCGGAACACAATTCAAGCTTGTTACAGGGGCATATTCTAGACATGGGGTGGAAGGTATTAAGACAGGAAAACCAACTGGCTGTGGGTTATTTTGTCGCGTCTTACAACAGGCCGCCCGGCCGCAGGAAACTGTATTCTATCTCCATTCCAGCAAGGAAGAAATGAGTGAGTCGTGGTAGCGTAATGGCTAGCGCACGTGTTCCAGGCTCAAACAGCGCAGGTTCGATCCTGGCCGAAAGGCATGCACCACTTAGTCTGTTTTCTGGTCTAATGTGCATATTGTTATAATTACCACGTCCTAACAACGGCGAAAGAAAACATCGTGCTGCAATCTGTACATCGAGATAACCGATGTGTCAAACCTACCAAGCTGCCTTGGACAAGCGTGGTGGATATACTGTCCGTTCATTCACATTTATGGGCTTATATTATTTATGCGTTTGACAGCGTTTGCCTAATTTCTAGCTTCGCAATAGATGAACAATCTTCGATTTTCTGAAACTTTGTCTTGAATAGCTTCTGAAGTTGTTTAAAGTATTTCAACGAAAATGCTATATATTATATTAATAATACATACATAAATACATAACTTCACGCAAGGTCCCTTACGGGGCAGGCACGAACAACAGAGCGCCATTCATAAAACAATAATTTAACCTGAATTGTTTTAGATATTGTTATTGTTTATTTATATCTTTTAATTGCGATACCTTGCAGACCAGAAAGTATGATAAATATCGTCCGCGATCAAACAAGCTGACACAGTTAGTATCTTCTTAAGAAAAATGAATACATATTTTATCATATTAACATAAAAGTTTCAGTGTGATTTAGGGCGAAAAAAGTAAATAATGTTCTTAATATAATATGGAAGTATTAACATAATTTTTATATTTATGTAATTAATTGCAGCATCATGTGTTAATTATATAACGAGAAGCGTTTTACAGTTTATTCAATTATTTATATTGAATTATGGTTTGTTTGCACGAATGCATGGCGTTTCGAATATCATACGCGCCATCTTAAATTATACACTTGCTTACTTCAGGACGGTTTAATGCCATTAAGGGCCAATTTTAAACCGACTTTACCACTGCCAGGTGGTAGGGCATTTGCCCGACTGGATGGCTACCACCCCTGGTCTAAAGTATGTCGCCATAACAACCTTGAGTTGTGTTCCGGCATTAGTGGACCAGGTTCCAGTCTCCTTTAAGAGGGCAGCAGCGCATTTGTAGCATCTTTGGTGTTGCAAATGTCCATAGGCGATGGTAACCGCTCTTCATCAAGTGGGCCGTCTGCCTGTCTGCTGCCCTCCTGCAATAAAAAAAAAAAGGAGGAAGTTTTCAATTAGTCGGGTAATTTTTTTCTCTTGTTTCAATAAATGTTTTATTATAAATTTTAATTTTTTAGTCAACTTCTTATTTATCCTTTAAATAAATTTTGTAGTGATTGAAAAAACAGCCCTAAATGAAGTAATATTTTATAAATATACACTGCTGTTCCTTAAAAGATTATTAAGTATACTACAAGCAAGAATTCGGGAATGAATTACTACACTATTTAATATATAAGTATATTAAATGTCTAGGTTTAAGTTATGATGAACAATATAGAGTTTTCATTCATTCATTCATTCATTATTTAATGATGTTTAAATATCTCGGACAACTTAAACCACATCTAAAGTTAGATATTACAGTAGAAAACCTTTTTATAAAAAAAAATGTTTTATATGTATTAATCATCTAAAGACACGATTTAAATAAAATTTTACCCAAAAATTATCTTATAAGAAAAAACAAGGTATAGATAAACAAGTTTTCTCTCTTTTTCTTTCATATAATCGAAAAGGCAAATAACAAGAAAAGATTTTTCAAAAATTGACAAGAAATTTGAAAATTATACGTATACTAAAACATAGACAAACAAAAGAAGAAGATATACAAGATAGCACGAGGTAGTGGTGTATATAACATCAATAATAATATATACACAGTACAAATAAATATGAAACAATAGTTTGGAGTTATTAAAAACTTATTCATAGTTAATTAATTATAACCAATGAGTGGACTTTCCATCGCTTTAGAATAAAATATTCATTGGTACTTCATAAAGATTTTCAACCTTCTAGTTTGGTTTGAAAAAAACACTATAATTTAGTTCCTCATTTTTCAGCCTAAAAATGAATTCAAAAATAATAAAAACTGAAGACTCAAGTTGTGATATAGAACAGAAATATTTATTATCGTTCTATTGATGGTATATATTCTGTAACATAAGTAATTTATTGGTCCTGATAATGTTGATCAATATGAAATTGTTGTATTGCTATCGATTCTTAATTATGTGTATTTATAAGTAAATCATCAAAAAATCTTGTAAAGACACATATTACATACTAAACGCAGTGAAAAGAGCCTATCTGAGCAGATCAACGGAACGGCGACCAGTTGGTCGACCCAGATAGCGCTGGAATGACGTAGTGGAAGCTGATCTGCGCGAACTTCATGCCTACGACTGACAGCAGACAGCGCTGGATAGGAACGAGTGGAGTATTCTCATTTCGGAAACCAGGACTCATTTTGGGTCGTTGAGCCGCAGCAATTAATTACTTAGTCTAAAATTATATCTAATTGTGTACAAAGGGCGGTCTGATCGCTAAAAGCGATCTCTTCTAGACAACTCCTATATCCCCTTATATTATATTTATTTAAAATTAAATGAATTAAATATCCAAAAAAGTAGGTAGTAATTACAATTAATATATTTAGGGCCGCTTGCATGGCGTTGTTTAAATTTATTTCAAAAACACAAAACGTATTAACACCCTTAAATACAATTAGCGTCTTGTCAAATGCAAAATTTGCCGCTGAATACGTTTAAAGAACTGTCAATACGTTTTGTGTAAAACGTATTTAGGCAGTTTAATATGAATAACTAATTTTATTTAAAAGCACTCGTTATGCTAGCGGCCCTTAATGTGCAATCATAAACAAAAGTAATTCGTTCTATTAAAGGAGAGTCCCTATTTTGTAAATTAAATTTTGTTCATGTTGCTACTTCAAGAAAAAGGAAAACATTTCTTACTCAGAGATACTGCAATGATTCTCTGTTTAAAATTTCATATTTAGAGAGAAACATAAATATTTGTTAGAATTGAAATTCTGTATACCGCCATCCCTTGTCAGATACAACGATAACCTCGCACCTAGCACGCCTGATGGGATTTATTACCCCGTTTATAATTTAACCACTCGCATCTTCGTGTGAATTTACTTATACCACACTAATTCTAATACTACATCCATTTTATTATACATAAATCATTACTTGTGCGTAATATAAAGATTTTTTAAATATATTATACTAGCTTCTGCCCCCGACTTCGTCCGCGTGGTATAGTAAAAAATATATATTTTGGTATGAGCGTTATGATATATAACTCCTTGATAAATGGGCTATCTAACACTGAACGAATTTTTCAAATCAGACCCGTAAGGAGTTCCTGAGGTTAGCGCGTTCAAGCAAACAAACTCTTCAGCTTTATATCATATACTATACTAATATATATTTGTCTTCTGTTACACCACAAATCATCATATCATCCTTCAAACAATCCATCCATCTTTTTTTGGTCTACCTTTTATTTGTGACCATCCATCTTGTAGTTTAACATACTTTTTGCTACTGTTTTGTTGATATATGAAATTGAAACGTTTGTTGCGATTTTGGATGTATATTTAATGTTTTTACAGGTTTTATATCTAGTTTTAGATTTTATACAATTAATATTTGTGATGATGTTTAGACGTATGTAAGGCGAGTGACATGAGTGATTTTTAATAATATAATGTTTTGATGTAATGAGGTTTTATGAAATGAAGATTTGCGTTAGTAGCAAACAACTACGTTCATCGCTCCTCATTATATGCCCATACCAACTTAGTCTTTTTCTTCTCAATGTTTTAGTCACGGGTGGAACTTTCAAAGATCCCCTTATATACTCATTTCTCACCTTATCCATTCTTGTAACACCACATCCATCCCAACATTCTCATGTCAGCTGAGTGGAGACGTTTGTGGTTTATCACTTTAGTGGCCTAACATTCGCACCTGTATAGCATGGCTGGTCGTATGTCAGATTTAGAAGACAGAAATAAAAAAGATCGCTAAAACTATTTTATAAGGGTTATTTACCAAAACAGTTACGGAACCTTCGAGATTAAATAACATTATTATATAGAAATACAAAGATCATAGCAATATGATAATTCATATAAATAAATTGCACGCGCTAAGGAACTGTTATTTATTATCTCTATTTGTCGCGACCCGTGTCTAGACTCACGTAATTATTGACGATAATTGTGTGATGCGTTTTAATTTATTTGCAACATTTAATCTTCTTTGTATTAAATTTTCAAACAAAAAGCTAGAGTTTATTTATTGCAGTGATAACTTCTTATGGGAGGGTAAACCGCATCGTTACGTAACGCGTTACGGCTTCCCCGTCTCTTGCGCATACGGCAGCGGTAGGCAGGCTCCTCTCCTCTCACTCTAACCCACTGCGCTAGCCGTATCTCGGTAATTAGATTAAATAATGATACTAATAATGTACATATTCAAGAATTGCAACTAGGAATAAAATAAATTTTATAATCAATAAAAGATTTTATTAATAAATAATTAAAGTAATAGATAATAAAACTACGTTTTAACGGTTTTAAGCGCGGTAATTTATTTTATTTAGGTTGTGAAGCAACATGTTGTGAAGCGGTGGTAAATTAGATTAGGCTCCCATAGAGTAAATAATATCCATAAACAAAAATTAAAACTAAATAATTAAAATGAACAAGTTGGCGGTAGGCTGAATAAAAACTTTGACAATACACGTTTGACAAATGTCATCTTTGTCTTCCGTGACCACGGCAACTGAAAAGCGGCCGAAACGTCGGATAAACCTAAATAAAATAAATTACCGCGCTTAAAACCGTTAAAACGTAGTTTTATTATGTATACAAGTCGCGAAAACTTAAGAAAATATTAAAGTAATAGACTAAGCTTTTCTTAAGTTAAAAAATTTCAATATTAACTAGTTCAAAGTAGATTAGTTTAAGTTATCACTTCTGTAAGGCATACTGAGACGCAGGTTTTTTTTCATTTTAACAGACAATATGTTTGGTTTAACCCATTCGCTTATAGGAAGTAAAAGTGCGCTTAAAATCAATGACTAATTACAACTTAAATAGGTCAATCATAGCAAAATGTCCCTGATCAATGAATAGACTATAACTTTTTCTTATAACAATACGTTTATTTACTAATAAATTTAATAAAGTGGGTTATTCGCTCAATTGACGTATTAAAATCGAGCTAGCAATTTTCCTTTAAATTAGTCAGACATGGTATAAAACGTACAGCACGTACGCAAGCCCGGTAAACTTCGTATAAATTGCGAGCGGTAAAGCTGTTGTACTGTAAAATAATAATTATTCATAAATTGAAAATTAGAATGATATATCATTTATTTTATAACAGAGTATTGTTTTATTCAATTATAAACACGTTGCAGTGAGTGTTGAACTTTTTAGTGATTTGTGAAATGGTTCGAAATTCCACTGTGCGGACGAGCATAGAGGGGTTGAAGAGGATGGCTTCTGTCACTAAATGTTTAGTTAAAGAGGTAATATTTTGTTTTGGTAGAAAATTGAATTTATGTCACTAATAGTAAGGCGAGTGAATAGTTAGTAAGATACAGTAGTTAGTTGCAGTACAAACTTTTAGTACGTCATAACATGTTATCAGTGCAGGAACGGAGAAAGAATATAATGTCCTGTGATGGGGCGGCCTGTCGTTAGAGGCGACAAAACCAACCCACAGACCGGAGGTAGGGCATTTGCCCTAGCTGGATGGCTACCATCCCTGGTCTAGTTGTGTTTCGGCATTAGTGACCAGGTTCCAGTCTCCCTTAACAGAGCAGCAGCGCATTTGTAGCAATTGATGTTGCAAAAGTCCATAGGCGATAGTAACCGATTTCCATCAAGTGGGCCGTGAGCCTGCTGAGCTCTTGCAAAAAAAAAAATAACAATAGGTAATAATATTTTCTTCTTTCCTCTTACTGTTTCTTTGTTTCACTAAATATGCACTGTTTGCTACAACTCCATTAATTCTTCGAAAAGTAATTCTGTAACATACCTGTATATAACTTATAAAAAAATAACTTGAGATATAAATAGACTAAGAAATATAAAGAAAAACAATTTTTAGCTAGACGTGTTGCTAGGGGGTTTCTTGCCGCTTCTTCTCCTTAACAGCAATAACACGTTGCCAAGCGGTGTACATAGACTAGGAAGTAAAATTAAATTTTAACTTATATGTATGACCTTTAAAAAGTGTTCTCCAGTAAAACTTATTTTGAATGAAAACTTTAGAATTTTTTATACAAAAACTCGAGAACACCGAATTCGGCTATAGCGACCATTGTAATGTGAACCTTAAAACTTTAATTCTTGAATTGCTCATATGCACGTAATACAGTTAATATAGCAAATTTTGGCCCAGAAGGTGTACGAACTCACAAGTCAAAATGTTCCCACAATAATTGTAGATTATAGTAAGTAGTAAGTGAGCGAGCCTTTTTTCGCTACGTCTGCTATCAAATTCGTTTATCTGCATCAGTCTTTTGGTGCTAGTACATTATATAGAAGAGGTAAAATGGTCAAAAAATTGTATGATTTTCTTTCTCGTGTTCATTTCCTTAAAGTAACCTCATACATAGATCGATTAGGTTGATAATATTATTTTCTACTTCGAACAGTTTGTATCCGGTCTGGGTGCGTTTCGTCATTTGCACGATTGTAACACTCCCTCGAGTATTGATAAACAAGTATCGTCATGGACTGTGTCATTAAAATGTCTACACGAGTAATATGATAAAGAAAAACAAAGAAAAGATAATATTAATATACTTTATCAATATCACTTAAATTGTACGAATGAGCAATCAATGATATTCTCCTAATTCACGCACTTCTGATAAACTTTTCAATTCAGGTGTCGGAAAAGATACGTTGAAATTTTCAACACGAGCCAAGTTTTGTTATGACTCATGTAGTAAATATAATTAATAAAACATATTTTTTGCATAAATATTAAAAATAATTTAAATAAGTAAATATATGTAAAATATTAATAATAATTTATTAATTATATGTTAGGAGCCTTAAGAACAGACGAGCGTACATGACAAGAGCTATGAATGTCAAAGAAGCAAGTGAGGTGTGTAAGAATGGGCCTGTGTGGCGCTCTATTGTTCGTGCCTACCCCGCAAGGGACCTGGCGTGAAGTTATGTATGTATGTAATTGTAATTGATGTTGTAATTATAACTGACCCGTGCACACTTCGCTGGGTATCAGAAAAAAAAACTTATTATTAATCACAATCAAATATACCTTATGTCACTCAGGAACAATTATATTGCTATTGGTGAAAGAATTTTCAAAATTGGCTTAGTAGATCCAGAGATTACCCCCTACAACCCCACAGACTCATAAACTTTACATCTTTATAATATTACTAGCCGTCCCGGCAGACGTCGTCCTATAAAAGCTTCAATCGATATGCCGACAGCAGCGCCACCTACCGGGTCCAGTTGTGAACCAACTCAGAAACCTTCTCTGGCTCATGCACAACATCTTTGCTAAAGATCATCACATGATCAGATGTATCGTTTACGATTCTATAAAAGACATACAGACAAACATTCATATTTATATAATAAATTATAAGTATAGATATATCGTGTATCTCTTATATGCATTATTCTCTTAATTACGAAATTAAAAACTCATACCTTATAGTACTTAAGTTAATAAAGTCTGTAACTTTTTAATATATAAAATTGGTGTACAATAAAGAGTTTCATCTGCGGAGTGACGCTCGCGGACCGCGTTCGTAATACCGAAGTAAGAAAGAGAGTTGGTCTGAAAGAGAGTGTCGGGGTGAAGGTAAGGAAAGGAATGCTCCGGTGGTTCGGGCATGTGGAAAGAATGTATGATGAAAGAATGACTAAACAGATATACAATGCAAAAGTGAATGGATGCAGAAGTCGCGGAAGGCCACGACACACCTTCCATGATCAAATTGATCACGTATTAACAGAAGGTGATCTTAGGAGCCTTAAGAACAGACGAGCGTGCATGACAAGAGCTATGAATGTCAAAGAAGCAAGTGAGGTGTGTAAGAATGGGCCTGTGTGGCGCTCTGTTGTTCGTGCCTACCCCGCAAGGGACCTGGCGTGAAGTTATGTATGTATGTATGTAATAAAGAGTTTTGTTTTGTATCATATCATATAGCATCGTATTGCAATATAATAAAAATATCTGTTTATTAATTACTTATGCATGTGAAGTACCTATATATATTTTATTCTACGTATAAATGATAGGTAGAATAAAATATAATTAATATTCCTTAATTACATTTCAGGTTTTTTAGTTGTACCATAAAATGTGATGTGTATAATTAGTTTAATCTTATACGTATATATAAATCCGAAGAGTTTGTTTATTTGTTTGCTTGAACGCGCTAATCTCAGGAACTACTGGTCTAATTTGAAAAAGTCTCTTAGTGTTAGATAGACCATTTATCGAGGAAGGCTAGGCTATAGTTCACCACGCTAAGACCAATAATAGTGGAGCACCAATGAAGAACGTTTCAAAATCGGCGGGTTTTGAAAACAAATTCCAGACAACGTCGCGGGCACACCTAGTATAAATATATGAAATAAATATAAATGTAGAAAAATATGCGACTAACACCTAGTTAGTTTATTTTATTCATATATTAATTCAACTGTTAACCACTTGCTCACAGTAGATGACCTATTTTGGTGATTGATTATTTGTAAAAACTTGGCTGGCTTTCACAGCCTGATATCCATAGATAGACAGATAAGATTGAAATGTATATATTCAATTAGTCATAGCTTTCCGCATTTAGTCATTATAAGTACCTGATTGTAACACAACATATTCAATATAGCATACGTAAAGTAGTGTATTAAAGTGATTTTTTATATTTCAAAAATGAATCAAAACACATATTATGGAACATGGAATGGATATCGGGTAATTGTTTTTTTAATATTGAAATTTTATATTTTGAATCCAGTAAGTGGGTATACCTTCGACTTCCTTAAAATTGGGAGTCGCTGGCCAGGGCTGAGACATATACAGGCTGCAGTGGTGTAGAGTAGTGGCAAAATTTTACAATAAACAATAAAAATATTTGAACTATTTCATATTTTTATCATAACTACAAATTCGGACCGATTGAAAAGAGCTCGGAATTTTTCATTACTAATGCTGTGACGAATTCGGGGAATCCCCTTTCTTTAAATGTTATTTTGTAGCCACTGCTGGCAACACAAAAGAAAAAATAAAAATAATTCAAAATCGGTTTAGTAGATCCAGAGATATCCCCTACAACACAAACACACAAACTACCTCTTTATAATGTTACTATAGATATAGTATGCATTAAATTGAAATGCCTCAATAAAAGATGATCTGATCTTTAAATAAATAAAAAAATCTGCGTGTGTGTATGTCGCTTAACTCCTCCTGTCGTTCATGACTAACTGCATTGTATAACAGCAAAATATACCTACTAGCCTACATAATATGTAAATGGTTGAATATTATAATGTATAAGGGTTTCGTTGTAGCTAAAATATCCACGGAACCCAATAAAAAAAAACAACAAGTAATAAGATCATTTAAATTCTTTGATGACAAATAGATTATGGATACGTGCTTTTTATAAATAAGGAATATGAGTAGCCCTTAAAATATTTAATGACGCAATTTTTTAAAGCCGTGTTCACACGATCAGAGGAAGCTCGGACCGAGTACACTTTACGTAATAACAACAAAAGATGAGTACACGCAGTACACAGAGCGGTCTACACGAATCTGAGATGGCTCGTATAAATCTGTTTGTTTTAAAGAGACTGGTCTTTTGGGACAAATAAATGAATTTAAATATGGCTTAAAAAGGTATATTTCTCTATTACGGAGTTAGTTGAAGTTGCATATTTGTAGCACCTTTGTTGTTACAAAATGTCAATAGGCGATGGTAACCGCTTCCTTTGGGGTGGGCCGTCTGCCTGTCTGCTGAACTCGTGCAATATTGTTTCTTTAAATCAGTGACATCTTTTTACAATCTGGGCTCACCAATATATGGAAGCGTATCCGTTGAAAGGACCTAAATACTACATGAACAGATGAATAAAAACAATATTGTGTATGACCGATTAAATATAGTAGTATCTTGATAAGCAATCAATTGACGACTTGATAAAACGCTTAAAAACTAATTTTTTTTATTAAGGGAAGCAGAAAGCGTTCTTTAATACAGAATAGTTTTTTTAATCTTATAGATAAATAGCAATTAACGATGGAATTCCTCATAATATTGTTACAACCTAGGCGCCGACAAAGACAAATTCCACGTACAGATCTGTAGAAGCACATTTTATTTACTGTCGGCATTAGAACTAATCCTTTTATGATCGTCTTTTATTCACTTATTTGTTGGCCTACGTTATTGTGGAGAATAGCCTATTGTCCTATCGTACTCGCTCATTAGCATCATTAGCCAGGTGTTCTGGATTTTTTCATTTGTCAAGTATAAAACGACGGCCTGATGGAGAGAGGGAGGCAGTTGAGCGAAGATTACGATACGGGCGTGACGTGTGTACATTCGGGAATCTAAAAGTGACGGTCTTTGCGCGTTTATTGAATTACGACATTCTGCATTACGTTTGGATTTGTTGTGTTGTCCTGAATATTTACGTATACGTTTTTAAGCAGCGTCCTGTGTTTCAAAAGCTTCCTGATGAGTTCACGTATTTTAAAATTCACACGCCACTTTTACAATTCTTACCTTACAGGCAGCCTAACGTCTCGTGAGTGTCGAAGTTTCACCTCATATTCAAATACTTTTATTATTATAAAAAATATTATCATAACTTGAATTTCATTTAACCTACAGGGTGGCGCAATAGAACGTGCATATTTAAAATATTGATTAAAAAATAAATACAAAAGGTATAGTTAAAATAAAACTGAGGTATTATTAAGAAATAACTGAAGTTTATTTTTTAAAAATAACATCGTCTAAATGATGACCCTCTCTACGACGACACTCCTCTAATCGCAAACGGAAGTTATTGAAAACTTTCTTCAGTAATGCTGGTGTAATTGCTGCCATTTCACCACGGATATTCTCCTTGAGCTGATCGATGTTGGCACGCACTCTATTCATATAGAGGCACGAAAGTGAGTCACTTTCGTGCCTCTATATGAATATTAAAAACAAACTAATCAATTAATTCATCTAGGTTAGTCATTATGCTAATTATGAAACATAGTTACAATAAACAAAGTTTAATTTATAATATTACTAACTGTACCAGGCAGACGTTGTCCAGCCTTTAAAAAATAAAAATCTACAACCCGATTCCAGCGTCATCTACCGGGACCATATGCTTATCTAAACTATTCTCAAATCCACTTGAACAAACAAAAAATTTCATCAAAATCAGGCCCAGCGTTTAGGAGGAGTATCGGGACAAACTTCAACACATACAACAACAAAAAGAACACCTCTGGTACCCGATTGTAGCGCCATATACCTGGTTCAAATTAAAATCTAAATCATCCCAAATTGTAAAAATACTAATATCGCTATTAAAACAAAAGAGTTGATCGTAGGGGGTTGAAAATTTAGCGTTGTATTTAATTTTGTATCATAAAATAATAAAAATAAAAAATTACCTAAATGAAAAAAAAAATTTAGGTGTGGACTACCCTTAACATTTAGGGGGATGAAAAATAGATTTTGTCCGATTCCCAGACCTACCCAATATGCACACAAAATTTCATGAGAATCGGTCAAGCCGTTTCGGGGGAGTATGGGAACGAACATTGTGACACGAGAATTTTATATATAAGACAAGATAAGTACAAATCCTAGTTCTTAAAATGTAGTGTTGGAAACCTTAGTATAATCTGAGCTATATATTAACATTACAAATAATAATTACTCGTTTTCCTATCATGCTTATTTTTTTTTATAAATATAATTATATTATATAATTTGTTTTAGTTTGTATGATGACGTAACGAACATACAGTTTATTTAAAACTAGCTTCTGCCCGCGACTTCGTTCGCGTGGAATAGTTCAAAAAAAGTAAGTTAAAAAACCCCGCGATTTTGAAACATCCTTCATTGGTGCTCCACTCCTATTTCTCTTAGTGTGATGGGTTACAACCTATAAATAACCTTCCTTGATAAATTGGCTATCTAACACTGAAAAAATATTTCAAATCAGACTAGTAGTTCCTGAGATTAGCGCGTCCAAGCATACAATAATTATTATCAGTTTTATATATTATATATATAAGATAAAACTCTCTCACCGACACCACACCCTGTCAAAAAATCCGCTTCTATTATGTTACGTTGCAGAGAAATTACTTTTAGTCTGTTGTAAGCTGTTTAAGTCGTTAAAGCTTTTAACTATCCCACGGGAACTATTTAATTTTTCGGGATTAAAAGTATCCTATATGTTGACCAGGGGTGTAAGCTATCACCATACAAAATTTCATGTAAATCGGTCCAATCGTTTCGGAGATTAGCCGGTACAAACAGACAGACAAACAGAGAAACAAAAAATTCAAAATTAGTTTTATTTCACTTACATCCCCCTGACTCGATTTTTAGCATTTTTTTTCATTGTACAGATGAGTCAAACAACTTCATTTCGCTAAAATATTATTAAATCAAAAATTTAAATCCTTACTTTGACTAATCCTCTTATGCAAACTAACTGTATCTTTAGCAAGGTTAAAGATAAATATCATTTCCATTTGCAAATTTACGTCACCAAAGCTCTAAGGATTAAACCCGCTTATAACTTAAAATGACACCGAGTACGCTTAACACGTTTACTGCGAAACGGGGTCTAAGTCGCCCAGAAGGTATCTCGCTTGCGATGCCGCTAAGAAAAACAGACTTCTTTTTGGTGCAAAGGGCTTAACTCCAATTCGGTAAAGATTAGAAATAAGGTTTATATATATTTCAAAGATGTGCTATTCAATCATAGTTACGTTGACCTAATACCATACAACACAAATCAAAAATCTAACAACTGTTTTATAATATTATTTAAGTCAAAAAAAGGATTTTAATTTTTAAAACCTCTATGGTTGAGTGGATTAAGACCTTGCCTTACCTTGTATTTCATCGCAACACAGAGGTTCCAGGTTTGATTCCTGTCATGGTAAATTTCGGTAACGAATTTTCTGTTATTTTCTACGGTCTGAATATCTGGGATCAGTCCCACAATAGTCCATTGTATACGAGTATTATCTATATCACAAGCGTAACTTGCTTAATTTGGGGATATCAAATTTTATCTGCTGACTACTTATTTCTTTAAGACGTTTGGGGCCTCTTGCCGTTATAATGGTAATTTTAGAAAGAAAACAAATAATGTACTTAGGACAGAAACAAAGATAAACTAGATGGAAAGGCAATAGAAACAAGTAAGTTCTATATTTGAACCAGTCTCAGCATAACGCTAGTCAACAAGCACCAGTGCTGCTCTGCCCGCCTGGGATCAGAATGTTAATTTATTAAAACCACGAAATAAAATAAAATATAATGCATTTTGATAATGATAAATGAATAGAAAACTAGTACAAGTAGTATTTAGATAGGTAACACTTTATCAAATCAAATCAAATCATTTATTTACGTAAAAACATTGGTTGACAATATGTTATTTTGTTTCACATGTTTTTGCCCTTTCAGGATACAAATAGTATTTATAAGTTGAAATCAACTAATTAGCAATAGCAGTAACTCACTTTAATTTTTAACCGACTCAATCCAGTCATTAATTTTACTTTTTTCTAAAATTATACAGTAATTGTGCATAATATGTCAAGTGCAGAGTTATTCCATATAAAACATTTATTTCTCGCCAAAATAAACAAAAACAAGAACAAAATGCAGGCAACCTAGCTTAAAATAAATTCTTATCTAATCTGGCGATGTAGGTGAGGCAGAAAAAAATAAGACTGTACAATTTAAATATACATACACCAATTTATATATTTAATACATACATAAATCCACATTTATAGAATACCAATATTTACAAGATAATCTAAATAAATATATTTATTAACATCATATATGACAAACATTTTATATTAACAATGGATAAATAAGTAACGGCCTTACTTATAATAATCTCGTTAAGAAACGATTAGGCGTCTCTTAAGTAAGAGAGTCATAATCAAACCCTAATCAATGAATATCTTTTTTCACTTATAATTACCTGTTGTTTACGTAAGAGGAGCACAGATAAACGAAATTTGAATGATTAATAACGTAGGTTGTACCCAAAATATTCGACTAAAGAGGAATTTATGAGTAATATTTCACTAATCAGTTGCTGAGCAGTTTCTTATATTTAAGAAACGATTATAAGAAAGGCTCTCTATGTTTAAAATATTAGACATATTTATTTAAAACTGACAGTACTTTCTAACTAAGTATTTAGTACAAGGTCTAAAACGCCCCGTAGCGTAGGAAAGGAGAGTACAAATAAATCACTGACGCTGTGAACGGTTAAGCAGACCAAGTTAAGGTCAATGGTCCTTGAGTGCAAAGGTCAACGTTGAAGGTCGAACGGAGCAAGGTCGCGGCGACCTTACTGGTACACTCGGACGAGTACGCCCTTACACAGTGAAAGTTTTGTTCAGATGTAATTTATTACAGTCTTTTAGAAATGTGTTTCGCTCAGTAGAATTTCAATTTACAATATTACTTCATTTTTAAGTTATTTTTATGAAAGCTTTGAAGTTGTCTCGTTGTAGTAATTTTAACGTATTTTTTATTATCTATAATATTATTAAATTTTAAAGATGCAGTGTCAGTACATTAAAGCTATTAAAAAACAACTGGAATAGACTATATAAATGATGGAGAACACGATGCTTTTTTTTAGATTTTTTCTGGGTGTATCGGCTTGTCAGTTTGTTTAAGATTCAAGTAAAAACTACTGCGCCAATTTCGATACGATTTTCGCTGGTCGACAACTAATTCTTACTGAGATTAGAGCGTTCAAGCAAACAAACAAAAAAAATCTTCAGTTTTATATATATATATATACCGATATATATTAGGGTGGGTCAAAAAAATCAACTATTTTTTTTTTACAATTAATACGGAAAAATGGGTTACTAGGCACCTTAAAAAAATTCTCACCAAATATGAACTCTTAATTTTAATATTAAGATCCTCCGCGTCGCAGTTTTTCATTTTTTTCTCAGTCCAATAGAAAAAAATTCATTCCTCATCATTAATTGGTCGTACAGAAAAATTTTTTCTAAGAATTTTGTAGGAAATTTAATGCTCTACAAAAAAGGTATCTTATGTTTTTTCCGTAAACCTCACCATTTCACTAATATTGAAGATTTAAGATTGATTATTTTAAGTCAAATGTCACTTTTGTTTATGAATTTTATAACTCGACAAGAAATGGCTATTATTGAATAGGCAATAGAAATTTTTGTAGCAAATTAACTGCTCTATAAAAATGGTATCTTATGTTTTGGCGATTAAATTAAGCGTTCAAAAGATATTCATCATCAAACTTTCATGTATACCGATTTTAAGAGTTTTTGATTAAATATTCAAAAAATTTCAATTTAATCTATCAGTTTTGAGAAAATTTACACGAAAAAAATTTTTTTTTATCAACTGAGAAACTTCAAAATGTTTTTCAAGCTTTTTTTTATGTGTAAGTATTTTTATCTACATTTAAAAAAATAAATTGTACATTATTACAAAAAATTTTTAAGACGTTTTGAAGACGTTATAAAAAAACAACATGATCGTGATTTCTAATGATGAAAAATGAAAAGTTTGGAATTATTGAATAAAAATTTTGAAAACAAAATTCAAATAATACTTACATTAAAGACAAAAAATGAAATTTTCTCAAAACTGATAGATTAAATTGAAATTTTTCGATTATTTAATCAAAAACTCTTAAAATCGGTATACATGAAAGTTTGATGATGAATATCTTTTGAACGCTTAATTTAATCGCCAAAACATAAGATACCATTTTTATAGAGCAGTTAATTTGCTACAAAAATTTCTATTGCCTATTCAATAATAGCCATTTCTTGTCGAGTTATAAAATTCATAAACAAAAGTGACATTTGACTTAAAATAATCAATCTTAAATCTTCAATATTAGTGAAATGGTGAGGTTTACGGAAAAAACATAAGATACCTTTTTTGTAGAGCATTAAATTTCCTACAAAATTCTTAGAAAAATTTTTTCTGTACGACCAATTAATGATGAGGAATGAATTTTTTTCTATTGGACTGAGAAAAAATGAAAAACTGCGACGCGGAGGATCTTAATATTAAAATTAAGAGTTCATATTTGGTGAGAATTTTTTTAAGGTGCCTAGTAACCCATTTTTCCGTATTAATTGTAAAAAAAAAAATAGTTGATTTTTTTGACCCACCCTAATATATATATATATATATATATATATATATATATATATATATATATATATATATATATATATATATATATATATATATGATATATATGTGTATATGTATATATTCAATTGATTGAATTCGGTGGATCCGTCCAATACCAGCATTAGCTTATTGATTATTTTTTGTTACAGAAAAGAGATGTAGAATCACAGGCGCAAATTGGGTGTTGTGTTAACAGAAAGAACCTTTGGTGGACTGTCGGAGTTGACATCCCACTACTGCTTATCGGTAAGATTATACAATCATTTTTCATATATTATGTAATTTTTATTCTTGTAGTTCGTTCAACTGAAACATGGTATAGGATGTACTAAGGTATTTAAAGTATCCACAAATTACGTCACACGAATTTCATGATTTTCACTCCTCTCTCTTTCTTGTCTTAGCTGGTCACATTCGTGAGATGCCTCAATCCCTAGTATGACGTCACCTTTTTATAGATAATTTAAATATATTAGATTATGACATGTAACGTTACGAAATTTAGGACCCTTCCACCCCTTGTCACACAATGTCACACTTTGTTTGTGTTATGGGTAATATACAACGGACTACACTGGGGCCGATCCCAGACACCCAGACCGTAGTTATTAACGGAAACTTCGCTTATGTAATTTACCATGCCAAAAATTAAAACCGGAACCTTTGTGTCGAGTGCGTCAAGCACGCTAAAACTTAGCCCACCTAACCGCAGGCGCTGTTAAAGATATAGATTTGTCGTATTTATATTCTGTCAATTATATATATTATTTTATTTTATACGTGTCTATGCTACTATCCTAAGTCAGTTATAGTACTATTAAAACATTCTTAACCCTTCCACAGATAAAAAAAACTATAAAAAGCATCATTAAAATGTTTTAAAAATAGAACGCTGTAAGTTTTGTCACCCTTGCAGCAAAAACCTTTGTTAAGAAAAAGTAAAATAAAATAACCAAAAGAGGTTTAATGTGACGCACGTGGCGTCTCGGCGCATGTGGGTTTGAATTCGAGCAGTCGCAGTGACTTAGCTTCTAACACAGGTTAAAAGAAGGGTTTTTATTTGGTGGGAACTAGAGGATTTTTTTAGATCACACTTTATTGCTCACCAAATATACAATTTCAAAAATGCACAATTACAATATTGTCATGGTAGAAATAATAGGCCTTATCGCTTAAATCAATCTCAAGTCAAGTAATATAATTTTTTTCACGACTGTTTCTGTGGTTGAGCGGGCTTATATATATATATATATATATACTAGCTTCCCGGCAGACATCGTCCTGCCCGAAAAAATATTTAGGGGTGGACTACCCTTAACATTTAGGGGATGGAAAATAGATAGCAGCCGATTCTCAGACTTAATGAATATTCATAAAAAATTTCATGAGATTCGGTCCAGCCGTTTCGGAGGAGTATGGCAACGAATATTGTGACACGAGAATTTTATATATAAGATAAATTTAATTTTATTACACATACTTATTAGTTAATGTTTTTTATAATAATTTATCTTGTTCTAAAATGTATAATATTCTAATCAATGTCAAGCTTGGCGGTTTAGCTTGTATTATTTCTTTGGATTGCTTCTTGTGCGACCTTCAGGCAAAACCGGTTCAGGTGTGATCTGGTCTTCTTACCACTCATTAAGTCACTTAACGTTTGTTCAGTTAACTTTTTTTAAGTAATAGTATCCAGTAAATAAAACATTATAATAATACGCTCTAGGATTTTCCGTTGAAACATCGCTTGACGCCAGCCAGCGAGTGCTAACGTACTTCGATATTATACTTCTGAAGGGACATTCCGGGTTTAACAATGGCATGACTATTAATTTATTATTTTCAACAGGAAAATAATATAACAAACAACAATCAAATTACGAAACAACTACACATAGTAAAAAAAACAGTTGTCTTTATTAAATTCATTAATTACTGATTAAAATATCATTGTGTTGCATATATTATATTCAATCAATACAAATCATGTATAATTAAATACATTAATAATAAGAAACAAAACAACGATTGTGTTGTTGTTGCTTTCATGTTTCTATACATAAGCAGTGGTAGAATATAGTCGCCCAGTGCAATTTTTTTATATAATTGTTGTATTGAAAAATATCACATTAATATTAGATTACAGTCTAATCTAAAAAGACTAATAAGTAATTTAAATATAACCCTATTTAACTGAAAGTATTCAAACTAAGAAAGTATCCATTAGCAATTTGCTTGTCTCTATTAAGGGACGGACACTTTGTTGATGTGTTCTTTAATAAGTTAGCACAGTAGAGTACCTACACTTTAGTTTTGTTTATAGTGCTAGTTCAAAGTGTCCCAAAATGTTACTGAAAACATGTAAATCTTGCAGACTAGATGGCGCCACGCGTCGTTTTTTTACCAACTTTACCAAGCAGGAGATTCTCAAGTGACTGTACGTTGTTATGTATGTTAATTATTCAATTACGCCGTTAACTCTGAACCGATTTTCAATTTTTTCTTTATTCGTAAATGTATACTCATGTATATGTGGACCCATTGTATCCAAGTCAGAAGCTGATGAGTGGATCGCAAACAAAACGAGAGCAATCCTTGTACTCTCTTTTAGTGGGAAACTTGTATACGCTTGTCAGTTTTCAAGCAACTAAAAAGTAGATTTTTACTATACCTTTAATTTAAGCCCATTCTTGGATAATCGATTATAAAAATAGTATTAAAATCGATTATCGATTTCACGCTTACTATCGATATGGGCGTTCTAATCGTTTCGTAATTATAAGTCGGGTAAAGTTCTTGTAAATCATTATACAGTGGGCAGGTATTCAGTATAATATTAAAACCTGTAATCATAACGACGCAGCTTGTAAGTATTATTGTAATTTAGGGAATGTACCCATACTACGCACCCATTTTATACATTTTTTTACTACCTGATTTGGTATTCAATTCAATGAAAATTGCTTTCGATTATTATTTATGTGTTTTGAATTTTCGACAGATTGTAGCTTTCTTGTAAAATGTAGTTACCAAGTCAAGTAAGTTTTTCTTACATTGTTGTAAGTTTTGTTTTAAGTTGTGAAATAGACATTGTGTCGATTTTTTCGAAAATGTAATAATCTGTAACTGCTGGATTAATCCGGATCGAAGGACCAAATGTTTTAATAATATATTAAATCAATCTCTGTTTCGATTTCTGTACCTATATTTTACCTTCTCCACTCTAATTCTCGCGCAGTAATAAATAAATATGCTTCAAAAATCATTTTTTGCAAACGGACAGTTTTAAAAACATAATTTGACCC
Organism: Dendrolimus punctatus; assembly: GCA_012273795.1. Taxonomy (NCBI): domain Eukaryota; kingdom Metazoa; phylum Arthropoda; class Insecta; order Lepidoptera; family Lasiocampidae; genus Dendrolimus; species Dendrolimus punctatus. The sequence goes on from CM022544.1 coordinate 16,591,712, forward strand.
TAAGCTGTTTAACAAGCGCTAAACGCTGCGCGCCCTATTTGGATATGGCTCAAAGAAAGCGCGTGATTTTCCCTAATCGATATTTACTATGTGAACCCTAGGCCCGACCCTGTGACCAAGCGTGGTATTTTAAAGACCTTGAACGGATCGTGTAATATGGGTACGTTCCCTTATTAATATTTTAGTCAAAATTATCGTCAATATAAACTATACGAAATAGAAGTAGAAAATAAAATTTGACCTATAAATAATTTACATTAAATCGATTCAATGAATACACAGTACTTCTAAAATACAAAAACTACATTAAAATTTATTACAAACACTGATAAAATGCTAAAATCGAGTTATTTTAATGTGCATGTGGCGCGATGATACACGTTTCGCCACCTAGCGTTGAGTAGTAGAAACTCAAAATTCTTTAAATTATTGTTGTAATAAAAGTCAGACCTCTTAGATCTGACTTTCCCGTATTTGTTTCTTAAACAAATATTGGAAATTACAATCATTCAGAAAAAACGTAACTCTGAAGCTCCTAAATGATACATGGTGACACTGGTCGTTTTTCCGTAACTTTTAGCGTTTTTATTTTTAGCCTATTAAAGTTAAAAATTAATTGCAAGTCTTTATTAGGTAATAAGTTATATTTCAATTTTACGGAACGATTTTGTCTGTACGATATTTGTTTCAACAATAACATGTGAAAAGTCTAGAGAATGGAAACCTATGGAGCCATCTATCTATACATGTAGGATTGAGAAATTTTTCAAAGCTTTTATTAAGGAATTATTATCATTCCTAGTATTCTTCTTGAATGGCGCCAGATTTGTTTCAATTTGGGGTGATATTGTGTTCGGAATATTACAACTTTCTAGTTCGACCAGTTGTACAAAGCATGAAACATAAACCAATAAAAGAAAGGTAAAATACAAAAATAAGAATAACAGAAAAGTAGTTAAGTAAGGAAAGAAATTACGTTCGTCAGGTGAGGAGAAAAACTGACCCTAAAGTTGTCCCTTGTAGACATCATAACACAAGTATAACAAACCAATACTAAACTTAGTTTTTCGCTTTGTCGAATTCTGCTGAAAGTTTAGAGGAAAATGAACGACTAGGAATTTCAGAGCAAAGCTTCTTATTATACTTTAATTGGAGTATATTTCCATTCTAGAACATACCGCAATATGGTTACCTGCTAACAAAGGGAACCACGTGTAATTTAACGTGGTGTGGGCAGGATGCCTACTATTACCTCATCTAGACGTCAGACCTTTATCCGACTTATCCGGCATCTACACACGCTGATTGGCTTATGTAATACTATACAGACTGCTACTTGTAAATATTATATTGCAACGAGTAAGTGGGTTCTGAGCTCGAGATATTTAAATTTTAGAGAAAACAGACTGTGATTGTTTATTTGTATTAGGCCTGGATATTATATCACAACGAATGTTTTTAAATTGCTTATATATATTGCATCTGTAGACGCTGATTGCCTTATATAATGCTATTGAGACCAGTTTTGTAAATTGGCAATAAGATAGTTAACAGTCGAATCAACTGAGCTATATTTTATCATCTTACACAAAAGGTATTTCTTAAGTAAAACTGTTGTATTAAAAAGAAAGATAATATTGATGTAAATAATGTATTAAAAGCAAAAAAATAATTAGGTAGGTCCTAGGTTATCACACCATTCTTCTTATTAATGTATAATGGTTTACTCAGTGGACGAGTTCCTAAATTATATAATATATTTTTGATCATTCATAGATGTTTTGTTATTATTGAATACTAAAATTTCTTTTTTGGCATTTGGCAAGTTTCATGCGTTTTAATCATTTTTATTAGCATTGAATACAATAAAAAATAATTCTGGGGTCCGCGAAAGCTTCAACGATAATCAATTGCTAATGTCCCTATTATTAATGCTATGCATATTTATTTAGGTTGTAACGTAATCTATACATGTTAATGCTAGATTATAACGAAGTAGGCTGCGAGCTTAGATAAGTAATAATTTGTTTTAATTGCACATTGTAAAATATAACTTCTTTATCTAGTGTTTACATTAAAATATTTTGTTAATAGCTGAGAATTATATTTTTTAAATAAATGACGCACCAACTAATACTACACTATCCCTAAACTAAGCAAGTTAAAGTTGTATCTTGGATAGTGAACGTACAACGGACACCGCGGAGAGCAATCACAGTAACACCTAGAGCGTATCAAATACGAAGAAATAAGTTTCCTACATTTAATTTATCAGAATTTTTCTAGTTAATCGAATTGCCTGGCGCGTAGACCACTTAACCGCAGTGGTCATTATTTGCATATTTAATTTCACTTTTGATCATTTTATTAATATAATAATTACTATTACATTTACCTTCCTTGTTAAATGTTTTCCTGTCAATTTTGTCTTTATGAAATTGACAAAATTTTGGTAATTAAATTTAAAATACCCTTGCTTAATAATTACTCCTGAAAAGTTACCGATTATTAATGATTGTTTCATAAATAATTAAGCTAAGTTTTAACAGAGATAAATAATATTTATCTCTGTTAAAACTTAGCTTAATTATTTTTTGGCAAATCACGGCACAGACCTCGAAATTCAGATCATTTTGTGATATCTATTGAAATACAGTTATAATAACAACATACAAGTACCAAGGCGGCAAAAACAAGGAAGAGATCGTCACCCTAATATTTCAATAAGCGTAAGTCGTCAATTCATATTACGTTTGCCAATTGTCAAATATCGCAAATTGGTGGGTCGCGTCCTGCCCAGCAGGTTCAAAGTCAATGTCAAATGTTTATTTTGGCGGATGAATTACGCGAATTGCGTTGAGGGTTCGGTTTTTGCGTCTTTGAAGGTGCGGCCGAATCATATCGCGATGATATAAAACCAACGCTTATTAAAGAAGCTACATCTCTTGGAAACCGCAAGTTTTGTGCACTCTTTACGAATTGGAGGGAAAATATGTAACCCATCGCAAGAAAATAATCCTCATAAAGCATCTTGTCCGTCTTACTATGTTACTATCGTTTTAATTTTCTTATATACAATGGTGTACAAAAATTGAGAAAATACTAAAAACTAAGGATGATTTCCATGTATGAAATTGACGAATTCATTTCTTTTCAAATTACGTACTTCTTTCAAAATAATAATGAAGTTTGTTGATAACTTTTTAGTAATGACATATTCACATCCAAAGTCTTTGTTTCATTCATCTTTTAGACTATGAAGTAGAAAATTTTAAATAAATCCAAGTGAAATAGATCTCACCTAGATTTATAACAACTAACACATTTTTTTTAATCAACTGAGTTTTAAAAGAATTTGATGTATTTCCTAGTAAATACTTTTTTACGTTGCGCCCAATGATAATCGTCTCTGTGAGATCCACAATGTGTGCAATCCTATAGGAACTTCATTTAAACCTATTAGTACCTATTCTAGCAGTAGAATATAATTATTAATTTGTAATTATTATATATATGTAGGTGTTTAAATATAATTATTTAACAATACATGATCTTTTTTCTTTGTTCACCAGTTCTGGTTCTCATCGTTCTGTTCGAGATCAACATTATACCAACACACAAGTTTGGATTCTACTGCAACGACCCTACGATTTCCTTCCCTTACGTTGGCGAGACTGTCACCACGACAATCCTCATGAGCACGCTGGCGTGCATGCCCTTTCTTATCGTAAGTGTTTAAGATTAACATTGTAGTCAACGCATGATTCATTAAGCTTGAATAATGATATTTAAGATTTGATTAATAACATCGCCTAAGTTGATAGATAGCAAAGTCAATAACATTCATTGTAAGAAAGCACTAGATTATTCTTGTATGCTACATTTATGCGCCATCTAGCGACAAGTAGCGGTAGTAACATGGTGTATAAACAACACGTTAATAAATACGGTCAGTACAAAGTCTAACTAATACAGGTTCTTTTACAACATTTCACAAAACTGTCTAGATTTTTATTCTATAACAATTTTGATTAAATTAGCCATAGCAAACAAAAAGTGTTTTTACTGAAATTTCTATACATTTTATAATTAATATTTTCTCACTTAGATGTTCCCAACGGAGCTGATATTCGCTAATGCAGACTACACGCTAAAGGAAAAAGCTTTTAAGTCTTTGAGAAACACAGCATGCTTATATAGGATCTATCTCTATGGACTGTTAATGAATTTGAGTATAGTTGAAGTGATGAAAGGCCTCATTGGAACGCCTAGGCCGACCTTCTTCGATTTATGCGATCCTGATGCTGCTAAAACTTGTAATGGGTAAGTTTCTAAACCTAAGCTATGCTATTGTTTAGACTAGTTTAGAGTTTAGCGGGACTCGAATCAAAATGCCGTTAGAATTACTATAGAGTTTATTAGAACTACACAAACACGTATAACAACAAATCCAAACGTAATGCAGAAGGTCGTAATTCAATAAAACGCGCAAAGTCCATCACTATTAGATTCCCGAATGTACACACGTCACGCCCATATCGTGGTCGTAGCTAGACGGCCCCCTTCTCTCCACCAGGCCGTTTTATGCTCCACAAATGCAAATGCAAATGTATGTTCGACCGGCAACGTCGCCACAGTTTCCTAGAATTACCTGGCTAATGATGCTAATGACCGACTTCAATAGGACAATAGGCTGTTCTCCATAATAACTAAGAAACGTATGCCAATAAATCAGTAAACAAAAGAAGACGATCATAAAAAAATGTCTTTGACGGCGACTAGGTTTCAACACCGTTGTTGGCACTTTACCTAATTATTGGCACTCGGTTATCATTGTATGACTGCATAATATTAAGATGTCTTAATGTTTTGAATAATTTAACAAAGTGCCACCAATATTTGACTTTGTCACATTTTTTTTCTTACTATAAGCAGCTCGTTCCATTAGTAGCTCCCAACACCCAAATTGTTACGTTAGCCGTTCCGCAAGGCGACATCGTCGTTGTGGTCGTGGGGAACAGGTCACTAATGACGTCATCATTTTCGTTCACACAACGCTCACAACGACCCATATCAAGAGGTGGGTCGAATAACCGTTCCACTTGGGTTTACGATTGTAACGCTGGCAAGCAAGTGGAACGGCAAATATCGCAGTCGTGAACGTGGTCGTTGTGAATTTCTAATGGAACGTAGCCAAGATGGTGTAAATTAAAATAAATTAATATTATCTCTAAAGTGGTGAAAATGCTACCCTTTCCTGACTAGTTTTGATTTGATCACATTCTAGAGAATTCACTGGACGCTTAATACTTCAACACTCTTATAACAAAAAATTTTTTATTCAAAATTCAAAAGTATATATTTAAAATAAGTTCCACTGGAGAATACTTTTTGAAGATTATACATACAATTTAAAATTTAATATTACTTCCTATCCTATATACTCCGCTTCGCAGCTAGTTATTGTTCTAAAGGAGAAGAAGTGGCAAGAAACAACCGACAACCCGAGCAACACGTCTAGCTAAAAATTGTTTTTCTTTATATGTCTTATTATAATTATATCTCAAGTTTTGTAGATAATTTATTTAAAAGTGTTGTAGCAAACAGTGCATACTCAAACAGACTAAGACACAAAGTCAAGAAAAATATTATTATAGTTATAATAATGACATGACGTACTAAAATTTTATGCTGCAACATATCTCCATAAATTCGTTACAAGCTTGGCAAGATAAAAAAAAACGTTATACAAAATATACTATAAGAGGGGTGAGCGAGCTGCTATGTAATTTAAGTTTTGTTATTTAAGTATTGTTCAATAGTGTAGTATCCCTTTTTAGCAAGATACTTTTTAATTTAGAGTAAGGCAGATCTAATATTTCACTCGGAATTAATTTATTAACTTATGTTTTCCTTTCAGGTCCGAATTTGTTAGTAAATATGAATGTACATCAATGAAGTACTCGACTTGGTACCAAATGGATTCGTATCGCAGCTTTCCATCAGGTCACGCGTCCATGTCTGTTTATTGTGGACTATTTCTAGCTGTAAGTATTATACATTATTATAGATGACAAGATATTTGTTTTAAGCACCTGATGGATTGTTTAAACTATCGCGTTATGCATTTTGAATAGTACATACATACATAACTTCACGCCAGGTTCCTTGCGGGGTAGACACGAACAACAGAGCGCCATTCAGGCTTATTCTTACACACCTCACTTGCTTCTTTGACATTCATAGCTCTTGTCATGCACGCTCGTCTGTTCTTAAGGATTCCTGACATCACCTTCTGCTAATATACGATCAATTTGATCATGGAAGGTGTGTCGTGGCCTTCCGCGACTTCTGCATCCATCCACTTTTGCATTTTATCTCTGTTTAGTCATTCTTTCATCATACATTCTTTCCACATGCCCGAACCACCGGAGCATTCCTTTCCTTACCTTCACCCCGACACTCTCTTTCAGGCCAACTCTCTTTCTTACTTCGGTATTACGAACGCGATCCGCGTGCGTCACATTTTGAATAGTGAAGCTGATAACTGGCAGAGGGCTTTAAATACTCATTGCCGGAGTCTGTCCTTCCCGATACTCATAACCTGGGTGTCTTCTAGTCCCGTGTGAATAGGTACATTCTAGACAAGTGTGCTTCGCTCCACATAGGACAAGATTGTGGTCAAACGCGAACTTATACTACAATAAAAAAAATAAAAAGTACTGGTAAGTTATTAACGTCGCCTGCAGACATTCACAACAACAGAACGGACAAAACAGAACGTAGTATCAGCCTTTAGGAATGGATGCAAGGGACGGCAGACGACCCACCTGATGGAAAGCGGCTACCATCACCTATAGACATTTGTAACACCAAAGGTACTACCAATGTGCATCCGCTCTCTAAAGTCAGACTGAAACCTGGCCACTAATGCTGGAACACAACTCAAGGTTATTATGGAGGCATATTCTAGATCAGGGGTATTAGCCATCCACCATCAACCTGACTATGGTTTGTTTTAACGCCTCTTACGACAGGCCTCCCGGTCGCCAGAAATTTTATTCTTTCCTCGTTCCTGCATGGATACAGTTTAAACCTCTAGCTTTCATTGTAATATCTTTATCTTCAGTGGTACCTCCAACGGCGTGCGTTCGATTGGTCCCACCGCACAGTGGTATTAGTGCCGGTTCTTCAGCTGCTCTGCATATCTTACGCTGCGGTCTGTTCACTGACCAGAATCACTGACCACCGCCACCACTGGTGGGACGTGCTTGCCGGGACAGCGATCGGAATCATCACTTTTACATATGCCGTGAGTATCTCTCTTTCGCACTAAATTTTTACATTGTGAGTGTTTCTATGTCAACGACGTCGAAAAATGCGCGTTCAATTGTGCGAATGTACTCATTTAGATTGGAACATCCAACGTGGTCGTACGTCAAACGTCTGTGTTAACGTCTCAATAGAGTATTTCCCAATGCAAATAGAAAATAATGGAGACTCTACTATCTACAGTAATATTTCTGAGTAACAATAGCTCATTTTGTCTCTTACGATGACGGTTTTTTCGCTAGCTATTGAATACTAGTGTCAAATCTTGAATGTGTTAGTGACAGCCGCTTCGGAACTTTTGTTTCACTTTCTTGCTTTTTTGTATCGAATATCGGAATTTTCCATTGTTGATTTTAATTATTAACAGTCAAAAAGAATTCAAAGATTCTATGACAAGTCTAAATCCACGGAACTTTAAGAATCGCTACACACAACAGAGATGAAAGTCGTTATTCTCATACTTTTTCCATTTCAGGCAATGCTGATCCGGAACAAGCTAAAACCAGGATCATCCGTCCAATCCATTGCTGTTAAATCGGATGCAAGCCAACACACGATAGGAACATTGCTGTTTGACGAAAGAAGATAGTTCTAGCCTACTTTAGGATTGTTATTTATTCCAGTAGTATTTAATCTGACGATGAGCAGTAATATATATTGCTCATAAACAATATCAATCATCGACGGTATTGAGGTTTTAGTATATTTTTGAATGAGTTTTATGGCATTGTTTGCTGGTCAAATTGTTAATGTTTAGTTATTTATTAATATATTGGTTAGATGATACAAAATAATTGAACCGCATGACTATGATATTTGTGAAGTTATTTATATGAAAACAAAAACAATAAACATGATAGCTTAGGTTAATGTTACAATTTACATATTACATCCGTCCAAATAAAACAATATTATCTGTAAATTGAATATACTAAGAACCGCTTGCATAAGATTGCTTAAATTTATTTAAGAAACACAAAACGTATTTAACACCCTTAAATACAATTAGCGTCTTGCGCAACGCAATATTTGCCGCTAAATATGATTATAGAACTGTCAATACCTTTTGTGTAAAACGTATTTAGGCAGTTTAATACGATTAACTAATTTTATTTAAAAGCAATCATTATGCAAGCGGCACTAAGATGTCTTCAATATAGTCTAAGAGACGCTGAAGATCGACCTTAAACACGCTTATTGTGGGCGCCATGCGATGGCCGGGAGAGGGCAAAGGGACGTGGAACAAGAAGCAAAGGAAGAGTAACTTACCTCGCCATCGGTCCACCCCCACTGAATTCCCCTCAGATTCCGGATCCCAATGCCATCGTCCCTCGGGGGTTTTCACACTCACTAGAATTTTATTAGGAGAAATTAAGTTATTATTTCGTGTTCTAATAATCATTTCATTATCTATAATTACGGTGACAGTCCTGACACTAAGATCGATGTTTGTCTTGTATTGCGCATTCTTCATTTAAAAGTTTATTCTTCTCTTGATGGCGAGGATTCAAGAATTTATAAGCTGTTCCTCGACGCAAACACTATGATAGCTAGCCAATCGAAAAGTGTTCATGGGTATTTGTTAAGTCTTCGAAGCATGGCAGTAATATTCCATGAACGGTTTTTTGCAGGCAAGCCTATAACGGTTAGCAAGCTTTTAATTAACTTGCAATGGATGTATGTATGTAAGTTTGGGTGGAATCTTGCAAGTTAAATTTGACCAAATTCCCGGTTGCGATTGCGCTGAAATTTTTCGCACGTATGTATATCGCGTGACAATGCAATAATATGCTATCATGAGTCTGATCTGATGATGGAGTCTGAAGGTGGCCATATGAACTCCGGTACTAAACAAGATAGACCCGTCGTTTATGGGCTTGTTTTACTTGTCTTGGCTAGCACTCTTCTGCTACATGATATCCAGGATCTCAAAAGCTTGTATTTAAAACCTTTTTTAAAGAACTAAAAAACAAACACGCTCGTGCGCTCCCAAAAAAATGAGCGCGATGTTTTGCCTAATTTAACAGACGTCGATGCTGGCATTTAGGTACGAAGTGTTGGAATCGAGCACTAGGGGCGCAGCGGGAACTTATCTATAGCAAAGCCTAAATAATAGTCTTGTCTGGTCTGGCCATTCTTGCGCCCCCCAGAGTCTACACCCTGTGCCTGGGCAGCGTTGGCACCGCCCTATTAAGGCACTAATAGCGATATAGCTAGTATAAAAAAATCACTCTACTAGAAATGACAAAAGTATTATTAGTGACTACGTGTACATAGTAACATAGGATTTAATTATAATTAATCGATCATAAAGAATTAGAAATTTATATAGGTTACAATATTATAGTGTTACTGACGATGCACAAAGGTATATAAAAATAATTATAGGCTGTCCGAGATTAGCGTTAAAATATTGCATTGAAGTTAGGAATGGATTTTTGGATATTTTAAGTAAGAAAGTGTCCATAAAGTCAATTTAATAAGATTTATATAGTGGGCCATAATTCTGTTATGTGCCATAATTGCCACTACTTAGTGCCAAAATGATGACCTCAGTACCCAATATGTCTAAATGATGGCATAACAAATAATAATATGTAGCATAAATGACATGGAAATGATTTCTCTAAGTTAATGTAGAGTAATTAATTGAAATGTCTAGATTCGCTGCAAAAGACTGCGCAGTAACAAATGTTTCAGACAGTAAATCTGTTTGTTTGAGTAAGCATTTGTTGCTAAGTAAGAGAATAAACGAAACTGTAATAGTTCCGTTTATATGTAGTTTACTTTGACGTGGACTGTAGTGCTTTTTTTATAATGCTCCATCTGGGATAGTGTTATAGTTATTAACCGTTACACGCAGATGTAGCGATGGGTTTAATGCGTAATGTGAGACGCGATATTGTTATTCATTGTGACTGACGTTAATTATTGGCATTACGAATGTATATTATACATTAATATAGCCGATCCTCAAAGACGTTATGATTATATGTAAATTTGTATCACTTGACAATATATTCCTATAAAGTAGTTAGTCTAACATAATTGTTAGTGCTATTCAGGTTTCTGGAAAAAGATTACCGATTTCCAAAATTTCTTCACTTTTCCAGCTATATTACCGTTTATTAACACCTGCCTCTTTTACTATGGCATTGGCAAAATCAATGCCAAAGGCGTTAAAGCCAGCAATAATAAAGATAGAATAGAATAGATTAACGGCGTTATTTTTAACGCTATAAGCAAGACGCATTTGGCCACAGTCAATAACTATAAAATTATCCCAGATGGATCCCGAGTATAACATTGTTTTTCTGGATATTTAACAAAGTAATTGATAAAAAAAATCTGGGAGAAACTAAACATTCCAATAATGTTAATATTCTGTGATGTTTCTATTAATATTGTAGGTATTTATCTAAAAGCATTTTTAGAATTGAAATTATATGATGAAAGTTTTAAAAAGATACATAAAATTTGTTGATGCTATCTTTTCTACTTTAGCGATCTTATTCATGTAAGTGTTCTACGAATTCGAAAATCTGTGCGCTCCTTTAAGGTTCTTAAAGAATTCAATAAGCTTACTCTAACTCAATATGAATAAGACCGAAGTATTTGCGTTAATTTTATGTCGTAAGATATTATAATAAATATACCTACAGAGTAAAGGCAAGACAATTTATTTAAAGATATTTTCTTGGTAGCAGTTACAAAGCTAATGTCTGTCTGTACGTCAGACAGTAGAATAAATATTTGAATATATATTATTCTTATGCAGCCAGGTATTCTCATGGTATCATCACGTAGGTCGAACAGTTAAGGATTTGTTCAATTGTTGCCACTTCTACAACAGTTGACGGTTCAATTGTATCCGATATAAAAATATACAAAAACAATCGCCGCAAATACTCAGCCATTGGCTAAATATTTGCGGCTTTTGGGGTCGAGACCCTGGGACCATGGGGCCTGAAACGCACAAGCTTTATGGAGACATAGCCAAACGTCTGGTGGATGTCTCACGTGACCAAAAGACTGGTTTATACCTCGGGCAACGCGTCAGCATTGCCATTCAGCGAGACAATGTGCCCAGTCTTTTGGGCACATTTCCGACTGACAGCGGTCTGGAACTAGATTTTATGGTTTGATTTTAGTTTGTATATATAGTTTATTTTTAGTTTTATTTATTTACAGTTTAGTTTATTTTTAATTAGGTGTTTGAGGTATAATTATAGAGACATTTAATAGAGAGATATAGATAATACATGTTAGGCATTATTCGTTTTGAGGAATATAAAGGAATGTTGTTTGTAATTTTTGTTGAAGGTGACTAATAATTGATGCCATGTTTCTAAGAAGGGACTTCATCGTCTATTGTAAAAATGCAGACTCGTAAAGTATGTTAATATATTATTAATATAAAATAAAACCGAATTTTCATTTATTGTTATAGGCGCTGTACATTTGTTGGAATACCCAACATTTACAGTATTAAGTTTACTTGCAACACTGATTCTGCACAAGCAACACTAAAATCCCCATCCGTTGTTGCATCCCCTTTGTATCCCACCCGCCCTTCCGCCTCCAACCGTTGAGAGCAATACGTGCAATTTACAGTTCGCTCCGTGCCTTTTTTATTTGTAATCAGCGCCTCATTTAAGTTTAATTTAATTAAATACAATACAGTCAAGTCTTAACAACATTCTTCTGAAAACATCGAAAGAACAGAATTCATTAGACATACTCGTTTCTCGCGTTCTCGCTAGGATGTGGAAGTCCGTTTAGACTTTTCTTTGAGTCGATGGACAAGAACACTAGGAATGACTATCCTCAGTCGGAAACTTAACCCGGATGGATCCTAGATTCTAAATCTCAAATTTTTGTAATATTATACTGTGTCTGGAAGATGGGATACCGCCACAGTATCAACAGAAGTTGCGTCCCATACTAGGGGCGTCCTATCTTCCATGGCACCAAGAATCTTCCATCTGTTTTCATACCATCGTCGCGGCTTAGCCCATTTGGTTCAAGAACAGCTGGTGTCCCGGAGCTCGCAAGAGATCCACGGATAATGTCATGAAGCATGCCGCGGTGGCCTAACTTATGAACCCTATTCGTCGTTGTCAGCCATTTGCAGGTGACTGCTGGAGGTAGGACACCCTAAGACTGCGTCACTCATCCCTGTCCTCCGATTTCCTCAGCCAGCGCCTACCGGCGACCTTGCACAGGTCGTCGGTCCATGGGGCTTGACCCCTATCCATCATGTATATGGATTGGTTTATCAACCCAATTAGAATTTATTTAATTGTTTTCTTTATCTATGGGCTTTTACGTTTAAAAAGTAGAAGCTGATAATATATTCTCTTATTTCTACAATAGAATGAATATCGTTACAAATTAAGTCTGTAAAGTTAGATACCTGTTAGTGACGAAATACGCATACTATCAATTTTGAATTCGATTAGATAGACGATGATTTGTTCGAAATGGATCAAGTAGGCACTAAGGGCCCTTCTCTCGGGAACCAAGCTTGCTACTCACATCCTTATTTGGGTAATGGCGGGTAATGGCCCTTTATTGGGGACAAATCAATCAACAACGACCTATTTAAGGGTGCTGACTACTTTGGGTCAAGTGTAGATACAAAAACATCTTGTTAAAATTGTATGGTACATACTAGCATTTGTCCGCGTCTTTATCCACGTAGAGCGGGTAATAAAGATTACAGTTATTTTGCTAAATATAAAATCAAAGGCCATTTTCAGCAGGGTAATGTATTTTTAACCGACTTCCAAAAGGAGGAGGTTCTCAAATCAGCCGGTATGTTTTTTATATATGTATAGTGTACACCGATTACTCTGAGATTTATGATCCGATTTACGTGATTCTTCTTTAGTTTGATGCGGAATAGTTGCCATTTGGAACCCTAAAAATTTAACATAGTTTGGCCCAGTGGTATTCATTTTACGAACATTTTTTTGTTCCCGTTTCTTGGGACCTATATTTCTTAAGGCGCGCGGCACCTTTCGTAGGCATTCTCGTTGCTAGACACTAAAAAGTAACAAATAAAAAAAAAACTTCGTTTATAATAACCGACTTCGTTTAAAACCAAAAAGTAACAAATAAAAAAAAAACTTCGTTTATAATAACCGACTTCGTTTAAAACCAAAAAGTGTAAAATAACTTATTTCTAAAGCTATTTTTAATTATAATATCTAATTTTTAATATTTCTAAAACATCTTGAAGTCGGTGCAAAGTAAAACAAAAATTACTATATTTTGAAAATTACTAAACACCGACTTTAAGATGTTTAAGATAATATATATTAAAAATAAGATATTATAATTAAAAATAGCTTTAGAAATAATTAGTTATTTTATTGCAGGAATTCATCAGACAGGAAGCCGGCCCACTTGATGAAAAGTGGTTACCATCGCCTATGGACATTTGCAACACCGTAGGTGCTGCTGCCAACTATTCGCTGCTGCTCCATTAAAGGAGACTGGAACCTGGTCACTAATGCCGGAACACAATACAAGGTTGTTATGGCGGCATACTCTAGACCACGGGTGGTCGCCATCTAGTCAAGCAGAAACCGTACCACCTGACTGTGGGTTGTTTTGTCGCTTGTCATATGGCCGCCAGGCCATAGGGAATTGTATACTTTTCCCGTTCCTGCACGGATAGATAAAACCTTACGGATGCTAGTTATGTGGGAATCAATTGTCAAACCATGCCGCTTCCGTCAGGTGCCGGTAGAAGGGATAGGCCCGGGTATTGCTGTCTTGAAGTCGAGAAGAAATAAAACAAACGCGAACCTCAGATTTCGAAAAGAACGCTCCGAGCGAAACTAGCATTGATCGCTCGGGCTATGCTTATATGGGATTAAAACCACAAATCTTATAGTTTAGCAGAGCGACGTAGTTGCTGAAACGCAAATTTAACACAATCCCTAAATTTCCCTAAAATATTGTGTTATCTCTCGTAAATTAGGTCCAAAGTTGTAAGTGTCGCGGGTTTATCTAATTCGGACACACGCCCGTTCACTTTGAGAAGCCGTCAAATTTTATCTAAAAGTCGAATAGTGCATAGTGCAATTAGTTTCTTAAGGTCCAGATTCGCTGAACAGATTAATGCATACAAAATTCACCACGAAGGCATATAAGTTGTTTCTGTTTTTTAAGCCTTTTTGAAACGTCTGCGATAAACAGAACTTTTTCAATCAAAGCAACATATTTCATTACTACATAATATTATTATAAATCACAAATGTTCCTCGCCTTACATGTCTGACTTAAAAATGACATCTAATAGTAAAAATAAATTTAATTACATAAAAAGCTGTAAAAACATTAAACATACATCTGAATTTGAGACAGACTTTTAAATTTAATATATTGTCAAGACAAAACATGTTTGAAACTAGCTAGATCCAAGCCCGTCTTTACCCATGGGTGCAAGGGGTGCGTGGCACCCCGGCGCGGGGACCTGAGGGGCGCAAGCCGATTAATTGGTTATTGAAAACACATCTCTCGTCTCCTCTCCTCTTTTGCTTTGGTGGAAACCGGGCCTGACACCTGGCTGTACGTTGTTTTCTTGCCTCTTTCAACAGGCCGCCCGCTCGTAGGAAATTATATTATTTCTCCGTTCCTGTATGGATTTACAGCAACATAAAAACTAAATGCTACTTTTTATTTGGTGGGAACTGATATGAGTACCGTGACGTCCAACTCGCTTAAGACGGACAGATCCAAAGACACGTCTAATTTATAGATCTAGCCGGTATCAAGTATTAATATAAATATTATTAAAACTGCATTTTATGCACAAGCCAAGATTTAGGTACTCGTAGTATCTTTGCCTTAGCCACCGTGTATGTCTTCAATGCTATATAACAACAGGTTGTATGTGTAGCTCGAAAATCACTTTTTACTAAAATAGTTAAAATAATTTCAACACTTCGTAATTAAAACCAAATCAACCAGTATTCAACAACTATTGTTCATTTTTACCACTATTACCTTTTTTGAGAATTTTTCCAGCGAAACATCAAAGTTCCTATAAACAATATTTGTTATTCAAATAGCTTGCAACTTATGGGAGCTGTATACATTTAGTCATCGCAGTGGACAACGAACTACGCTATCTCGCTCGCATATCATCCATCCCGCTGACACATGGTGCTATATACTGTACTAGCTGTATGACGTGTTAATATTTTTACTTAAGCTTGCCGTTTCCAAAAGAAATTAGTTACCATACAAGATTAGCTTAGGCGTGTTGCTGGAGAGTTTCTTCCGCCGCTTCTTCTCCTCCAGCTATAACACGTTGCGAAGCGGTAGTAATGATAGACTAGGATCGGCTCCGCCGGCGGAGTCGATGAAGAGTCCCCAAATAATCACTTCAACCTGTTGGCTTAGTTCATTCAGCTTTTTACGGCTTGTTCCCAATATAGAATCAATCCCCCGCAGCGGTCGAGCCGAGGTCGAACCTCACAGGAGGTGCCTCCTCGAGCGTGCTGCTTCTGGGCTGAACGCCTCCGCTCCCATGGAGGCGGGAAGCCCCCAAAGCCCGGTATCGCTGGAACAGCCATCTGCGGCTATTCAGCTGAGTCAGCTCCTAAAAAAAAAAAAAAAATTAGTTCACATCAGCACTCGACAGTGAATACTCTTTCCCATCTGAAGTATCATTTATCATCTACCTCTCGCTGCTACAAACTTAATTTTAATGACATTTAGACGAATAAAAAATATTTCATTTGTCTGAGGATAACCTTATTGGAAACTTCAATTCTACTTAGAACATTTTTAAAATGTTGCGATTATACGCAACCGTATATCAGCACCTTTAGGGTATCATTTTATATTGTCAAAATGTCCAATTCTGGCCTGATTACCTATAAACCTAGATAAACAACAAGCATTATATTAAATTTATGATAATTGTATTTATATAATGTTCTATAATTATCCATATAATAATACTATGTAAAAAACTAGTGATTGCTTAGTGGGTTGGTAATGTTCTCGAGTCTCAAACACACTTTCCATAAGAGACATGGGTTCGAATCCTAGCTGAAAGGCATGCATCACTTTCTGAACTAATGTGCGTATTGTTTTAATAACTACATGCTGATAGTAAAGCAAAACATTGTAATGAGACGTGCACATGAAGATAACTGCTGCATCACACCCACCTTGGACAAGCGTGACAATTAAGAAAGAAAATAATAATAATAATAATAATAAAATCTTTATTGTCAGAAAGTCATTTACATTATTTATATTACCTATTGGTCCCAAACTAGGCGAAGTCTGTATTTTGAAGACCAAAGTCGATGTTAAAAGCCACAGGGGGCAGACATGTGTGTTGATGTGTGTGTGTGTGTGTGTGTGTGTGTGTGTGTGTGTGTGCGTGTGTGTGTATGTGTTTGTGTGTGTTTACGCATTTTCGTATCACACTATTCAGACGGTGATTTTTAGGACATTTTCAGTAGCGTCGTAAGTTAAACTGCTTAGCCATGCCTGAATCAGTTTTTTGGCTTCTTTGACGGACTTCTTTTTGACATCACAGAATTTAACCACTACGTTATAGACGTGAATGCTAACGAAGAGTGCAGTGTGATGGGCAAATGAGCTTTTCACCAAGATACTCGGCAGTTGGTAAACTCTTCGTGTTGTCAACTAATGTTTATTTAGAGTTATTTTAAATGGAAATTGTACATAACATTTCAAAAGCTAAAGGTGAACTAACTCAAAGCAGGCCCTAACTAAGCAAATGCTGGTTGATAACAACCAACGCTGGTCTACTAGTTCCAGGCAGTGACGTCACCTTCACAGAAGAAAAAATAACTAATGAATATTTAACATTATTTGTAACTAGAAAAATATAAACAAAGAATAGATAAAAGACATATATTTATTAGATTGTTAATGTACTTGTCCAATTTGAAAACATTAAAACTTAAAGTTAAAATTTTGTTGCGATCCGTTTTGCCACTTGTCCGTTGAAGTTTCACTTGTACTATATCTACTTTTAGTACACACATTTCGATTTTTCGCAGGCTTGCTGCAAATCATTATTTGGTTAGGTACATTTTAATGAATATATTTTTTATTTAAAACATATTTTATTTTATCAAATAAAAACCTGAATTCGATGCGGAACCAAAAAACACCCGGTCTACTCTAAAATTATGCCGCGGCTCACCGCGGCCGTAACGCATTTTCATCACTGAAGAAATCCTAATACTCCCCTGTCTATATATGTAGAAGTTTCACTTCAAAAATATTACATATAATATATAAGACCCAAAACCCTGGCCGCATTATCGCGCTGGATGGGGCCAGCCTTTTGGTCACGTGAGACTTCTAATAAACGAGATAATATATATTGGTAAAATCTACCTACCATAAAGTAACGATACCGAACGCCACAATTATGTATCCATTTCCTATAGATGCATAATTTAGGTCCTCCCGTAAGGCAAATATTTTTTTATTGTATCAGATCAGCATACAGGCACACGACCAACTCATGAAAAGCAGTTAACATCGCCTATGGGCAAATTTTAACACCAACGGTGGTACCAGTGTGCTGCTACTCTCTAAAGAGAGACTGGAGTTTGGTCACTAATGCCAAGGTTGTTATGACGACGTACCCTAGACCGGCGGTGGTAGCCATCCAAACGGGTAAATATCCTACAACCTAGCTATTATTATATTACTTTAGAAAGATGTGATTTTTCTCCCCCATTACAGGTGTCTATACATAACTCATTGTTAGAAGTCCCCCAAACCATTTGCTAATGCACTTCTTGTCATATCTTAATGCGTTTTTCCGACTTCACCTGCCATCGAGGGGAGAGATCGTATTAATCACAATATAAAAGCGATATGCCTGACGTTTGTACATCACTACATCATACTTAGCTTAATGCATGGATAGTGGATATAATAATTGCTAGTTGTATACCATGACTTCCGACTTTTTAACCGATTTCAAAAAAGACGAGGTTCTGAATTTAACTTTATGTTTTTTGTGTATGTTTGTTGCATGATTTCTTTGTCGATTGTGTATCGAATTTCAAATTTTATTTTTTGTTCGAAAGATTATACTCTTGAGGTAGTCCCATTACTACCAAGTCAGGGTCTGATAGATAGGTCTCTGAGAATTCGCGAGCAACATTATAAACACGTACTATGTGCTTCATTTTTTTCCCTAAAGCCATTATTTTCAAGCAAAAGATCTTCTTAATGCAAAACTTAAAACTCTCTTGACCTAGAAGGTCAAGTAACCGTTTCAAGTTCAAAATCCTTTTCATAAACAGACAATTATAAGTAAATATACAGTCCTGACAACATATTGAAACCGTTTCTTACTTAGAATACTTTAAAAATAGATCACTAAAGTTTTTTCAAAACATCTTTCATTTTGTACTAAAATAGCTTGACTTGTTTGAAAACAGTTTAAGCGCAGGGCCGGAATAAGGTACCAACACTGAGTCTGCAATATGTTACTTACATATGATCTAAGAGCTTATCTTTAAGGAAATACAATATCCATACTTACTCTTCATTATACTGTTTGTAAGGCGTTATTTTATCGATAAAGTCGAGCACACGGATCAGTTTAAGTTATCTACAATGCATCCGGGGATATCGACCACGACGTCAAGGCCCGTATCACAGCAGCTTGGGCCAAGTGGCGTGAGGTGACAGGTGCCATTTGTGACCCCAAAATGCCGGTTAAATTAAAAGGACTGATCTATAAATCCATCATTAGACCTGTCCTTTTGTATGCGTGTCACGGAGATGAATACTTTGCGGTGTGTGTGCGTGTGGAGTGACACGGAAAGACCGGGTCAGGAACTCCCTGAAATTATATTCCCTGTATATGGCCATAACCTACAAAATCTTTCCCGCTTCAGACCATAAAAAAATTATTTATTTAGTCACAGGTAGTTTTTGGAGACAGTACATAAGGCCTTCCTTAACCATTTAATCAACGGGGGCGAGTCATATATTTGGCGTCCTTTTATATCTTACTAATTTTAAGAACGAATTTTTTATGGATGTATATTTGTCACGCACCCACGCAAAACTACTGAACGGACTTTTAAACTTCACAGGATTGCTACGATCGACAAAGAAAAATTCACACCTGCAGTTTGTTACCTTCTCGGCATTTGGACTTCTTGTGTTTACTATGTGTTTAAAATTTATAAATTTAGAATTAGAAAAGCAGCCTATTGTGTATTATAATATTTTATAATAGTCTTTACCAGGTGTGATTCTTGGAAATCCTTGTTTACGTGGCCGAGTATTGTGTCGAGATATATTGTATACTTTAGTATAAAACAATGCCTGAACGGAGGGGTGAGGCAGTCAAGCGATAACCACGAACATGACAAGACGAGTCTACATTCGTTAAGCTATATAGTGACGAACTTGCGCGTATAATTGAATCGTGCATTGCGTTTGGACATATTTCGTATGTAACTGACTTATTATTTGTACTTGAGTTATACGGGTTTGTATAGTTCTAATAAATTATATAGCAATTCCAACGGCATTTTAATTCGAGCCCCTTAACTCGTAACAGTATATTATATGTTATAGCTCATCAGAAATTGAGCTGGCGTCTAGCGCCCTAAGGCCCCAGGCGGCCCGGCGGTCTCTCAGAGCCTAAGCCCCCCTAAATCCAGCACTGACAACACGCACACATATTGTAATATTCTAAGTAATTCTAAAACTATGCAAGTTACGCTAAAATAATATCTTAGAAAATATAATACTTGGATTCATAATCGCCCAGTAAAAAAATTACTTATACTTTTCCAAATACATCCCTGAACTACCGTCGACAGGGTTTCAACGCATACTGAACCCGAGTCAACTGATTTACGATATTTCCACTATATTATAATATAAATAAACTTATTAGTCCAAAGTTAATACTGATTTTAATGGGATTCGATGAAATATATAATTAATAACTTGTAAGCTACGTTTATTTGGAATAATTTATTTTTAGTGCATCGTATAGAAAAGTATGCTTTTTAGGCAACTATTTTAAAATTAATACTACTTTTTCGTGTATATTTGGAATCCGTTTAATCGGAACATATTATATGAATTTATTGAAAGTGACTTTGGTTGATGTCATGAAATCGAAAAACATGAACGTAGGCAGTGAGGTATATATATACTTGAAAGAAAAAACATAGTATAATTTATGATAAATAATAATAATTACGCAAGTTACGCTTGTGTTATGGGTAATATACAACGGACCACTCTGGGGCCGATCCCAGACACCCAGACCATGGTAAATAACGGAGAATATTCTTTTCCGAAATTTACTATACCAGGAATCAAACCCGGAACCTCTGCGTTGCAGTGAGGTAGGCCGGCAAAGTCTTAGCCCGCTCAAACACAGAGGCCGTCAAATGATTGTAACTACTTGGTTTTGTTTTGGATTATAAGTACATGCTTGGTTTTTTTATTGCTAAAATACAACAGTTGGCTAACGGACCTTTTAAAAGAAAGTATTATATTTATTTTCTACCTCTTCTGACTTTTTTACTCAAACTTTGACTATTTTTAATCTACACGAGCGAAGCCGCGGGTAATAGCTAGTATTGCAGAATTTTTTAGGTGTTTTTAGGTCCATCTATCGTATAATAATGAATTCTGCTTTTTAGTAAAGGCGACTCGATAATTTGACACTTGTTAATTTTACTTTTTTTATTGCATAGTACCGCAGACAGGCCCACCTGTTGGAAAGCGGTGACCATCGTCTATGGACATTTGTACAACCAAAGGTGCTACCAATGTCATGCCGCTCTCTAAATGGAGACTGGAACCCTGGCCTTTAATGCCGGAACAACTCAGACGAGCAGACCTGGTTCGAATGATCTCTCGATAATTTGAAATGTTTCCCCTGATCCTTGAAAAATACTTGATAAATTAAATTAAATTAATATTAATTGGATCCACCTCAATAATTTAAAGTAGAATGAATAGTATCTTGCCCGCCAACATGTAATAATTTGAAGGTTTCCATGCTCTCTATAATTTAAAGCACTACCCTACACTTCTACACTCTCAGAACTGAAAGAAGTGATGACTTCTTCTCAGCTTTCACCACTATCGAAAATGAATTGGACAATGACAGATTGATGTCGCTTACTCAACAGAAAATTACGGACTTCTTTTCAAATTAAAACCGTTGTGAATAACTGTACAAATTTTTAAAATAATAAATCACGAATTTCGGTCAAATTCTTATTTACTTACTTTTAAAAAAAAATATTGCAGGAGTTTAGCAGACAGGCAGACGGAAGAAAGAAAGAAAACAACTTTATTTTTAGGACATACGCAAGTAAACTAATCACATTAAAAGTAATAAACAAAGCATAATAAAAATAAAAAAACAGAACATAACCACAAAGTATCAGGAGATACATAAGTCCTAAAAATTGGATCAAGCTCAGCAAGAATGTCGATCTATTAGATCAACGCTCATCTTCCGCTTGAACCGAGAGCGACGTCACGGCAAACTATACATTATATTAAAATAAATAAATAATTACTAATAAATAATTATATTATTCTGGTAATAAAAACAAATAGTTCAATATATGTCCAGATATTTATAACATAAAATTGAAATACAGCACATATACATATAATGGCGCACTTAATGGAAAGCGGTTACCATCGCCTATGGATATTTGCCACACCAAAGATGCTACAAATGCGCTGCTGCTCTCTTAAGGGACCCTGGAACCTGGTCACTAATGCTGGAACACAACTCAAGGTTGTTTCTGAGGACATACTTTATACCGGGGGGGGGGGGGGTAGCCATCCAGTCAGGCAAATGCCCTACCACCTGGCTGTGGGTTTTTTTGTCGCCTCTTACGACAGGCCGCAGGAGATTGTATTCTTTCTCCATTCCTGCACGGATAAAAAGTTTTTTGAGTTTGTTTCTTCCCTCCCTCTTCTTATAAACCCCTATTATTTTGAACTCTCAGTAATTTGAATTTGTTCTCTGGTCTCTTGAGTAACAAATTATCGAGAGGCGGCTGTACTGTCTGATTCTGCTTTGACCCCCAATTTACTTGTGATTTGACATGAATCAGACTCTTACTGTTTGGACTGTTTAATATACATACGCAATAGCTCTGTCCTGTTGTACGTCCATCAATACTACTAGACGTCTATTTACGTTGTTAACCCTGTTTATATGGGTGTCAGTTTGTTTGTATGGGATAGGTCAGGCGTCTTTCGTAACATTGTCTGTACAATTTTGGCCATTTTAATCATCGTTATGCAGCACTCAGGCACTAGTGTATGATTTATTTTTGAAATGAAACTTCTACGAGTATACCTATTTAAGTATACGGCGGGTATTAGGATTTTTTCTGTTACGAAAAAACGTTACGGCCGCGTGGATCGAGTAGTAGATATATCGCATGGTGAGAGGCGGCTTAGTGTTAGCGTAGATGGATGTTTATTTTGGGATCCGGATCGAATTCAGTTTTATTTGTATTGTTTAAATAAAAAATGCATTCATTGAAAAGTACCTAATCTAACCAAATCATAATTTGCAGTAAACCTGCGAAAAATCGAAGTGTGTGCTGGGACCCATAGTAGAAATGAATTATCAACGGACAAGTGGCAAAACGAATCGCACTTGAAGTTTTACGGGCAGGTTTTCAAAATGCACAAGTACATTAACAATCTGTCCATAAACTTCAAGTTAAAATTTTGTTGCGATTCGTTTTGCCATTTGCACAGTTATTAAACAGGCAAGTAAAGTGGCTCCTGTCGTCTATAGCTATTTGGAATATTTACTACCAATATGCTGCTTACTTTGAAGTGGGGACCAGAACGTGGTCTCTGATTTCGGTACACAACTCAATGTTATGGGGGAATACTCTAGGCCAGGTGTGATAGCCATCTAGACAGATAAATGCAACACCTGAGTATGGTTGGTTTTGACGCCTATTACAACAGGTTGCTTCCGGAATAAAGATAGGTTCCTGCTGCGTATAGTCCCCGGCACGATGTGGTTGAGGGCCACCATTTACGGGGGTATTGATGGAATCACGTCTACTCTACGAGTGGTACGACCCTGCTTCCCGGTGCTTAGTACCATTTTGCAGCATTAGAACGAGACAGTCGACTGCCAATAGGCGTAGTGTCGTTCTGATAAAGTGCACTCACTAGGGGCACAGGTAGTGGGTAGTCTGTTCGACCTCCTCTTTCAGCAGAGGTCAATCGGTTGGCTGTTCAGCACAAGAGTCCCACACACATACACACACACATCCCTACCGTTCCGCCGACTGCTCAAGATTCGTGCCGGTAATTGTAAACAAAAAGTAAAAGGTTTTTTAAATGTCACTTTCCAACATTTTCGCAATGCTAAACATGGCTTTCATATTCATTTCCACTTGAAAAACTCCCTGTAGTGTGCGAGTTAAAATTTGCTTACTATAAAGCCAGAAGCACAAATTATGTAATTTTGTTGAAATGATTATCCAAAATTAAACACCTATTCATCGATAGAAAGTACCAGGCTCTCACAAAGACCGAGCAAGTTGAAGAGTTCCATACAAACGCCTAGGACTTGAAAACAAACTTACTGCGTCCAACGCGTGATCTAAAAGCTATTGAATAGTCAACTTTAAAGTGTAACAATAAGGAGCATCTATGAATACGAAGAACGAATAGTCAGAGGTACTAGAAATAAGGCTGGATGTACAGTATTGTTTTTCTTTGTGACAATGCTGACAATGCCACAGTGCTGTCTCGATGGTACTCGATTTCTCGTTCATATATAGGCGAAGTTTTTGTTTGTTTTCAGTATCACAAGATATTATTATATAATATTATTGCTGATAGGGTAGACTGTACCTAGACTAGGCACTGTTGTGTTATGCATAATAGTGTAAAGAAATTACAACTTGTGGTATATATGTCAATATGTGGGAATATGAATATGTATGTATGTGTTAGTTTTTATAATAGTAATTATTCATATGAATCAATTGTGTGGGCTTCTAAGATGTTTCCGATATATTATATTTAGCCACTGTGGTATTCAGTTGCGGTTTTACTAATCAGAAGGTGCGCTTGGGGTGTGAGAGAAATTAAACCAGGTTTTGATTTTAACGATTCACACGGTGATATTTTCACACGCGAAATGTAACATTATGTATATAACACACGTTACGTCACACGTATGGGTGGATGTGTTACTCAAGACAAAACCGATTTGTCGGGATATTCGGGTAAGACTGACGATCGCACGCCGTATTTGCATGAACGTGAAAAGTGCCGACGAAGCGATTTTGTGTCACCGCGAATGTTTTTTTGAAATAAAATAAAAATAAAGTACTTTATAGTGCCTACTGTCCCGCGTGAGGAAGATGATCGAATAGTTTCCGGGCCTATTCGATCATCGAAGTATCGTTAATTAATCGATCTTCCTTTATAAAGTCCAGTTACAAACACAGGCTTATTCTACTGTGAAACTAGAAAATTAAAATCATTTATTACTTTAACATAATGTATTCATGTCATTAACCAGTAAAAAAAGCATGTAATCAATGAAGTGAGAGAGAACACTTGATACTCTCATCTTGGTTCGATACTTGCAATAAACCCTTACGCTGTTTCTTTAACCTTTTCATATAACTACGTAATTATAAAATACTGTTACATAAACCTTGCTCAAAAGGTCGTAACTTTGACGTGGCAATTATCATATCGTATGTGACAATGGAAACGAACTTAATGCTAGAGAAGCTCGGCGTTGTTGAATAGTTATTGAATAGCCTTTGAGTGGGCTTTAGTTATGAAAGCTTTTTGCTTCAATCGAACGCCCACATTTGCGAATTTCTAACTGTAGTTTTATATTATTTGCACTCTACACTTAGCATATATTTCAAACTAGACGTTTCCATACGGCTTTGTTCGCGGAAACTTCAGGTTCGTAGTGGCTTTTATTACTGATGAACAGCAGACTAGCTGACGACTCATGATGGAAAGTGGATACGGTCACTTATGGACATTTGTAACACGAGAGGTGCTACTAATATGAAGCATGTTATTGAAGTGGAAACTGGAACCACTAATGCCGTAAGCCTAATGCCTCAAATTAAGGTTGTTACGGCGGCTTGTCCTAGACTAGGTGGTAGCAATCCAGACGGACAAATTCCCTACCACCTGGCGGTAGATTTTTTTTTGCCACCTACGACAGGCTACCCTACTACAGGAATGAGTGATAATTTTCCGCTGGCATAACTGTTACTATTGTGTTGGGAGGAAATTGTGTGTGAAGCATTAGCATGGAAAAACAATACTATAGTAGATAGATGTTCTAATATTATATTAAAACTAGCTGACCCGGTGAACTTCGTACCACCTATTTTCTGAATTCCTAAAAGACTATTCCATGACACAAAAACAAAATCACCAAAATTGCTCCAGGTGATCACGAGGATTCTAGAACCTGATCTCAGCGCCAGCTACCGGTTCCAACGGGATAAAAAGTATCCTATGTCCGTCTCCTGGTTTTAAGCTACCTCTCCAACATTTTTCAGCCAAACCGATACATACATTCTTGAGTCATAAATAGTGTAACTAACACGAATTTCTTTTATATATATAGATAATAAAATCTAGGAACCGATCCCAGCGCCACCTACGGGTTCCAATTGTGGATTTAAACCATCCGGGGACCCAATCAAACACACAAAAAAAACACCAAAATCGGTCCAGGTGATTAGGAGGATTCTAGAACACGATCTCAGCGCCACCTACCGGTTCCAACGGGATAAAAAGTATTCTATCTTTTAAGTTGGATCAAACTGCACACGGTGTGCAAATTTGATTGAAATCGGTTCAGTAGTTTTGAAGTTTATTGGCAACATCATCGTGACACAAGATTTTTATATATATAAGATGTACAAAGTCCCAAAAACTCTTAGTGAAGAGAAATTAAACAACGTGTCGGATGCTCAAAAGTAAGTATTCGTTGATTCGCTAATGGATTGAATTGGACTTTTTTCATTGAAATAAAATAACACATGTATTGTACAATAATTTAAAACATAGTGCGTTCCAAAAGCGTACAATGCCAACTAGTTTTGGCTTGGTTATTTCAAATACCAATTCCGAAAAATAATCTGATTTTTAATTATCTGGACTAAAATGACAGCTGCGATGGACTTCTTTTAAGTCATTTATTCAACTCACTTATGAGTACAAGTATATATGACCATATAAAAATAACTGTAATATATCTGTGTGTCGTTAATCAAATCTTCAAAAGTCATGAAGTTCATCATGACTTTTTTAATCAAATTAATCGGCTTGCGTTCCCTAGGCCCCTGCGCCCGGGATCCACGCACCCCTTGCACCCCTCGGTTACAGATGGCCCTGAGTAGATGCTAGTCCAAACTATTATACAGCCATAGATATCTCTATTATCCCAAGTTAATTTTACAACCTCGATGATTATTTTTTCTTTATTGCAGGAATTCAACAGGCAGGTAGATGGCAGTTGCAACACCAAAGGTGCTACAAATACGCTGATGCTCTCTTAAGGGAGACTGGAACCTGGTCACTAATGCCGGAACACAACTCAAGGTAGATATGGCGACATACTTTAGACCAGGGGTAGTACCTATCCAGTCGGGTAAATGCCCTACCACCTGGCTGTGGGTTGTTTCGACGCCTTTTACGACAGGCCGCCCGGCCGCAGGAAATTGTATTCTTTCTCCTTTATCGTACAGGAACGCACGAATAAAATAAAAATACGCTAATACGACTCCTATCAATCAAACTTGACACTTAAATTTGACATTCCTCGCCTGTATACTGTAATCCTCTTAGCCTTGAACTTGCTGCCGTTCAAGTCAAGAGCGAGGGTGAATAGAGGGGTCCAGAATTGGCTAATAGCTCCCAAATTGCGCCATTACAGCTCTCTTCCTTAATACTTCGTGTCAAAAGCGATGAAATGATTTATTCTTTACGCATGATATGACGTGTTAGGATCATTTTGATGATTGCTGGACACAAAGAAAATTTCAATTGTCCAAATACGTCTGTTTTCGATTATGAGATTTTTATTGTTGTAGGTATTTCGATGTATGATACCTTCACTCGGATTGGCCACGATACACACAAAAACATTTGGCTAAGCCAAGAATAAATGGACCGTGCAATAGAAAATGCACTTAAATATAAAAAAACAAGCAAAAAAAAAGTTAAAGTGTAAAACAAAAACGAACGTTGAAAGATGTTTGAAAATAAGCCCTCTGTGCCGGCTTTAGAGAAGGGAGGCCCAGGCCCACAGGGGGCGTTTTCGGCACATTTCGAGCGGCTGGCTCCCAGACTCATGAGGGCAGCATCCAGTCACGGTTGATTCCCAACCCTTTACGGAGCCCTATATGAGCGGAATACCTGACGGCTAAGAACGCCGCATTGCTGCGACGACCGCGGCGGTCGTTGGTCAGGGCTATAAGGGGATGTCGTATCATCTCCTCTGAGGTGGCCTCCCACCTGACTGGATCGCCACCATGGGATCTAGAGGGGCGCGTCCTTGCGGCCGTGTACGACTGACGCAAGGACGCACTCAGTCAGAACTTCCGTCTTGCGCCTCGAGAAATCGAGGCCAAGAGGGTGGTGCTCTTATGGTGGCGATTAGGATCTTATGGTGGTATGAGTCAACTAGCAACATGGCTGCTTCGGCCGGTACCTGTGTCGAATAGTGCGTGAGAAATCGTCAGGGTGCTGTCACTGCAGTGCCAGCTTTAATACGGCGTTGCACTTACATGACCATCGGATTTGACTTGTTGTTCCTGGCCGTGGTTCAGGCCGTGGTCGGGGGCCAACACGAATGGGATTTCTTTGACTTCTTTTGCGAGGCCGTCATGTCCGCAAAGGAAGCGGTGGAGCGGTAGAAAGCGAGCAACCGCCTTCCTCTGCCACCGCAATAACAGGACATGGCCTCGGAAGGTCTATGACCTTCGACCCCCATGAACGCGGGACGCACGTGTCTCAGTTTCCATCGGGGTGTAGGCAAGTGGATTCCCCTTCTAAAACATAAATAAAAAAAGAAAGGGCTCTTTATTTCTGATGTTCATTAAAATCCGTTTAGTAGTTTTTACGTGGGAAAGTGACAAACGTCGTACATCGTCACAAAGTTTTACGTTCGTAATACATATTAGTAAAGTATAAAGGTGCCAAATGTATGACTCGCTCGAGGCACCTACATCGTTAAGGCCGGCCCTGAAAATGAAGCACTCTACG
This sequence comes from Dendrolimus punctatus, assembly GCA_012273795.1. Lineage (NCBI taxonomy): Eukaryota > Metazoa > Arthropoda > Insecta > Lepidoptera > Lasiocampidae > Dendrolimus > Dendrolimus punctatus. The sequence goes on from CM022544.1 coordinate 16,620,368, forward strand.
AGTCGGCACGCTCGCTTACAATGCGAGCGATTTAAGTGCAGAATGGTGTCTTGACTAGTATAATGTAGGAACGATCTAGAGATAAACTGATAGCCCATGACTTGTCCCGGCAAAGACGGCGGCGTCCGTCGTTCACTAGCCTTCCCTGGTTCAATATGTTTCTAGCCTAAGACGATTTCCTACGTAATTAAAAAACTTGTTAAATAAGCCTAAATCTATATAAAATACTTGATCTCGTGACAATGAAGGACCAATTTAGATACAGGCATGCTTTTATACATAAACTTTAGCCGCTGTTGCTAGTAGCTACTGAGAAGTATGTGGTATTACCACGAACAATGCCCGCCGCGACTTTCTATCTCCCGTTTCACCTGTCGCTCAGCGAAACGTAGTGGCCGGGCCGTAAACGTCAACCTGGACCTCGTTGTGCATTTTTTTTAAAATTTAATTTTTTAGATTTGGATGTAAATAAGGAATGTGTATGTCTTACTCCAGTATTCATTTGTCTATCCGTAAATATTTTATGTATATTGAAATAAGGAGACTCCAAAAAAGAAACCAAGGATTCTTTATAAGTAAAATTTCAAAACATGTTTTTTTTTTAAATATATTTGTATTTTTGGTTACGAAACCCTAAAATAATTTTAGCTTGTCGATTAAAATAATAACAGACGTATATTGCATATCTTTTCATAGCAGTATTCGTAAATGTAACTGTGAAGGTTGCCATTAGCATTTTTATATTATTATCCAATACTTATTAGGATAAGTTTTTAGGAAAGTAAGGGGACGTTGTGCTGTGCAGTTTTACTTTCTAAAAACGAATAAAAATACTCTAAAATGAACAATAAATGTAGGAAATTGATAGATTTTGAGTAGTATTTATGTGTTTTTGGGAATAGTCAAATGTGGCCTATCGAGTTTTCTGAAGAACTTCATTAAATGGCGATTGTAGCCTATAATAATAAATCAATTGCGGCACTTAAAACCATGGAAAAAGTCTTATAATAATTATTCTAAGGAAAAAGTATAATATAGCATAGGCTGTATGGACTATGATTTCCTTGCCTGCCTTTAAGGCGAATTCTACTATTATTACTTTAAAGGATAATATTATCTAATAAATATTGAATAATTTAAGAAATTTTCACTAATTGATTTTATTTGTACTATTTATTTCATAATTTAAATAAGATTAATTATTTCGTTGAATAGTATTATAGGTTATTTCAACACTAGCAACTCTAAAGTATTTACTTTTTAAATTTTTGATATTTTTGATTTGAATACGTTACGAAACCGCCGAAGCTAGACTAATAATAATTTAATTACTTTCAAGCGAAAACTTTTCAAACTTAATACATTCATATTAATGCCATTAAAATGAATGCCCATAAAAAACTTACCGATAATGAGTTCATCCCATTTCTACAAAGTTTGGGCGTTGATACATACAATAAAACATTTGAGTGGATGTTGAATGATCCAAACTTCGCTGGAGTTTTAGAATGGATGTACAACAATTTTGATTGTAATAATGTGTTGACGCCAAGAGAAATGCACAGGCAAGTGTTCTCAGTATATTAATAATTATATTCAAGTTCAAATCTTACATGCTCTGACCTACACGCCTTGTTAGAAGTTTGTTTTGAGGCCTAACGTATATGCGCACAAGGTTTTGTTTCTCTCACTGTAAAGTATGTTTTATGGGCCCAAAGCTTCAATTACCACTTTAACCTCCCGATAGCCGGAAGAAGTCTATACGAATTGCACTAGCTTGTACACAACTAGTTTGTTGCATTAAAAATATGCAGAACCGGAATAAAGTACATAGATTTTTTGAAGATAACAAGCATGAAGAGATTGAATAACAAATTTGCACTTCCATCTTTTAATTCTAGATTTGTATTGCTAGTTTATTGTGAAATTGTTAATTTTATCGAACAGTTTCATATGGGAAATTATGATCCAAGTCATGGGTATACTTCCAAATATGTATGTATATAAGACTGGATGAATTACAATGTATGTTTGTCTTCTGGGCGGGGTATAGTTATATAACAGGGCAATTTTTTAAATTCTAAACAGATCCAATCTTTTTTAATATAGGTTAAAAGGCTAAGGCAGGAGCTTCCACCTTATCCTTCTCTCTTTCTCTTTATGGTTATTTTTTTATAACCACCCAAAATTCACTAAATCTTAAATAATAAATAAATATGTCCTATACTATAACAATACTGAACCTAATGATCGATATGTTATTGCACAAATCAATTTATGGGTGTTTTTATAATATATAGAAAAGTGTTATAAATATTTTAATATACTACAGGTAAGTCTGGAGCTGATCACAAACTTTCAGACTTTCAGTATACAATAGAAAGTTAAGAATCAAACTTGGACTTCTGTTTCCAATAATATAGTACTACAGGCAGTCTAAATTTACTCTCACTGTGTCATTAGTTGATAAATAATCATTATAAAAAAAATGTGAATACAGTATAACTTTAAAAAAATATACTAAAATTTCCAGGTACTCTGAGATTGAACAAAGACAAGGTACACCAACCCCAGAGGAATTGAATACAATAATAGGGAGTATCCAGAATGAATATCCTGGAATATGTCTACCAGGAGATCAAAACAGTATAGAGGATGTTAATATGGATATCTGTATGCTGAAAGAGAAGCTGCATGTTTTAGAAAAGCAGGATAAGGCATTGAAAGTTTTGCTCCAACAGAATGAGTAAGTGGTTTTTAACTGACTTCGAAAAAAGGAGGAGGTTCTCAATTCGTCAGGATCTTTTTTGTTGTTGTTGCTTTTTTTTATGGATGTTTGCCGATTAGTCTGTGATTATGATCCGATTTGCATGATTCTTTTTTGTTTGACGCGGAATAGCTTCCAATTAGTCCACTAAAAATTTTACATAGTTTGGACCTGTAGTTTTCATTTTATGAACATTTTTTATGAAAAATATTTCCTTTTCGTTCCATATGTACACCAATTACTCTGAGATTTATGATTCGTTTTACGTGATTCCTTTTTTGTTTGATGCGCAATAGCTGCCATGTGGTCCCCTCAAAATTTGACATTGTTGTTGTTTGAGAGTTGGGCCCAGTAGTTTTCATTTTACAATATTTTTTTTATTCCCGTTTCTTGGGACCTATAGTTTTTAAGAAACACAGCACCATTTGTACGTCCACCCATACATAGCTAAACACTAAAAAGTAACAAATAAAAGTAAAAACTTCATTTAAAAAAATCAACTTCAAAAACTAAAATCTATAAAATAACTTATTTCTAAAGCTATTATTATTAATATATATTATCTTAAACATCTTGAAGTCGGTGCAAAGTAAAACATAATAAAAAATACTACATTTTGAAAATTACTAAGCACTGACTTTGAGATGTTTTAGATAATATATATTAATAATAATAGCTTTAGAAATAAGTTATTTTATACATTTTAGTTTTTGAAGTCAGTTTTTTAAAAAATGTAATTGTATGACTTCATACTACTGTAGACATTTTAGTGCACATAAAAGTTTTATATATAATTGCCTACTACTATTACTGAAGTTAAAATATTTTTTATCCAAGATAAGTTTTGTTGAAGATCATTTTAAGAAGTAAATATAAATGATTTACATTACATTTTTGACAGTGGAGCACATTTTGCAATAAGAGCTTTTGTAAGTTACATAAATATACTTTCTATTCTATAAATATCTGTTTGTAGCATGTTATTGCTGTCTTAAGGAGGACAGCTGGCAAGAAAATCCCTTGCAGCATGCTTAAGATTTTTAATTTAATATATTTCTGATTTTCTTTAATATTTATTTAAAAGTATGAAGAGTTCTTTTTCAAGAATTCATGCAATTGCAAATAACAGAACACCAAAGATAATTCTAGTGGTCAAATATAGATAATTGAAATGAATGTTGAACTGGTACTTTCTCCCTCTAACTACATATAATTTGTATTAGAGTGAAAGAGACAATATAATACTCTTGGTTTTAGCGTGGCAATTTTGATGGCAGCTAGTCTATTATAGACAAAATTTATATTAAATTTTGACCCTTTTATGGGTTAAAACCCAAATAATAAAAATACTGAATGTTCCTGATTGACAAGCTACATTAATTTCCGAATACTATAATTTTTTTAATCACAATAAAATACGCCAAAGACATTAGAGTCCGCAGCAACAAGAATAAAATGGAACCACAATTATTATTTTTTTAGATCAACAAATGAGCTTCTTAATCTGGAAATAACCAAGTTAAATGGAGCTTGTCAGCAGTATGCTGATGAGGAAAAGACCACTGCTGAAGAGTGCCTTAAGCTTGCTGAGGAGGTGGAAACAATGACAGACAATGTTGTTGATGTGATTGCCAAGGCTATGGATGTTTATACTGGACATTATGATGATAAGGTATGTAAGTTTTTTTTTCACTACTTTCTATTCTCTTTACACCACTTTGTAACATCTTATGACTGTTTAAAGGAGAAGAAGCGGCAAGAAACTCCCCAGCAACATGTCTAGCTAAAAAATAATTTTCATCAAAATCAAAATTTATATATTATCTCAGGCTCGTTTTGTTTAAATACACAAAAAAAATGTAATGTTTATTATTGATTTTCAGGAGGCTACTCAAAAGTTCTTCATATTTGGACCTTTTGAGAAATACAAGCAATCTCAAGCTCTATTCCAATCACACTGTAATCTTTATACAAGTAAAAATTTTCCGAAACAGACTGAAAATGTGGCTGATTACAAAAGGGTGCTCAAAGATGCTCAAGTTGTTGAGACTCGGTAAGTAGCTATGTTGCAATTGTATTATTAAAATTAAAAAATATTGTAGTGAAATGGAAGAATTTTTTATGTTGCTGCTGCATCTCCAAGGGGATGAATTCTCGAGTGGGGTATAGTTCTTTATTATGGACTTCTTTTATTTATTATGAACAGATCTAAACTTTTTTACTATAGGTTAGAATGCCAAAGCAGGAGTGAACACCTTTAGTTTTTTTTAAAGTTCAGCTTAAAATTTTGTTGTGATTTGTTTGTATGTACTTGTCAGTTGCCATTCATTTTTCAACTTCTCCATTGCCATTTGTTTTTTCACTTCTCCTTTGCGATTCGTTTTTCCACTTGTCAGTTACTATTCGGTTTTCCACTTATCTGTTGCCATTCGGTTTTCCACTTATCTGTTGCCATTCGTTTTTCTACTTGTCTGTTACCATTCGTTTTTCCACTTATCTGTTGCCATTCGTTTTTCCTCTTATCTGTTGCCATTCGTTTTTCCACTTGTCTGTTGCCAGTCATTTTTCCACTTATCTGTTGCCATTCGTTTTTCCACTTATCTGTTGCCATTCGTTTTTCCACTTATCTGTTGCCATTCGTTTTTCCACTTGTCTGTTGCCATTCGTTTTTCCACTTATCTGTTGCCATTCGTTTTTCCACTTATCTGTTGCCATTCGTTTTTCCACTTGTCTGTTGCCAGTCATTTTTCCACTTCTCTGTTGCCATTCGTTTTTCCACTTACCTGTTGTGATTCATTTTACCACTTGTCCATGCTTTTACAACCACACAAAATTTACTTAATATCTCAAATTATATGTAAAAGTGTTTCAATATCTATACCACACCCATACCGTTTTATTAGAACTCAGTGTCTCTTTATGTCCTTTTTGAAGAGTCTCATATTATAGAAGTATTAGTATAGTATAAAAACCGCTGCACGGAAAAGTTTTGAATTTGATTTTGATATGGAAAAATTTATATTATAGCAATATACACATTAGATCAAAGAATGAATAATAATAGTTCTTCATTTGTGTTTTCAGGTTGTCAGATGTAATATTATCTTACATTGAGTTGAACGCGGAATTGAGTGGGGAGCAAGCCAAGTTGGTCTTTGTCAATAATCACATTACTCCACATTCAAGCCAAATAAAGTGAGTTATTTTCAAGGGTTTTTACTAGATACTAATATGTGTGTAAGGATAAGCCTGAATGGCGCTCTGTTCTACGTGCCTAAGCCACAAGGGACCTGGCGTGAAGTTATGTATGTATGTACTAATATAGAAAAAGAATACACATTCTATGAAGACTGACTACTTATATGAAGAACAAGTGACTAGCCATGCGACCTCCCTCAGCATATCTCTGTATGCATATGTATATGTAGTTGTGTATATATATGTGTGTATATATGTGTGTAAGTATTTACTTATTTCACTTATTAGCTTATGTATATATTTATTGTGTTTTTACATAAATTTGTTTGCTTGTCTGTTCGCAATTTAACTTTATAGAAAAACCTCTTATTAGCTCTACATTTTTGTAATTTTTGTTTGTTTGTAACATTGTAATATATGCGATGTTGGTTTTTTAAAATATATAAATAAATAAACTTCCAAAGTGGCTAAAAAGCTAAAAATTAATATTTACTACAATCTCTAAGCCAGTTTTGTGTTTTGTTAATTTTTTTTCAAATATAATATGCCTTTCTTTATTATGGGTCTAACCTCTTTGGCATTGATTTTGGACTAAATAAAGACAGTTGCTTAATTTATGCAAATTTAGAAGACTTAATTTTTCGTCCTTAAATCTTATACTAATATATAAAGCTGAAAAGTTTGTTTGTTTGCTTGAGTGCGTTAATCTCAGGAACTACTGGTCTGCTTTGAAAAATTCTTTCAGTGTTAGATGGCCCATTAATCAAGGAACGCTATTGGCTATATGTCATCACGAGTACACCGATAGGATCGCAACACCAATGAAGAATGTTTAATAATCAGGGGTTTTTTTAACTCACTTTTTTAACTATTCCCCGCGGACGAAGTCGTGGGCAGAAGCTAGTTAATCATAAATTGAAATTCCTAATGTGGTTAATTTCATCGTTTTTGTGAAATTGAAAAGTAGGAAGTATATACTACATTGATAGATAATTCGGTAGTTGACAGTATGAAAAACATAGGCTGATTTTAATATATATCGTAGACTACGACCTAAATATGGCAAAAATAAATTGTTTTAACAAAAATATTAATTGACATTTTTGAGAAATAAAATTGTTATATTGCAGCCATTAGCCACGTGACAATGAACACCGATCAGAGCGCGTGACGTCACAGTGTGCAAAACACAACAAGTTATCAATGACTTCTCAGATAACACTTCAACGAAACAGATGTTTGTTTGTTGCATGAAATGTCAAAATATTTATAAAATTGCTAAATTAAATATGTTAATCTTGATTTTTGCTGAAATATTAATATTTTGGCTAAAATAAACCACGAGGCTCGAGTAAACCTGTCTCTCAAAAATTGACAAGTACAGAATTGATTTCATATACCAGCTCATTAATAATGGAAGCGCAGAGTTCTGTCCAACTCTTGGAGCAAGAGGAAGCGATCATCGAGTCTCAGATGCAGAATTCTGTCAAACAGTATGCGGAGGGACGAACGGCGCTGGTGGAGGAGTTGGCTGCCAAGTCTGCGTTGGCAGTTAGAGAGTGAGTTATATGATTAAAATATTCAAATAGCCGTGGTGGCTTAGCAGTAAGCACATTCTCGTTCCAAGATCAAAAGTTGCACGTTCGAATTTTGGTCAGAAAGTATGCATCGCTTTGGAAGTTTTTTTACAGTATCAATCTGAGAAAGACATTGAAGCGGCCAATGTTTCAAAAACTCCGATTTGGACAAGGGTTCTGGGTATACAGTCCGTTCACGCAAGAAAAGTGTCACTTTTTATTTTAAAATAAATAAAACGCGATCAAAATAAAAATAAGGAAATGAGTTTATTTATAACTAAAAAAAAAATGAAAATAAGAGGGTAACAAGTGGGTTCTTGTCAAACAGAAATCAGTTTCCCTGGCTAGTCTTAGAATAGGTACCCTACGTGTATCAAATTATAGTAAGACATTATGGTAGGTGACTTTTAAATTATATTACTTTTAATTGATATTCATATAATTTAATTTTAATTACATGTATTATTTTATCTTAAATATTTATAGTTTTAATTATATATAATTAGTAAACGACGATTGTGAATAGTTGTTACAATAGGAGGCCTAAACCCAGCAGTGGGACATTTGCGTATTATATTTTCAGCTAACTACGCGAACGATGGACTTGTAAGTGTTTCAATATAATAAAGTTATGGTAGCTTAATGATTAGCGCAAGTGTCCCAAACTCAAAGGACTCGGGTTCGAATCCCGGCCGGAAAGCAAGAACCACTTGGGCAGTTTTCTGACTTAATGTGAATATTGTTACAATTATCACTTATTAACGGTGAAGAAAAACAGCGTGATGAAACCGGCACATCGAGATAACTGATTTGTCAAACCAGCCAAGCCGCCTTGGAATACTTTGCGGGTATACTGTCCGTTCCTCTATAGTGGGAGGCTCGAGCCCTGCTGGGACGTTGATGGGCCTCTATTTTTTCCTCTAAGTTTTGCGGCACTAATAAGACAAAGAGTAAAGGACACAAGAGAAAGATTTTATAAGGTCCAAAATAATATAGTCGCTGCTCTGCTTCAAGTTGAAGGACCATTGATAAAACATTGGATGAAAATCCATAGTGACATAATCATATTATGTTAAGGCGTGTAAATAGCTCTAACATGTAGTATGCGGGCTACGATGATAAATAGTTCGTGCCCAAAATTAAAATATGGTGATATACTGAAGGACGCGATGCCGGGCAATCAAGACAAAAACCCATACGACAACCACTGGAGCGGCTAAAACATATGCCCACTCACCTTATCAAAGTACGTCGTCAGATCCGTGACCACCAACAATTCACCACACCTTCAGATAAAGTTTATTTGAACAGTATTTAAAGATTATATACTGACGTGCGCCTGCTCAATTAATACAGCACCAATCACGGCGATACGTATGCGAATGTCACGTATTAAAAGTTCAAAAGTGTGAGCACCATCTTCACGCGAGTGGGCTGCCGCAGCGCCGTATGAGGTGAAGTTATCTGTGATCTACCCAACATCGCTAGATGGCTTCACCATATTATAATAGCAATAATGTAATTTCTATGGACCTAGTCTGGATTAAATGAATATTATTATTATACCGAAAGATATAATTAGATGAACATATAAAAATTAATGATTTTAGTAATTATAATTTATTTGATTTTGGTTTATCCGACGTTTCGGCCGCTTTTCAGTGGCCGTGGTCACGGTAGACAAAGATGTCATTTGTCTAACGTGTATTGTCAAAGTTTTTATTCAGCCTACCGCCAACTTGTTCATTTTAATTATTTAGTTTTAATTTTGTTTATGGTTATTATTTACTCTATGGGAGCCTAATCTAATTTACCACCCCTTCATAACATGTGGCTGGAGAGAAGCGGCGCAAGAAAAATCAGCGATTACCGCGCTTAAAACCGTTAAAACGTAGTTTTATTATGTGTACAAGTCGCGAAAACTTAGGAAAATATTATAGTAATTATGTTAATATTTGTAGGTTTTTTGGAATTTGAATTTGACATTCGTCTACTTGGCTTGGTCCAATAGATGCTATATAAAATATTCTCTCATAAAATAATTACAATATGAATGTATTATTTTGGTTCGGTAGGAAAGTGCATACAAACCTCTCGCATCTTCTGGATACCACTCAGCAGGCCTTGGTACTTGACCAGGTATTATATGGTGCTTTGCGGCACGAGCTCTCCACTCTTGAGAAGTTCCTGCTCTTCGCTACAGAGTTACGTCAATATGTTGTAGAGGAGAGTGATGCCATTAGTAGCAGAATTGTGAGTGTATTATAATAATTTATTTTAAGAAGGCTTTTATTCAAATTTTTTGTACTGAATTTTGTCAAATATACTTTTAGACCTAGAAACCTAGCTTAAGCTGGTCGTTATACACCAGCTTACCAGCGAATAATGGCAAATAATTCACACTCACTATTTACATGTCACATTATTTATATGTATTAAACTAGAAGGCCCAGCAAATGTTATCCTGCACTGAAAAAATAAAAATCTATAACCCGATTGCAGCGCCGCCTACTGGGTCCAATTATTAATGTAAATAATCTTGGTACGTACTCAAACGCAGACAAATTTCATCTGAATCGGTCCAGCAGTTTATAAAAAGTTGAATGTACACACCCACCCGCTCATTTTCAAGTCTATTGGTATATAGTTCCTGAGATATCGTGATGAGTCACAATAAACGTGGATTTCAATTATATATATATTTAATTTCAGGATTCAATGAACATAATATGCAATCAACAGTTGTCAAGTGAACAAAGTGTGTTGTCTTCGGACATTTTAACAAATTCACTGTTAAATATATTAGGAAGGGATTCGACTGATGAACGTTTATTGGTGAAACTGTACGATAATGTGCAAAATGAGATTGCTGAGTTGAATTGGAGTATTCAAGAGCATTATACGAAGAGAGTTGAAGTGTTAAATGTGTTGTAAGTCTTTATTCATAGTATTGAATATACAAACATTATGAAATCAACGAAGACTGAATGGGCTTGTTATTAATGCTTAACTTTTTTAAAGTCATAACACGCACGCACACAAAATGAAAAATCAACCTACCAACACACACATGCACGCAAGCAGGCGCACACACACAAACACACACACACACACACAATCGCACACACACACACGCACACGCACACAATCTCTCTCTCTCTCTCTCTCTCTCACACACACACACACACACACACACACACACACGCACGCACGCACGCACGCACACACACACGCACGCACGCACACACACACACACACGCACACACACGCACACACACACACACACACAAAATATGATTAAATAGCAATCTAACTAATGTATACAATTCCTGGGGAAATTTCTGCGGAATTCCCAGTATATTTATTATCTGTGCAGGAACGGAGAAAGAATACAATTTCCTGCGGCCGGGCGGCCTGTCGTAAGAGGTGATAAAACGACCCAGAGCCAGGTGGCAGGGCTTTCGTCCGACTGGATGGCTACCATCCCTGGTATAAAGCATGTCGCCATAACAACCTTGAGTTGTGTTCCGGCATTAGTGGCCAGGTTCCAGTCTCCCTTAAGAGGGCAGCAGCGCATTTGGTGTTGCAAATGTTCATGGGCGATGTTAACCGCTTTCCATCAAGTGGGTCGTGTGCCTGTCTGCTGAACTACTGCAATTAAAGAAAAATATGAAAAGTAGCAAAGATTTTAATTTTAAGAGTTTGTTTTCCATCAACGTAAACTGCATCGAAATAGTTCCACTAGTTTTTATGTGTATCCTGAACAAACATACAAGAAATCTAAAAATGCAATATTCTTCATTGTTTATATTATAGTCCATTCCAGTTGTATTTTTAAATAGCTTCAATGTACATACACAGTATGCTTAGAATTTTATAATATTACCAGCGGTACCGACAGACATTGTCCTGCCCTAAAAATATAAAAATCTTCAACACGAATGATAAATATAGCCTATATTACTTAGGGATAACATAGCATTGTAATGGTGAAAGAATGTTTGAAATCGGCTAAGTAGTTTTTGAGTTTATTTGTTACAAACATACAGCACTTTCTTCTTTTATGATATTAGTATAGAAAATCTTCCGCTAAAAACTTCGATTTAGATGACCAGTATCTCTATTATATTATTTAAAGCAAAAACTTTGTACCCCTTTTTACGAAAATTGCGCGGACGGAGGAGTGTGAAATTTCGCACACTTATAGTTTATAACAGAAAAGAAGCGACGAATGCTAGTTTTCTTGTTGAAATTATGTATAAAAATTAATTTAATCAACAAAACAAACATACATGGTAGTGCATGTATTTGACACACACACACACACACATATATACTAGTAATAAGTAAGTAATCGGCAGACAAACACACACATTGTATATCCCCAAGTTTAGCAAGTTACGCTTGTGTTATGGGTAATATACAGGGTGGCGCAATAGAACGTGCATATTGCATCATCTTTTTTCGCGGGGTAGAAGGTGCGGGGGCGGGGGGAGCCTGCATCGTTGGGTAGGCGGGCTCATGGAGTTTTAGTCACTATGAGTCACTTCGACGGGAAGCGTCGCGCATTTTGCGTGCGCGCATTTTACGAGAACTCTCGTTCATACATCGTTACTAGGCGTTTATATTGTTCTGAATATGGACTACGGCAAATTAGTGAAGCTCCGAGTGCTAATTTAATTAAAATATGGGTACAGCGTTTTGAAGAGACTGGTTCAACGTTTAAACCACAAGCAAAAGGTCGTCCAAGAACATCTAGGACCGACGACAATATTGAGAGAGTTATGCAGTCTGTACGAGGAGATCCACAAATGTCTACTCGCAAGAGATCGTCTGTCTCATACTTATCGCGACGAAGTTTGCAACGAACTTTAAACTTGGATCTTAAACTGCATCCTTACAAGCTGCAGTTAACACAAGAATTGAAAGAGTCTGACTTCGGAGCAAGGCTCGCATTTGCTAATGAAACGCTTAATCGATTTTCCAATTTTGACAATATCCTTTTCTCAGATGAGGCCCACTTCCATATCAATGGCTTCGTAAACCGTCAAAATTGTCGTTACTGGAACAGTGAGAATCCCAAATTCAAACACCAGAAACCATTGCATAGTCCTAAAGTGACAGTATGGGCAGCAATCTCTGGTAGAGGAATAATTGGACCGTTTTTCTTTGAAAATGCGCGGGGGCAAAACGTCACTGTTAATACCGAACGCCATGTTGCGATGTTGGAAGGTTTTTTGGCTCCAGAGCTTGAAAATTCAAGAATAATGAATTCTAGGACTTGGTTTCAACAAGACGGAGCTACCTGTCACACATCAAATGACTCCATGGCGGTTGTGAAACAGATGTTCCCTGGCAGACTGATTTCGAAAAGAGGTGATATCCCATGGCCCCCACGTAGTCCAGACGTGACGCCTCCTGACTTTTTTTTTGTGGGGATACCTCAAGAACAAAGTCTACAGCAATAATCCGAAAAACATCGATCAGCTCAAGGAGAATATCCGTGGTGAAATGGTAGCAATTACACCAGCATTACTGAAGAAAGTTTTCAATAACTTCCGTTTGCGATTAGAGGAGTGTCGTCGTAGAGAGGGCCATCATTTATACGATGTTAATTTTAAAAAATAAACTTCAGTTATTTCTTAATAATACCTCAGTTTTATTTTAACTATACCTTTTGTGTTTATTTTTTAATCAATATTTTAAATATGCACGTTCTATTGCGCCACCCTGTACAACGGACCACTCTGGGGCCGATCTCATATACTCTTTGGTTTATTGTTCAAGTTATATTAACAGTGTATCCTTGGCGAAATCTGATTATCTAAGTATTATATATGAAGACGTGAGTGGATGAAGGTGATATGTCGCATATTCAGTTTTTTCCTTTTTTTGCGTAGATGAAGTATAACTTTCAGTTGATACCAAATGACTACAGACCTTAGACCATAGATATAAGGCATATTCAAAGAATAAAAAGTTGAAAAAGGCGTTAAGTTCAGTCCAGTTTAAAATAAATGTAAAACTTTTATTTCGATTTACTCAGAATTGGAATTATGAGACTTATCACCTTCATCCACTCGTGTCTTTATATAGTCTTTGAAAATTATTATTATGGTCGAATTTCGACCACGGGCGACCACTAGTTATTATTATTATATAACTTAACATATATATGATAAACTTTTTTTAATTTTCCTTTTTTATCTCTATTATATTAGTAACTAAAAAAATTTATTGATATATGTATTAATTTTGTGTTTTATATTTAAGAATATTAATTATTTTATGTTTCCCAAAGGAATTAAATAAATATATGAGCAACTTATTTTCTTTACAGAAATGCATCGAGGAAGCCTTTGGTTTCGTATATTTGGGACGGTTGCACGAAGCAACCCAACACCATAGACAGGACTGTGTCGTCCCTCTTCCATGCTCTACGGCACGAGATGACAGCTGTCGAGAAGAAGGTCGTCGAAGCCACAGCCACATACAAGACTGTCAAGGTAGATAGATAGATAACACTTTATTGCTCACCAAATATATACATACATACATACATATTGTCACGCCTGTTTCCCATTGGGGTAGGCAGAGACGATGGATCTCCACTTGTTACGATGTTGACAAACACTTTTAGCTTCATCAACTTTCATTAATCTTCTCATACATACACGCTTATTTAAACTACTTTTACGATTTCAAAATATACAATTGCAATATTGTTATGGTAGAAACAAAAGGCGGCCTTTACTATTCTAAAGCTAAGGCCTAAAGCAATCTCTTCCAGGCAACCTAACTTAAGGGATAATTTAATCTAATCTGCCGATGTTGGTGGTGCAGATTATTAAATATCGAATATCATAAATAAACGTTCTTAAACTACATAGTTTATAAATAAAATATACTTGAACTACTTTATAAAGGTAATATTTATTTATCATATATTAATATCATAATATTATATAATTCTAAACGTGCCTGTAAATTGAAGCTATTTAGAAAATACAATTGGGATATATATAGTCGACGGAGAATATGTTGAATTTTTTTGAAGTGAAACTTCGTGAACTTTCAGGCAGGTTTTCAATTGGACAAGTACATTAACAATCTGCCCGTAAAACTTCAAGTTAAAATTTTGTTGTGATTCATTTTACCACTTGTCTGTTGAAGTTTCACTTCTACTCACAGCACACATTTCGATTTTTTAGTTTTTTTGTCTGTGTGTCTGTTTATTCGGGATTCACGTACTGGGCCGATTTTCAAACAGTTTTTGCTGATCAACAGCTAATTTTTAGACTTAAGATCTGCGTTACTATTTATTCGGTGAATCCCGTGGGAATTTTCCCGGAAGTGGTTCGAAGACGTTGGGGTGCATACAAATTGTATACCCTAATGTAGCTAATACTGAACGGCGTTATTTTTATCGCTTTAAACAAGACACTTGGCCGCGGTCACTAACACCGATGCACATAAAACTAATAATACCGGCAGGATAAGATTAGTGAAGAACTTAGTGTTTACGGTTACGTCACCAAAATGGCGGCCAGGCGCAATAGCAATCTTCGGGGATAATATAGAATATACGGTTGAATTTTCAGAATGGCGACAAGCAGCAACTGAGGAAGTTGTGGCAGTGGTTTTTGACTGATCCAGCAAAACTGCTGTCTGCCATGAAAACGGCCCAATCAAGGAGTTGAATTGAGGTAATTATTGCAATGCAATGTTGCTATTGTCAATAATAATAAGATATAACCAGTCGTAAATAATTTATACTATTTACGACTGGTTATATCTTAGGCTATGTTCCACAAGAGACTCACAACGGCCACGTTCACGACCGCGATTTTACCCCTTCCACAGTCTTGCGGGCGTTACAATAGTAAGCCCAAGTGAAACGGTTATTCGACCCATCTCTCGAAATGGGTCGTTGTGAGCGTTGTGTGATCGAAAGTGATGAC